>HG995364.1:1871305-1873065 GCA_905333045.1 Lysandra bellargus | reverse complement strand
ATGATTTACCAGTTTATTAATTGTTTATAAGTAATCTGGTAAAGAGACCTAGTAAGATATACTAATGGATCTGCAGCTTTATCACATTAAAAAATATTGCAGGAGTCATTCTTTGTTAAAAACGCATACGATTACCTAGTATAACGTGATATTGATAAAATCTTGTTGTTTGTTCTTGTAAACAAACAAACAAAGAAACATTATAAGATGCACAGTTTGAGACTCCTATAATATTAACTTTTACTGAGTTACAACGTAATTAGATATAGGGATAGTCCAAGGTATTCAAGATTTTGAATAATACAAATATACATGGTCTAAAGATTCTGACATTAAGTATTTAAGGATGTAGTTTATTGCACAAAAGTAGATTAATATGGGTTGAGTCAAAAACATTTAGAACTTTAACGGTTCTTATCATAAATCTCATACCTGTTCGTCGTTTGAATTGCAAATTACAGGTTTATTAATTTTATTTTTTTAAGTTTGAGGGTAATGGAATAACTATATATGTTTAAAGTATTGATCCATGAGCCAACCAATTAGATATAACATCTACATGACATGTTTAAACAGATAGAAACACAAAAATATAACGAAGGTCGGCAAAGAAAGCTTTAATTTAGTTTGATGTATAGTTAAAAAGATGAAATTGGACCTTCATAGTTAATTAGTTGAGTAATTATTCAATAATTGCGCCCTTAACCCTACTGACAAAGGCTGCTTATTTACATTAAAATTTAGCCTTTAGCATAGTTAATACCGTTAGTAGTAAATGTAAAGTTTTAATTACATTTGATTTAATAATTATGATCATAATCATTAATCGGTGATACGTATGATTATTCAAGGGTCATTAAAATCAATTTAAGATATTTTCTACTTTTAAATGACTCTTATAGTTTAGAATAGTTAAGTTTCTAGAAAGTATCTTTTAAACAGTGATATATCAAATCAATGATCATGTCAACAATCACACCATGTATTGATAAATCAATATTTCAACAGAAAAAAAAACGAGCTGGAACACTCGATATTATTGCTATTTTCCAAATACACACATTTTGTCGCTATGTGCATTGCTTTAAAAACACATTTTCGGACATCTACCATTTTATGATATAGGTAGGTTAATAGGTAGGTTGGTTCGGTGGGGAGGTGTGTATCGTAGAAATGATACACCACGAGAAGCAATTAAGTCCTTTCTGATAACTCATAGGAGACGGGGATCGTCACTCCCCCGTTTCGTAGGCACTCATCAGTCCGAGTTAAGAACTTAAGGGGTGAAAAAATAAAGAAAATATTCGCCAGAATATTACCTCATTCTTTTTCTCACTACGTCCTATTTTGTGTTGTAAATATAGCTAGACCAAACTGCATTGTTACGGCAGGCCACAAGATTGCTAGATCAGAATACTAGCCTATGTATAGCCATGCTGTCAACTGGTACTAGAAAAACTCTATTTTAGAGTACTTTCACATCTAGACAGCACTGCCACTATTTATACCATTTTAGGTATAGGAAGGTAACTCTTTTTAAAGTAGGGTTAGTATGGTCTATTAGTTATTCGTCAGTTAGTTGGAATTGATGTATTCCATTCTTGACTGTTTCAGTCCTTAAGGGTATCTTACCTTATTCCGGATCGACTATGTCCGGTAGCGTAGGTAGGTTAGGTTAGGTAGGTAGGTAGGTAGGTAGGTTAGGTAGGTAGTAGGTAGGTAGGTAGGTAGGTAGTAGGTAGGTAGGTAGGTAGGTAGGG
>HG995364.1:1498805-1868805 GCA_905333045.1 Lysandra bellargus | reverse complement strand
AGGTAGGTAGGTAGGTAGGTAGGTAGGTAGGTAGGTAGGTAGGTAGGTTAGGTAGGTAGGTAGGTAGGTTAGTAGTAGGTAGGTAGGTAGGTAGGTAGGTTAGGTAGGTAGGTAGGTAGGTAGGTAGGTAGGTAGGTAGGTAGGTTAGGTAGGTAGGTAGGTAGGTAGGTAGGTAGGTAGGTAGGTAGGTAGGTAGGTAGGTAGGTAGGTAGAGAGGTAGGTAGGTTAGTAGGTAGGTAGTAGGTAGGTAGAGGTAGGTAGTAGGTAGGTAGGTAGGTTAGGTAGGTAGGTAGGTAGGTAGGTAGGTAGGTAGGTAGGTAGGTAGGTAGGTAGGTAGGTAGGTAGGTTAGGTAGGTAGGTAGGTAGGTAGGTACAGAAAAAATCAAAAAGTAAGAAGTTGACAGAATTAGACAAACTCGAAGAGATGCTGACTCAACATCCTGTTGTAGTTGCGGTGGAAAATACGGATCTAAAGGCTACACTCATAAAAGCCATTAGAAATGAAATTAAAGACACAACAACTTTGATGGTAAAAAAGGCCTGTTGTTAATGAAATACGATTTAAAAGAACTTGAAGATAAAAATTTTATTCTCGTTTTTACAAATTCTGAAGGCCTTGAGAAACTTAAGACTTTTGAATACGAAAGCTTCTTAGAGGAAGGCGATGTTTGTCCAGAAGAAATTACTATTGGTAAAGGTATCATAAAAGACAGGACTTTGGCCGAACAATTACCAACCCTAACTAGAGACAATCTTGAGCATTTAGAAGAAGACTTTAAGGTTTGCAGTGCCGGGGAAAAGATAAATGAAAAACAAAGTGAAATTCTCAAACTTCTCAAAAATAAATTGAAAACAGAGCCAATCAAAATAATTGCAGTTTGGGACTCAGAAAAATTCAAATCGAATAAACTTATAAAATAAATTGGTTAGATTTCGTTTGAAAGTGTCTTACAATTGGTGTTATGCACAGTATTTCTTATTTTTACCTTTTTAGTACATTAACGCAAACAATTATAACACCTTACAATCTTATTTATAGAACAGAGCAACTCTTTTTATTTACTCCGACTTCCTTAGACACCTTGTCCTTCTACACCAGAACACTTAAGACTCATTAATACAAATACCCCCCCCCCCCCCCTGACATCAACAATCCTACCCCCCCCCCCCTTTATTGCTTAAATAAAATAAATAATGTTAAGCCATGATAGAAAAACTGGAACAGCTAAACAACACAATTTTTACGGATAATAATATTCCATTGCCAGTTGAGGATGATGAAGATATAATGTATTACAACGATTGTACTAAATTTGTTTTTCAGACTGGGAATGGTATACCAGCTCAAACCCGCAAGTTTCTATCTTACAAAGGCATTTTGTTTCTTACAAACTACCGTTTAATCTACAGGCCTAGCAACCCATCAGAGTTTTTTAGTTCGTTTACAATCCCAATTACAAAGATTCTTTTTTCTGAAAATGAATATTCATTAGACTTTATTATTGATAACAACTATCTAGCGACTGTTTATTTGTCTTTTAGTGATTCGGATTCTTCTATTTTTTATAATGTACTGCGGGACATGCTAGAAAATACTTCGTTTAAGCCTACGTTTATTGAGGAAGAGTTGGATGTTGAAGAAGAACCTCCTTTCTATTCGGATTTGATAAACTAATGTAAATAAATTTAATAAAACATTGATCAATATTCACATTTGGTCTACAAATATGCCATCAATTCCTTTTTTAATGTAATCGTCGTAGGTATAAATTGGGAATAAGTCGCAATAAAATGCACCTTTGAAAGCATCTAAAGAGGGACTTGAGGCAATGTTGACAGCAACAGGACCATTGTAAGAGTATTTATCACCAATAGACTTGATTCTCTCCTTTAGTCCTTTAATTTGTGAGAATCCACCAGTCAAAAATATGCTGTTTATCTTGTGCTTACTCAAAATATTTTCTAATATTTCATCGAGTCCCATTTGGTTTGATCCGACGATTGATGGCTCAAAAAGGATTTCGGGGACTCTAAAGAGATCGATGTTTATCAGAGTTTTATTAAGATTTTTACCTTGTAAGAGATCGAGAGTATTCGAAGAGGACATATAAAAAAGAGGATCATAGATTGTTATTTCTTCTAAAAGTTCATTTTTCTCTATGTTAAGCCTATCGTCTATGCTTAAGTCTTCTGCCTCAGCAATTCTTTTTTTATGTGCCATTTCTTCTGTTAGTTCTCCGCTTTTTAGCATTAAGGAAAATTCATACGCCTTTCGGTTCTTAGAATCTCGCCTTAACTTGTCTCGTATCTCCAAGTCCCTGCAAATCTTATCATAGGCTTGTTTTTTCTTATTTAAAAAACCCGTAAAATCGTTTTTACGCTCAAAAAACTCTTCATATTTCTTAATATTCTTCTCAATTAGCTTAAGATACTTTTCAATTTTAGATGATAACTGATAAATTCTTATTTTATACATTCCGGGTGTCAACTTACTCTCATTTCCGGACATTTTCAATGCTTTGACTGTTTTTTTACGATCTACTGGTGCTTTATTATTATTTTTAGTCTCTACAATGTTTTCCACTTCCTTTTCGTCCGAAACATCTTCACAAAAACTATCGGAAGAACCGATAAAAAGACTATCTGAATAGTCCCCGAGCCTTACTTTATTGTAAATACCCATTGTTTTCTTATCATAATCCATCGCACATTCTAATTTTGTGATTAAATTAGAATAGTCGGCTCCATATTCCTTAAACTTGTACTTAAGTATATTGTTAAGGTACCTACTAGCCATCTTACCACCATAACAAAGCTTATAAACATCCGCAACCTTCCCGTCTAACATTAAGTAAACGTAAGATGCTGAGTGGGACAAAGATATTATTATACAATTCGGATCTTGTTTGTTATAAAAATAGCTATAAATAGCATCATTACCAATTTGAATCTTCTTAAACCTATAAACTTCAAATAGAAATTTTAGTAGCTCTTTTTTTGTGGGACTGTATAAGCTATCCGTTATAATTAGATTTTGACAATCTTTAACTTTTAGATAGTCGAAACATTGATCTAAATTTTCTTCTAAGCAATGGAAACCAGCGATCATGTCATTGAAAAATGGACTGTATCTATTTTTATCTCTTTGTCCGTTAAATTTGATTCCGTCAACCTCCTTATAAAAATGATTCTTAAATACTATCTGGGGCTCTAAGCCCGCATACCCAGCCTTAATCTCGTATGTGCCATTGTCTATGACGATCGTTGAACTTTTCTTAAACGCATTTTTTGTTATTTTGTAGTTGTTTTGTAAGTCAAAAAACATGGGGTACATAAAACTAAAGATTTAATTAATTACAAATAAAAAGGTTTAACAGTTGTTAGTTCTTTCTTCTTCTCATAGGACTATCGAATTTGTTTATGAAAACCGATTTGTTGATGATCCTGCCATCAATTTCCTCCCTTAACGTACGAGAAAACGCCTTTCCGTCTCTTTCGAACTCACCAAACTTTTCTTTGTAGGCCGCTAAAAGGTCAAACAAATCTTCCTCAATTTTTAAGAGACTTGGAAAGGCGGATTTTCTAAATTTTTCTTCTCTCAGTAACTGAAAAGAGCTTTTAAAAAGCCTCCTTGGATCACTTGCAATTATTTCAAAATCTTTCATTGACTCTATTAAACCATCCCTTTTATCAATTAGATTTAGAATATCTAAATAAATCTCTCTCTTAGGCTCTAAATCTTCTATCTTTCTCCTCATAGCGCGAATTCCTTCACTGGATATCTCGTAAGAACCCATTTTAATATTAAACAATTTACAAAGTTCCTCTAGATAGACTTTTGTGTTACTAAAAATCTCTTTTATCTTCCCGTTGTACTCCTCTGTTAGTCTAGCTAAGTGTTCTTTTAAGAATTCAATGTTTTTTGATGTTATAGATCCATTAATTGGCTCGTTTAATTGAGCATTCGACGGTTCTTGAGAAGTTTCTAAGATTCTCTGCCCGCTTAAATCGTTTTCTACGCTAACAATCGAGTCATTAACAATTGAAGTAGATAAAATCGATAAATTAACTTCTTTATCACTAGTTGATCGTTTTAAATTATCCTTAAAATTAAAAACATTTAAATTTAAAAGATCCTTTTTGTTTTTGATCTCTTTGAGTAACTCAACGACTTCTTTTTCTCTTTCTTTTGCTAAATTTAAATAATTTACATCAAGTTTCTCCAGTATAAAAAATTTCTGCCCTATGTAAACCTCTTTGTCCTCAATGCCTAATCTAGAAACAAGGGCTGCGGTGTTTTTAAACAGTGTTCTTCTGCTTTTTTTCTTTCTCTAATTTCTCATTTCGCAATATTTTAAGTGCAACATCCAATTTAGACAGTTTTTGATAAGAAATCTCTTTTTCTTTGATCAAACTGAAAATTAGACAATAAAAGTCTCTGCTGTCCTCTTTATCGAACAAATCATACAAGGTCTGTGCCGTCTTAACAGTCAATCTCTTAGAAATCTCATTGTCTAGTGAATTCAGAGATTTAGGTGGATTAAAAAATCTTTCCTCCAAAAGTTTGCTAATAAAAGCATATTCATTTGCTAGTCCTGCATCTTTGAAGTCCTCTGAACATCCTTCTATTGGTTTATTGCCGACTACAATTTCATTTCCCAGTTTAAGGCCAGTAAGATCTAAATCCTTCTTATCTAAACAATTAAAGGCAATATCTTCATTGGACTGCTCCAAAAGCCCCAACTCTTCCAGAATTTCATAGACACATTCGGTTTTCCTAAAAATTTCTGATTGTAAAGACCTTTTACGGCTACAGACGCGTTCCAATTCGTTAATTAAAAATTCAAATTTCATTAGAACACTCGTGAACTCCGGGATAACGGCTTCTTGGATATTAATGTCCTTTGCTAGCCTTAAATATTCGTTTTTTACCACATCAAAGCATTTTTCCATGGCCGACGCCTTTTGCTTATATTTTTTTGTTAATTCTTGTGTAACTCTAACTACAACATCAAGATCCTCTCTATAATAATCAAATGGGTGCTGATTTATGCACTCCTTAGGAAGTAACTTTATCATAGCACCGTGTAACTCCCTCAATTCAACCATAATTAAGTCCATTTGCTTGCTGTACATTTGTGGGGTAGCTCAAACAAAAATTAAACATTACAAAAACTACAAAAGACAAGCACTTTTATTCAAAAACAACTTGGGGAATGTGATTTCTAAAGCGCGAAATGTTATTAAGAGAAAATTGAATGGCAATATAAATGAATTTTAAGACTTGTACCTCTGTTGTTTTAGTTGAATTCCCGAAAGTGCTCGAGACAACTTCAAAAACATGGTCTGTATAATCTTTAAAGTCATCACCAGTTGAATAAAACTTAGTAATCCCTTTATATACACTTGGATAGTTCTCTAAATTATAACCTAAGGCTATTTGAAGTCCTAAAAGATTGTCTAATATCATTTTAAAGGAGATTTTTAGAATGTCGTCAACGTCCATCTCACCACAATCCTTTTTACTGTCAATTTCTTTGTAGAATTTAATTACGTCTTTTTTAGAAACGAAAAGCACGTGATAAACGAAATTTAAAATGATTTTAAGAAAGTTGCCCGCGTCTATAAGCTTCATGTCAACTACTACAGGCTGGTTTTTACTAAAGGAATTTGTATGGTATATGAAATGGAGCAAAGATGCCTCTCTACAAATTAATCTTTCCAAGACTTTCTTTACCATCTCAAAATATATTTTTCCATTAATTCGTATCTCGGAGGTGGTCGTGTTGGTCATGTTTGCCATATCAAAAAGATTTTCGTATTTTTCTTTATTTTGCATGTTTTTGACCGGTTTAAAAGACGCTCTAAATCCCTTTAAAATACCCAAAGACCTATTCTCCTCTGGCTCATCAAACCTAAACAAAGCCAAGTACTCGTCTGTAATTGTTTCTTTGCTGCCTTTAATGAACTCATTCTCTAAAATATTGGCTTCATTTGAAATAAACGACACAAGCAAGAGCACGCTAAACCTTTTCATGTTGTTTACAAACTTTTTTACTTTTATTGGAAAACTGTCAAACGTAAAATGCCAAAAATCAACACATTTAATTTTTCATCACTGGATTAGAAACACGTTTTATAAAACCCTAAAATTGTTTCATCAAGGTGTTCTTGACAAATAAGATCATCGGGAATCATTTTAATTAAAACTCTCTCTTTAAAAAGGTTGTGCACGCTTTCTAGAAATGTTTTTATATTGTTTTTCTTGTCTGTCACAAAAATGGCTTTGTAAAAGGAAGGGAAAATTAAAACAGCTATGTCGTGTTTGATATAAGAATCGATACAATCGAAATAGTTGTCTTTCCTCTTACGAACAAGATCATCAATTACATCCAAGGAGCCATAGGCCAGAAGGATAAGTTTACAGCGATCAACCTCATCGGCCTCACCAAAACTTTGGCTGTAAACAATATCAGAATGTTCATTGACAATAACAAGAAGGTCCATGGGGTATTGAAGTGTATAATTAATTTATTACATTATTTACAAATCCTTGAAAGGTTTCTCAGAACTAGAGGTAGAACTTCTACTTAGATTATAAAAATCCGGGCCTTGGTTGTTTGTGTAATCGGGCGATAAATTTCTTAAGTCGAGTGGCATAGCCGAATTGAAATCTAACGAGTTTAGGCCTTCAGATGCAAAGTTTATGTTCTTTGGCCTCTCTGCCATAAAATCCATTGGCAATCCAAGTTCGTGTTTAATGTCCGACCCTCTGGGACTTGTCGTAGCAAATCTATCATGGTCACTGCCACTAAAGGAGCGCCTTTCGTTTGAGATTTTTCCTTCTACTATAAGTTTATTGCTTATCATTCGATCAAAGGCGTGGGATATATCGTTGTTAGGGACTATGTAAATGAGAAAGTCGTACATTTCCGAGGTTTTAACGGCGACAGAAATGTCTCCTCTCTGTAAAATCCGCCTTTTATTCTCTTCTGTGTTGATCCAAGCTCTAAAAGTAAGTTCTTCTATAAATTTTTCTGCTATTTTTGAAAATAAAATGGGCACTTCCGAGGCCACCATTCGCACGCCTTCTTCAACTTTCATAAGCCTTTTGATTCTTGCGAGTGGTAAAGTCAAATCTTTAAGCAATAATTTTTCTTCCGTTGCTTTGTAGAAAGACTCTTTCCAGAACTTCTCTATCTTTTTCTCGGGTGGATCATACTCCTCTTGCATTGTAAAACAGGGACATAATTTTATATACACCAGGCTGAAACTGTTTGTATTTCAATCGCAACAAAGTTTCATGTGGATGTGGCGAATGTGATTGAAGGAAAATGGTTTTAAGAATGATTTTTATTTGACGGATGCACCAAGGAATATTTTTATAACGTTTCAGGAGGATGAAAATTTTAATAGCCTTTTAATTTACCGTTATACCTTATTGGTCATTACAAAACAAAATCTTAATATTCGATTTTTTTGATAAATGTTAAAAATAAAAATAAAACGAAAGGTATGAAATTTATCGGATTAGTTGGAAATTATGTGGATCTAAAGGAGCAATTAGAAGTAAACGATGAGAGGGTTATAGTATTCGATATTGACAATACTTTGTATAAAGAAACACCCGAATTAGTTGCCAAAAGGAGAAGAGCGGGGTATGAGCTATTGAAGGAGGACCTTAAAATTTCTTTTGCTGAATACGACAGGCTTTCAAATGTTTATACAAAAGATTTCGGATCCAATTACAAAGGCTTTGTGTTAAATCATGAACTTAGGCCTTCTACGATTACTAAAATAAACGAGGTCTACGCCGATTTATGTCCCTATCTCCCCCGAAACAATAATCTTATAGAACTTATCAAGCAGCTACCTTTTAAGACATACTGTTTCACAAATTCTAATTTAGGTCAGGCTAGAAGTACTTTGAAGAATATCGGTCTACTAGATCACATTGACTACACTTTTTATGTTAAGTACGATCCTGATAAAGATATACTTTGTAAGCCATCATTGAGAGCTTATGAAACTGTCAATGAAGTCATCAAACAAGGCGGAAAACATAAAGTTTTATTCTTTGACGATAATACGAAAAATATTGAGCAAGCCAATACATTTGGATGGATTGGCATTCATGTTGATAATTATGATAATGTGTGTGACATAGTCAAAGTCGTTCTGAAAAACCATTATAATTATGTTGTTGATAAATAAAAGTTTATGTTAATGGCCTTTAAACCGCGTAACTGTTTCATTTTCATCTTCGTCTTCCAAAACTCGAAGACCCGGCAGTTCGTCGCCAGTCAAAAGCTTGAGAAACGCACCACCGCCTGTAGAAACATGGTGAAATAGACTTGTATTTGAATACCGCCTGACACATTCTGATGTTTCCCCTCCGCCAACAACTACTTTACTGGCCTTGTGTTGTTCAGCGAGCATCTTAACTAATCCTCTTGTCCCAGAACTAAACTTCTCATTCTCAAACATACCAGGTGTGCCGTTCCAAAATATCACTTCGCTTTTAGAGACAACTTTGTGAAGTTTGCGTATTATTAAAGGTCCAATATCACAGCCTATTGCTGTAGCGGGAATTACATTGACAATTTCTTCTGTATCGCCGTTTTGTACAACAAAATCTTCTGGAAGATAAATTGTACAGTTTTTAATATCTGCAAGTCTGTAAATCTCGTCTATTAAGCCTTTACTCTCTACAGACACAATCGACTTACCTACTTCTTTGTGATCATGATGTTTCAAAAATGAATAAGCAATTCCTCCAACAATAAACACGGCTTTGCATTTACCTATTAATGATTGTAGTATCGTAATCTTATCCAACACCTTGCAACCTCCTAATATAAGAAGATCGATTTCTTCTGAAAACAATTGTTTTCCTGCTTCAAGTTCTGTCTTAATTAAGTTACCGGCGTACGTTGGCTTGCCCGTTTTTATAATTGAAAAGGCCTTTCTATGTAAACAGCCAAAGGCATCGACTATAACTATCTGTATGTACTTATCAAAGAAGTCAGCCAAGAATCCGTTCTCTAAACTCAAATCTTCCTCTTCTGGATAAAACCTTAAGTTTTCTAATATCACAAACTTGTTATTCAAACTCTTTTCATCCTCAAACATAATCAAATCTTCGTTAAAATTTTCTTTAATTAAAATTTTAAGTTTATCAAAAACCGGACGAATTGAAAACTTCGAGTCAAACACGCCACCTGGTCTTCCCAAATGTGTTCCTATAACAATGTTATTTGAATTCATTTGATAGATTTCACGTATTGTTGATAGGGAAGAGACTATCTTGAAATCGTCAGTTACATTACCATTATCTACCGGTACATTATAATCAACTCTAAGAAAAACACATTTTCCTTTTAAGTTAGCGTTGTGAAAGTCTTTCAGTGGCATGGTCTCATAACTTTACAAAGATTTAATCACATAAAGGAGACAAAAAACCAATAAAATATCAAAATAAAAAATGCATCGTGCGGGAATCGAACCCACGTCCATCGGATGGCAACCGATGATTATACCACTAAACCAACGATGCTTAAGTAACAATAAAATTAGATACATGAAAATTAGTTTGATAAACAAAAAAGCTATAAACCTTTCATATAAAAAAATACTCAAATACTTTAAACACTACCATACTCAACACTTTTAATCTTTACTATGCTTTTGCAATATCTCAATTAGCTTTGGCACCAAAACCTTTCTCGTTATATCGGCACTTACCACGAAGTAGTTGAGGCCTTTGTACTCCGTTTTCTTCATTTTTGTAACTTCGATTAACTCTTTGATAAACGGAAAGTCCAGTAACACAATGTTTCGTACTCCTTTAATTTTTGTAGCTACAAAGTAGAAATCGAGGCCTTGTTCGTTTTTAAACCCCTGAAGCTCGAGGAACAAAGCCATCCCGAGTTTGTTTTTGTCTAGTCCCTTGATTTTATCGCCTTCTCTCTCGGCCCAATGCTCAAATTTGTATTTAACTGTTGAGGCCCCAAAGGTGTAGTCCTTAAACCTGTACCTTTTATAGTCCTTTTGCAAGATTAGGTTAGTATCGAACTCCGCATCATTCTTTTTGGCCTTTTTAATTTCTTTAAACATCGTTTTTAGTTGTTTCTTCTTCAGTCCGGCTATCTTTTTTAATTTTTTGTATTCTTCCCAATCGAATAGCGAAGTTCGTCTCCTTAAAAAGCTAGTGTCGATAATAATCGGGATAATCAAAAGGTTGGCTAGCTGCGCACACAACAAATCTCTATTGTTTTCTCTTTTAATTTTATTTTTAGCATCAAAACAATGAATCTTTCTAGTTAAATCATCTCCTAAGTATTTGGAGACTAAAGTAGTCGCAGACCCGACGTCTATGTCAATGTAAATCCTTTTAGACGTGCTAATGTTGTTGGCCAGGCTGTGGTGATCCACAACCATTTCTATTTCACAGTCTCCCAGTTCCTCGATTGGCTCATTGTGGTCCGTTAGAATAAGTTTTATTTGCTTATCATGAATCGGATAAACGTTTTCTTTATATCGCAAGTAGGTGCCTAACTTCCTAGCAGCGGGTGTAAAATTACCACTGGGCCTTTCTAGGTAGATAAAGTCGTCTAAAGACAATCCAAACTTATCACAAACATATTTTATCTCTCCCTTGGTTTCGAATACGTCCTTACGCATTGGTATAACGTGTATTATATTCTCAGCATAGGCCACTATCAAAGAACTTATAAAAGAATCCAGGTCACAGCCTTCATTCCCCATGCAAAGTTTTATGTCACCGTGTGTGATTTTATTGCCATTCTTGTCAAAGAAGCTTCTAAGTTTTTCTTGTAGAATCTTCATTGGGTTTGTTTTTGTTATTTTGTTTTTTAAATTCTCTCAATCAAAACACGTGTAGATTGTAAAATCTGTTTGTAATTGTCTTGAGACTTTAGAAGTCGTTAGCCGGACACGACAGTAATACAAAGTTCGTTGTTACAAATGTGTTTATAAGTTTGAAATGTTCTCTTAAGATACACAAAAACAGTTTAATAAAAAACAGTGGATGTATATTCTTTGAGGTTTCGCGATGCTTGTATAAAGTGGCAGTTATGTTTTTTACACTGTACATAATTTAAATTTATCTTTCGATAGAACAGCAAAAATATTTTTGGCTTTATGACCTTTAATTTCCCATTATGTTCTACGAATAAGCGTAAGTTAATTGTTTTGTAAGATTGGAACTATCCAGTAAGGAGCTTTTATGGTTTTAATATACCCACCATAAGCGCTTTTTTAATTTAACTGGCTGCATTATTTTTGTGCATAAAAATAGTGTTACCGTGTACCCCGTCTCGACCCCCCTCTAACCGTTCCTTCAACCCCCCCCCCCCTTCAACACACTCCCACACAACCCTCCCTTCTCCAACCCCCCCCCCCCCCCCCAAGCCCCTCTAAAAATATTTCAAAAGACCCTTCTAATGAACACGCTAGAAAAAATAAAAGAAATTGAAAATGAAATAGCCAAAACACAAAAGAACAAAGCCACCAACAATCACATTGGTATTCTTAAAGCCAAGATAGCCAAACTTAGAAGAGATCTCATGACTCAATCCCGCGGAGGCGGGGGTGGAGGAGAGGCCGGCTTTGATGTATCGAAAACGGGAATAGCCAGAATAGGATTTATAGGATTCCCCAGTGTAGGGAAGAGTACATTAATGTCAAAGCTTACAGGAACGCACAGTGAAGTGGCGGCCTATGAGTTTACAACACTTACGGCCATTCCGGGTATTATCAGATACAATGGAGCCAAGATACAAATTTTAGACCTACCCGGTATTATTGAGGGGGCTAAAGACGGTAAAGGAAGGGGTAGACAAGTCTTGGGGGTGGCTAGAACGTGTTTCTTACTGGTCATTTGTCTGGATGTCTTAAAGCCCCTGACCCACAAGAAGGTAATTGAGAAGGAGCTTGAGTCTTTTGGTATCCGATTGAATAAGACACCGCCTAAGATTAAAATATCCAAGAAGGACAAGGGGGGGGCCTCATGCTAATAGGGGACCATTTGGACTACTCAACGGTAAAGTCAGTCATGGCTGAGTTTAGAATGTCCAATGTTGAGGTCATTACAAGCGAGCCGTGTACGATTGATGATCTAATAGACGTCATTGAAGACAATAGAAAGTATATTCCTTGTATCTACACTCTCAATAAAATCGATTGCATAAGCATCGAAGAGCTTGACATCATTTGTAGAATACCCCACGCAGTCCCAATTTGTGCCAACTACGGGTGGAATTTCGATTCCTTTCTGTCTAAGGCCTGGGACTATCTCGATCTTATAAGGGTTTATCCGAAGCCCAAAGGCCAGCCTATCGACTATGAAGAGCCTGTGATTCTAAAGACTAAAAAGAGGAGGGTAGAAGACTTTTGTAATGCCATCCAAGTTCAAGTATGCGTTAGTTTGGGGATCTTCAGTCAAACACAATCCACAAAAGGTAGGGAAAGATCACGTACTAGCGGATTGCGATGTTGTTCAAATAGTCAAAGAAGTTTAAATAAAAGTTTTTGTTTTAGAAAGGTGTTTTTACTTGTTAGATGTCTTTAGTTGTGTTGCCTTTTGGGCTGGGGACTTGTTGTTGAAAGGGGGGGGGGTGCTGTAGATAGGTGCATTGAAGAAATACTCTCAGTAAAAAGGCCTACTTTTGTGTAAAATTGTATTTACTTGAAGTCAATTTAGGGCATGGTATTACACTATTACATGCCATACAAGTCGACTTACAAACTCTTGTCTAAATGCCCCCGCCCCCCCTTTAACAACAAGACCCCCCCCCCTTATACCACACACTAAAAAATTAAATAGTAAAATTTATCCAAAGAAACCCTAAAATGGTACAACAGCTGGACAAAAACATAGAAATTATGATAAACTTAATAAACCACGAGGTAGAAGAGAAGATCAAGGAGTTAGAGATAAAGAAAATACAGGAATACAACTCAGAGAAAGCAAAAATAATAAAAGAACAAACAGAAAAAATAGAAAACGACTTTATTAACAGCCAAAGGGAGATCGAAAGCCTCAAACACCGCCAGGAGAGCCAAATTATAAGCAAGTACAGGCAGGCGTACGTTAATAAGAAGCACGAAATCATTGCAAATCTCTTTAAAAGGGTCACAGAAAGGATCAGGGAGGAGCGCGTCTCACAGGAGTTCATTAAAAATACACTAAAGAAGGTCAAACTAAGAGAGGGGGACTACTTTGTGTACTGTTTAGGGAATGATAAGAAAATAGTGAAGAGTTCGATATCATCGGAGATAAACTTAATGGAAGACGAAGGCCTGGGTGGCCTTATAATTGTTTCTAAGGATGGGAAGACAGTCATTGACAATAGCTATCTAACAAGGATTGGAGTAACTAAAGATTTGTATATAGCCGACATAAGCAATGTGCTTTTTAATAGAGTCCAATTAAACTAGTTAGTATAAAATTTGTAACTTCCCTCCCCCTTTCACGCCTTAAATGAAAATAAAACACGAATTTGATTTAAAACTTTTAGGGGAGCCCATTGACGTCTACAGACTGGGGAAGACGAGAGATTTACTCAAAGTAATTGATGTTAAATATAAAAAAGAATCTAAAAACACAGAGATAAGTTTTCAATACCCAAAGACAAACGTAAGCGTATTAAAGTCTAAAAATCTAAAGTCTGATAGACTCTCCCTCTCATCTCAGGGCTTCTCTCCCCTCTCTCATTATTTTTTAATAACGGTTGATAACGGAAAGAATTTAATTAATCTACACAAAGTAAAAAACTTTTATTTATTTCAAAACAACTTTTCTTATTTAGAGAGCAAGCTAGAAGGCCAAACAGACGGCTTTCAGTTTAGGAAGATTGAGAGCAGAGAAGAAATTGAACATAGAAAACAAAATATAAATTATAAATTACGGTGTGCGTCGTTGGAAGACACGCAAACTTTAAAGGTAGTAGACGCTAGCAGGGAGTTGGAAGATAATTTAAAGTACCTTAAGATAGAGAATAAGGAGGGTGAAGTTTGCCCTACGGACACTCTTAAACGTATAACTAAAAGCATCCACAAGGCCGTTGTAGTCAATCTAAAGGACTTGGTGGATCTTTACGGGGATGTGGCTGTGGTAAGGGAGGCCCTGGCTAAAAATACGTTCTATCTTAATGGGCGATACGTCCTAAACTCTTCATTTTATTCGGAAGATTTGCAAAATATAAGAAAAATAATCTTAGAGAAACTGAAAAGGAAGGGATTTGTGCTTATGACAGACATTGATAGTAATACATTTCTAATAGAAGAGCTTTGTGATGGTCCCAACGGGTCCCCCAAGCACTATCTTAAAGGGTATTTTGAAGAAAAAGATCCCGAAGTATTCGATAAGGCACTATCTGATGAAGACAGAGTGGTCGCTTTTGTCTCCCAGTCCTACTTTTGTACTCTTAATGACATTGTAGAAGGCTGTTCTTTAGACTTAGACACGGTCAAAGGCATCCTGTTTAGGGACAACATTGTATCAGTTGGGTCTAACGTTTATACCGTTTTAGATACGGAAGAAGAGGACGTTGAAATAAAGCAAGAGATAATAAAACTTATACAAACTAATAGGAGTTATAGAAAGGGGGAGATGGCAATGGCTATAGAAAACATTTCTAAGGCCCTGTGTGTCGACACTAACATTGTCTCTACTTACATAGAGAAGGTCTTCGTAAACAAAAGGGGGGTCTGGACAGTCAAAGACAGTTTTAAATAAATTATTTTTTTTTTATTTTTACGTTTCGCGGTGTCCCATGGAAGACTTTGACACGAAATACGGCGTCTTTGTGCGAATGCTAATGCTTAGTACGACTAAAGGGAGGACAACAAGAAAGGGAGATGTGAGAGAAGAACTTAAAATAGACAATTCTACGATGCAGAAGTTGATAATTTATTCTAAAGAGAAGGTCGAGGGGTTGGGCTTTAGTCTTATAGGCTTAGATAAAAACAATGTTGTTGATCCTTTGCAGGCTGAAAAGTATTATTTAGTTAGAAGTATCGAGGGGGGTGGTGATAGCAATGCTAGTGAACCACCGTATAATACTAATGAACCTTCGGAAAACTTCAAAAGAATGTGCATTATCTATAATCTTGTTCTTTTAGAAAACAACAAACTTTCTTTAAAGCGTTTGGTTTTCCTTTGCAATAAAATTAAGTCCTTTGCAAAGGAGGACATAGAAGGCCTTGTGAGATACCTTAAAAAGGAAGGCTATTTGGAGATAGTCAAAGAGGAGACGGACTTGTACGTTGAGATTGGATGGAGATTTAATGCTGAATTTGATAAAGATTGCTTTTTGGGTGCCATGAGAGACTTTATGTAGTTTGAGTTGATAGTGGGGATTTGTGGCTCTATTGGTTATAATATAACTTAATAAAAATTTGCTTATAGTGGCATAAACTTTGTATCCTTACCCCTTTTCATTATTGTCAGGGTCCCTTATCACTTAAACCCCCCCCCCCCCCCCCCCCCCTTGGACGAATCTTTTAAATTATTTTTTCCTTCCCTTTAAATGGTCAACCTAGAGGAAGCCTATCCGAAGATAGAAACAGCCAGAGCTTCAATAGCCCAGGGACAGTATGAACATGGCTTAGAGATATATTCAGAAATATTGGATGAAGCCAATCCGGATGATGAAACCGTCCCTTATCTCTATTTAGAATATGCGAATGCTTTAATTAAAAACGCCAATGAATACTTTATGGAGGAGGTAGCCAGCATAGCCGAACTCAGGGGATTTTGTCACCTGGGTAGGCAGAATATCGAGGATGATTTAGAGACTGCCTGGAATCTATTAGAAGTTGCCAAAAGCGCCTTTACCATCCTTAGGGAAGATAAACAATTGGCTACGGCCCACTTTCTATTGGGGGAAATATCCCTTCTTAATAATCAGTATAGTGAGGCCATTCACGACTACACCGAATCTATTGAAACTTATTTGAAAGTGTACGATGAGGCCGACGCTGAGCTCTTAGATGTGTATTTGTCTATGGCTAACGCATACGAATTCTCTGAAGATTTTGATATGAGTGTGTTTTACTATAAAAAGGCCATTGGTGTTTATAAAAGATTGGAAGAAAAATCGGTAGACGCTGTTGATAAAGAGAATTTGGATGGTTTAATCGTTGAACTACTTGATAAGATAAAGTCTTTGACTATTAAGAAAGAGGCTTTTGAAGATGGTGTAAGGGAACAGACAGAAGAACAGAATAATGAAGTTGAGGATAATGTATTTGTTGATATTAATGCCTGTAAACGTAGAATTAATAAATAAAAATGTTTAGCTTTTGGGTTTAGTTTTATAAAAGGCTTCTTTGTTCGATTGGTGCAATGGGAGCCTTTACTTTTGGTAAGAATTTGGTATATATAAAAGGACATTTAATATTATTGCGGTTGGTTATGAACACAAATGGCTATGGAGGTTGAGGTTATAATAAGAGATGATATTAATATTATCAGAAATGGTTTTGCTTGGGACCGACTTTGTAATAGTTTTTCTTATACCCTCCTTTAGATATTCGACCGAGGGAAGACAACTCGGAAAGCCAATGTAAGTCGCTAAGAGCACTCCATGCACGCCAAAACAGGTTACCGAAGTGACGTTAAGAGGCAGTGCATCTTCTCGAGGGAGTACCCTAGCGCCTACTTGTAGGTGGAGCTTAATACCGGCTAAAAACGGTCTAGATCGAACGACCGGGCCCTTAGCACGCCTACTGGCAACATAGCAGAGGGTCCGTAGCACCTGCGTAGACCGTGTCATGGTAAGCAGGCTTTTGTAGGGGGTAGCTGATTGTGCGGCAGGTCTAGCTCTAGTATACTGCATTTCCTAGAGCTGTAGTAAGTCTCCATTTAACTTTATAATCTATCACTTTGTAACCTCAACTATAAATATGAATTTTAGATTAAGGGAGTGATTATAAACATATCTTGCTTAATTGCTAGTCTAATTCTAAAAACATCTTCTTTTAGACGATACAAAAAGGGGGGTTTCCCGACCCATCGGCTTCTTTAGGAAGTTAAAGCTTCCCTTTAAGGTATAAATTATTTTTTAAACAGTACATTAGTCGAAGTTCGACATTTTTTCAAAGTTGTTAACTATTTTGAATGGTCCTCAACTATCAGGAGCTTTAATTATTTAATATATAGTGTACAACAAACAAAAAATAAAATAATGATGCGTTATTAATGGCTGTCCAGCAACTGTCAATGTCAGAGCTTTAAATTTATTTAAAATTGTTTATTATATGCGTATAAATCTGATCATATGTTTTAAATATCGTATAGATGATTTCGTCTGATTCAATATTTGCCATTGCACCGATGGTGCTGTCGGGTTGTGCAATATTGCATATAGTAGTATTGGTTACTAATCTATCAAAGAACGCATAATATCTAACTAAAAAATTGTGGTCGGTTGAAAAAGCAAAGATATAGGCTCTAAATAGATTTTTGTCTGTAAATGCATGTAGTTTTGAGGTATATAGTAGATCCATTTTGCTGAAAAGGCTGTTATAGTAACTATGCTGAATATACTGGTTGTCAAACATGTTATTTATCAAGATTTTTGCAATTTTTAAGGAATTAACATTATATAATGGTTGTAAAATTTTAGACACTAAATGATATAAATTTAACTCATCAATAGCACATAAACAGATTAGAATATCAATCAGTTTGTTATTCTGTGAAGGGGATGCATTTTCATGTAATTCTAAAAAGGCAGTCAATATGATCCATTTAAATTCCGGTAAAACATCGATTTTATTCATGAGTCTCCGAGTCATTTTCATAATAATTTTAAAAAGACCAAGAGATTCTATTTTAGATTTATACTTTACTTTTATCATAATTATTTTATGTTCTATTATATCGGATGATGCTGCTTAACAAACATTGTCCTTGATATCCTTTAATATGTCTATATCAATCTGAGAAATATCATGCACTGGCATGTCTATCATACTTGTGCAAATTAATGCGCTTAGATTACTAACATAATCCAATAAACACGGTACTTTGTATTGGCCGGGGTCGTCATATAAAACTATAGGACAGAAGTCAAAAGACACATATCTTTGTATTATTGAACATATTTTAAGAAGAAAATTAATCAAATTTGTCAAATGTGTGACATAGGTGATTTCTGAGCATCCAAATTCCATTGTAGTTATTTTGGGGAAAATATAAGAAATTATATTGTCTTTAGTTTTAGTTGTATAGCTTACCGTTTTGTATTCTTCGCCGTTACAGCACGGACAATCTACGTGAGTTTCGTTCAAAAAGGATTCGGATTCGGAACGTATATATCGACAGATAGCAGATATCCTTTGTCTGTCTTCCTCGGATGCTCTCAACATATAAAGCAAAAAAGGATAAATTAACATAAGGGTTACCGATTATATGATTTATACAATAATCGTTATACCATTTAATGTGAAATAAGCTCTATGTGTTATTTATGGTCCGAAAATAATTTGTGATGTAGACTATTTTGATCAGTGCTTAGATCTTGTGTGAGTCGTTTTTTACTATACTAATTAGAGTATGATAACAATTTATTCTAATTTTGGTTTTTGATAGATTAACCATTGTTAAATTTGATCAAATCAAACTTTATTGGTTCTCTATATTTTTGACTTTTGACATTAAAATAGCAAAACAAAATTGTCGTTTATGGCAACTACAAACATATAAAATATGCAACGCTAATTTTATATATACAAGTCTTTTTGATTATATTGTTTAAAAATAGTATACATATAGAAAACTTGATGTATTGGTGAAAAAATGACGGTGTTTACATGCAAAAGACGTGGCTGCGATTCTTTCCGAGGCTTACAATATTAAAGATGCAGCAAAGAATTTATTTATAGTAGAAGTTACAAGATGATATATGAAAGATGATTAAGTTTAGATGAAAGCTTACTACAGCTCTTGGGAATGCAGTATACTAGAGCTAGCCCTGCTGCACAATCAGAAACCCCCGAGGATAGCCTGCTTATAATGTTTAGGTCTACGCACGCGCTACGGACCTACTGCTATGTTCCAGGTAGGTGTGCTACGTGCCGGTCGTTCGATCTAGACCGTTTTTAGCCGATACTAAGCTCCACCTACAAGTAGACGGTGGGTGCTCCCTAAAGATGCACGGCCTCTTTTCATGACGACGGTAACCTGTTTCGGCGTGCATGGAGTGCTCTAAGCGACTTACGCAGGCCCACCTAGGCTGAGTATGTCTACATTCTCGGCTTAATGACGCAGTGACGGTTCTAGTTTTTTCCAGGTTCGTATTCAATTATATTTCCAGGCGGAAGCATTCCAGGTTTGTCTCGCCCCCGATTTCACATGGTTTCTTCATGGAAAGTCTTCCTGTCCATCGCTTCAAGTTCTTCGTATCACCTACGTAAAACCACCAGTGGTGGAAAGTTTCAAATCTACTGGTAACAAGCACCTCAATCCGGCCAGGCCAGTACAACTGATTACGACCCACATGCATACATTGATTATGTCCTTTCAACGTAAGCTAAGCTTATGTTATTTTTCTTATTATTGTATTTCAAATAATAAATAGCCCCAGCGGGACTCAAACCCGACACCTTCGATGTATGAACACGCTGTGCTACCACTACACCACGGTGGCTATTTCTTAAAAGAAAATTGGCTTTGTATTTATTTAAAACCTGTTTATTATATTGGTAAACATTTTGTCATACACCAAAAATATACCATAGATGATCTTATCATATTCAAGATCTTCATTTTCATTAGAAATATTTTTATGTTGATCGCCTTTGACCGATAATCTATCACAAAATTGATCATATCTATCCAAAAAATCGTGATCAGCTGAAAATGCAAATATATAGGCTCTTAATAAATGACGTGCCTGCATATCCTTTAAGGTGCTGCTAAACAAACGCTCGAGTCTATTAAAAAACTTCAAATAAGGATCATACCCATAAAACCTTTTGTCATCATACATATTTTTTAAACAGATACGTAGAATGTTGATACAATTAGGATTCATTTGATATCTTTTACCATTCTCCAACACTAAAGGACGACATTCTAAAGCTTCAAGAGTACATAATAAAATTAATATGTCCAACAGCCTGATATTAAGTGATTGTGTATAACTATCATGTACGTCCAAACATGCAGTTAGAATAAACCATTTTAGTTCTGGGAGAACACCAATTTCATTCACAAGTCCCCGGGCCATTTTAGCAATTATTCTAAAGAGATTTAGAGGCTGTATCTCTGAATTGTACTTTATTTTGATCTTTTGAATTTCATCTTTGATCATATCAGGAGATGCAGCGTAACAAATATTGTCTTTGATGTCTTTTAATATGTTTGGATTTTGTCGTGAATCATCTTCTTTGGAAACCCCCCTGCTGGTGGTGCATATCATCTCACTCAGACTTTTAGCATAATCTAATAAAAACGTTATTCTACATTGATCTGGTTCATTATAAAAGCTTTCTAAACAATAGTCAAATGGAATAATGTTATTCAATAAAAGAGATAATCTGGAGAGAAACGTAATCAAATTCGTTAAATGTATGACATAAGTCATCTCGGAACACCCAAATTCTTTTGTGGTGATTTTCGGGAAAATTAATGGATTAATGAAATCTACTGTTCTGGTTGGAGAGCTTATTAGTCCGTATCCTTCTCCTTTACAACATGGACTTTCAACACTACTTTCGTTCAACATTGTTTCAGATATAGATGGTAAACATTCACATAAAGCAGATATCTCTTGTCTGTCTATTTCAGAGGTTCTTAAAGTGGAAAAAATAAACGAAAAGATTAACATAAGGGCTACAGAGTATGTGTTATATAAAGATGGATAGAAAATCAACAGATTTGACGTTTTTCGAATTTTCTAAGTCTGTAGAGAGAAACGATTTAGCATCACATATTCATTCTATATGCAGTAAACTGTCAAAGAGTTTTGTAAGAACTAAATTGATTCAGATTGCAACTTCCCCTTTCTCTTGATAGTACTTTATGTAACTGTTGATCAAATCAAATTCTTATTGGTCATTTAAAAGTTTTTCTGCAATTTCAAAACAAGCCGATACAACTACTTTATCATCTATAACAAGCCCGGTCGTTTAGGTATCTGCATTAATATTGCATAGAATGAAAGATACATTTGTATGTATTATCCGAAGGTTGACAAGCTATAATAGCTCATGTGTCAGAACATGGTGTTTATAGAAGAAATGGGTGAGATTAAACTTGCTGAGTCATTTATTGATTAATACATTAATTATAACGTACCTCGCGCGTAGGGTACTTAAATATAAATGTAATTAATGAATCGTGTGGATCTTAATCGGCTGTATCGACCAGGACCGTCTGAGCTATTTGTTCATAGTAGATCTAAATCTTACCACCACTGGTTGGTAACGGAGGTCATAGAAAATTATGTAACATTAGCCAGGAAGACTGTCAAAGATTAACTCATTTGAAACAAAGGGGAAGAGAAAAACCTAGAATGCATACGGACGAATAATAATGCAAAGCTAAAACACAAACACCCGGGACCGTCAATGTTATAGTAAATCCAGTGGAGATATACTTGGCCTAGGCTAGCCCGCGTAAGTCGCTAAACACATGAACGATGAAACAATTTATCTAAGTGACGTCATGATGCCGTAAATCTTTCAGTGGACGTACATAGCGGTTACATGTAAGTGAAACTTTGAATCGGCTAACAAACGTTCCATTTAAACTCGTGCAACGTTCGTTTGTAATATAGCTACGTTTTTGTAACACCTGAGTAGAACGCGACAATTTAAAAGGCTTTTATCGAATATCTAAATTTTCCGCTTGTCTAGCCCGCTCACCTCATATTTTAGAGATGTATAGAGTCTCTGGGTACACTTTTACACTTACCACATGTAACTCCGACTGTAAGTGAATACATCGATTTGGAAACAATTAGATATAAAACGAAAGAATAATTAATATGAAAGTTGATTTTAAACGAACAGTGTTGGTGCGGGAAATTTAAAATAAGTTGTTTATTATATGAGTATAAACGCGATCATATAAGGAAAATATCGTACAGATAATTTCATCTGGTTCAATATTTTCATTTGCACTATGGGTAATTTCAAGTTGTCCGTTGTTGTATCTAGAAGCATTAGATAATGAAGCATCGAATAAAGCACCATAATTAGAGATTAAACTGAAATCTGTTAAAAACGCAAAAATATAGGACCTAAACAAGATTTTTTCTTGAAATTCTGTGATATTAAAGCTAAATAGACGCTCAATTTTATTAAATATATTGTGATACATATCATACATATCAAACCCGCTATCATCAAAAATGTTATTTATACAAACACGTAGAATTTTGACCGAATTAGCATTCAAATTATAATTTTTACCATTCGCTGAAACTAGATGATTACTATCTAAGACATTAATAGTGCATAGTAATATCAATATATCCAACAACTTGTTATTCTGTAAAAAAGATGTATTTTCTTGAACCTCTATGAATGCGGTAAGATGATCCATTTTATTTCAGGTAGCATATTTATTTTGGTCAAAAGGCCACGAGACATCTTAACAACTAGCTCAAAAAGGTCACACGGCTCAATCTTTGATTTATAATTAACTTTTATCTTGATAATTTCGTCTTCTATTGTATCAGGAGATGCAGCGTAACAAACATTGTCTTTGATGTCCTTTAATATGTTTAAGTCTTGGTGCAAATCACTGTATGAAGAGAATACTAAGATAGTGGCGCAAATAAACTCTACCATATTTTCGGAACACTCTAACAAAATTGGCACATTATAATTATCTGGTTGGGTTAAAAAGGTTTCAGGACAATAATCCATAGGCACATATCTATTTATTATTGCACATATTCTACTAAGAAACATGTACAAGTTTGTTAAATGTGTAACATAAGTAGTCTCAGAGCATCCAAATTCCCTTGTTGTTATTTTTGGGAAAATAAAAGGATTAATAGTGTCTTTAATTCTAGTTGTATAGATTACCGTTTTGTATTCTTCTCCATTGAAGTAAGGACAATCAACGTTACTTTCACTAAATATATATTCGAATTCGGATCGTAGATATCGACATATAGCAGATATGATTTGTTTGTCTTCCTCGGATGCTTTCAACATAGAAAGTAAAACAGGATAAATTAACATATGGGCTACAGCCTATGTGATTTTTGAATAAATTTTTTAATATATTGAGGATATTTAAGCTTTTTTGGTTTTTGATGGCTTTAAAAGTTGTGTACGATTGGAATTTGGGGAAACCAGGCATATATAGTCCAATTGTTTTTTTTTAATTTGTACATTTCAAGATCCAATGCGTAACGAACAATAATTACGCTTATTGCTTTCGAAAAACTAAAATTTTTAAAATTTGATCAAACTAAGATTCTCTATTTTTTTTTTGATCAGCGACATAAAAATAAAACTTTAATTTAAATCATTTTAAAAAGTACAAAAATATAAAACACAAAGAATTTCATTTTAAAATCGAATCTCATGTCATTATATTGTTATGCTATCACGTAATGTTTATACACTGTATGTGTTGAAGTCGAATGCTGCTAAAATTGTATCATTTGACAACACAATGTTTGTCGGCAAGAAGTTCAAAGCAACATGTTAAAGATGATTCAACGCTCCAAAGAAGTACTTGTTCATAAAGTTTTTTTTAACTAGACATCAGCTAGCTATGCGGTAAAACAGCGAATAAATTCATAGGAACCAGACTAACCTATGAAGAAGCTATTATAATACTAACATAAGCTTATCATAAATTTGAGAATTCAGATGACGTGGAGTGATAATTAAAGTCGGGAGAATTCAAATGAGGCTTTAGCCTAGTTTCATTTTAGTTTAGAATAAAATCATTTGTCTACGAAAGTAATATGTAATGTCTTAGCGATCTCTACGATGATTATTCTTGATCAACCCAAAGTAGACAGGCGTTTTATAAACAAGAAATCACTATGATCACAACTTTATAAAAAAATCGATAATGTCCATTTATATATTACGCTGAGAGTTGATAAACGCACTGCAAAGGGCCTAATTAGGTCGCTAAGTGTCTTCATACATGCTAAACAGATTGGCTTATGTTTTATGTCGACCTGCTTCTTTAAAAAAGTTCATCATAGTATACTTGTAAGTTACAACACAGGTTAGGCAAGGAATTTGTTTTCGCAAACAATCAAACGCTCACCTTTAAATTAGCTGAAGGTGTTACAACATGTGATAATCGTAACAAAAATGAAGCTTTTATACTTTTAAACGATCTATTGAAACATAAAAATTGTTTTTAAATCTGTGTGGGTGTTAGAAGGTAATGCAGATATCGTAGTAGTCAGCTGATTGAGCAGCAAAAATAACTTTAGTTGACCGAATCGGTATTGCTGCAAAACATCTCCTCATAATTATCATGATCTATTAGGTTTGACGTAACAAAGTACATAAAATCAGAATCCAAACATAAACATGACTAGCCCTGCAGATATTCTGAATTTATAAAAACAAGTGTTTTTAGGCTTTGATTAGTGATTGATAAAGCAAACGAATTTAATAAGCGCTTATACCCCTGGGTGCTGATAATGTTTATATAAACTTAATTGAGATGAACCAAATTCTTGCTTTTTATCCTTCATATGTATTTTCAAGTTTTAATAAAAGATATTCGAAAGGAATATTAAAATTACAATTTAAAAGTCATAACTATAATCTTTAGTCTACTTTTTCGATCGGTCGGAAATGTTGGTAGCATTAAACTTAGGAAAAATTGTTTAATATAAAGAGAAACATCCGATCATAGTATGTAAAAATGGCATAAATTATTTCATCTGGTTCAATAACTCCTTTTTCGGTGAAGATGTTGTCATGTTGTCCATTTTTATAGCCAGTAGTTTTGCTTAAAAGTTTATCCAAAAACGAATTATATCTGGATAATAGATCCTGGTCGATGCAAAAAGCAAAAAGATAGCTTCTAAGAAAATGTTTGGATTTTATTTCCTGTGAGCTATTTTTAAATAAACGCTCGATTTTGGATAAAACATCATGATACAAATCATAAGAGATACCTAGGTTGTCATCGTATATTGTTTTATAACAAATGCTTAGTATTTCGACACAATTACCATTTAAATAATAACTTGTACCATCCGCAAACATTACGGGGTTACAATCCAAGATATCGATTGTACATAATAAGATCAATATGTCCAACAGCTTGCTATTCTCTAGAAATGAAGTATTTTCATGTATATCTTTAAAAGCAGTCAAAATAAAACATTTTAGTTCGGGTAGTGTATCGATTCTATTTATAAGTCTTCGACTTAACTTAGAAATTATCCTAAATAGACTAATAACTTCTATCACCGATTTATACTTTATCTTAAGCTTATTGATCTCATCTTTAATAATATCAGACGATGCAGCGTAACAAATGTTATCTTTGATATCTTTTAATATGTATAATTCGTTATGTAAAACAGTATGTATGGGAATTGTTATGCTACTGTTGCAAATTAAATTGCTTAGATTCTTTACATACTCAAGCAGAAATGGTATTTTTAACTTGTATGGTTCATTGCAAGGGGGGTTTACGCTGTGCTCAAATGGCAAATTGATATCTAAAAATTGAAATACTTTAAACAGAAACTTCGCCAAATTACTTAAATGCACTACATAAGTCTCCTCTGTGCATCCAAAATCCTTTGTGGTGATTTTTGGAAATATATGTGGATTGATGGCATCTTTTGTCTCAGTTGAATATCTTACCAACTCGTATTTTTTTTGATTGAAACATAGACAGTCAGCGTTACTTTGGTTCAGCAAAATTTCAGTTTCGGATCTAAAAATTTGACGATTAACAGATACTTGCTGTCTTTCTAATTCGGACGTTCTTAACTTAGAAAGTAGAAAAGCATAAATAAACATAAGGGGTAACGACAATAGGAATTTATGATAAAATTTACACATGTTCGATCATTAAGCGTTCTTTCGGCCCGGGATGTGAGTTGGATAAATACAGATCAAAATCAATTAGAGGAAAGATAAGCATAAAATGTTTTTAGCAAAAAAGTTAAAGATAAGTTTTAATTAGGTGATATCGTGTAAGTAGAAGAATAAGAGACGAAGAAAAAAGATGGTCTAGGCACAAAAGATGGATTCACAGTCTCATCTCTATACTGTATAAGAGTTAGCAATATAAAGCTTTAGATGTCTCAAACACGAATCTAGTGTTGATATAAACAGATAACAATACGAATTAAAGAAGTTGGTGGACAAGGAGTTTACACACAGATATTACTGTTTTTTAATTTGTTTGCAAAATTATGCTTGGTGCGTTAGTAAGTAACTTAAGTCTGGTCAAAAGCATTAATTTGATGAGTTATTCTCATCAACATTGTTTATAGTCTGTCAGCTGATTTTTTTAACATACTATTTTAAACTTTCCTGGGCCGAAACTAATACACATAACCGTATAAAATCGTGCTATGGAACCACACATATTGTATACTGTTTTTATGGGCTTTAGTAAGTCTGGGGACCTTCATATTATACGCCGATTTGAATTTTTTGTAGGGTTAGTAATAAAATCAATAAAGCATTTGATCTTTCATTAGAAGAGCAGTAATAGCATATTAATCTGGATATTTAATTCATATTTGTAAGTCCAAATAAATTGAATGAGAGTGTTAAAATGGTTGTCAGAAAGTATGCCTTTTTTTGACGTAAAAGATATTTCGACAATGACCAAAAACCTCCTATATTTCGTGCATAATGTAGAGTCTAAAGATTTAACTAAATTATACATATGATATGCGGACATATGATTATAATTGTCCAATTGATTGGTTGCTTCTGAATGTGAGCGCCACTGATCTGTTATAATAGTTGTGCTCGGTCAGAAATTGGTCGCTATAACTTAACCGATTTTAGCAGCACACCTAGACGCTACGGCACATATTAAACGCCTTTTTTGTAACTCTTTTAGTAAATCCAATATACCATTGCCATTTTCACGCCTGACCTTATTATATTCGGCCTTAAAAATAAACTTTTATCAAAATCGACTACTTAAGGTGGACCATCAACGTCCAAACCACCTATCCTCTCATTAAATGAGATATGATATTAATAAATGACGCCCATTACTTACTTGATAAAATATATTGCAGTCTTTTCATTTATTTGCAATTCATATGTTATATCAGATCATGGAACTCTTTTATTGTGTTTTTTAATAAAATGAAAATTTTATTATGCTCAATCAGCATAGATTGAAGATAGAGTTAGTTCTAATTGTCTAAGAAGTGTTACATGTTTTGGTGAAGCTCTAAATATAACGATCAGGAGAATATTCTCTCCTTACTAATGACATTAAATTGCGATCATCTCAGTTTTTACACCTAAGGCTGTTACTTTTTTAGTTGGCATTAGGCTAGAAAACCTCTTGAGTGTCTAATGTTGCTAATACACTGTTATGATACTCTTCAGAAGTTTAATAGCTTTTAAAATCGTCCCCTGCAAAAAAAATTATAAATTAACAACTTTTTTGTTTGAAATTCTCGCCATCCAAGGGGGGCATTTAAAAATTTCCAAGCGGGCGTATAATAGGAAGATACCTAAGTCTGTAACAAACTTATATATCTATCACCTCATGGTAGATATAAAAAGAACACTGGGAAAATATAGTCTCATCTCATATACATATCCCTCAAGAACATGAAATTTTAAGTAACAAAATTTGCCAATATGATTATCAAACGAATACTTTCACCGTATATAGAATTGTTGAATACATATGTATGTTCCTTAAAACAACTTAATTTACGTGGTCTAGAATGAATGATTTATTTGTATGTGTTATTTAAAGGTTTTCAACCTCTAATAGCTAAGTGGTCAGAGTGGTATTAATACACGAAAGGTGTGGGTTTAATGCCCGCTGGAGGATTATTACTTGAAATACAGAAATTAAAAGTTATCATGATAATGCCTACCGTTAAAAGGATGTAATCAATGAATGCGTGTTGGTCGTAATCGGCTGTATAAGCCTGCAAGCTTGAGCTGCCTGTTCCTATCGGATTTGAAACTTTTTTTACTGGTGGGTTTACATATGAAATACGAAGAATTTGTAGCGATAGCCAGAAAGACTATCCATGGAGAAACCATATAAAGCCGGGGCTTGAGACAATTCTTGATTGCATACAGTCAGAATCCTTATCGAGTATAAGCATGGAAACACTTAGAAACATCACTGCGATATTAAATAGAGAGTGGAAACATATCCGGCCTAAGTGGCCCGTATAAAAAGCCAAAAACACTCCAACTACGCCGAAACAGTTTGCCTATGTGACGTTAAAATGCCGTGAATCTTCTCGAGGGAGTCTCCTAGCGCGATACTTGTAGGTGGAGCTTTAAATCGGCTAAAACCGGTCGGGATGCAACGATCGGGCACGTGGCACGCCTACGTGAAACATATCAGTAGGTCCGTCGCACCTAAGTAGAACGTGAGATGTTGAACAGGCTATCGTAGGAGGGCTACATGTGTGTTAGGTCTAGTTATATTTCACTGCATTGCCTAGAGCTGTAGTATGATTCCATCTAAACTTGATTATCTATCACCTTAAAAAATCGACTTTAAATAGGTTTTTTTTAGTACTTGGTAAATTTTTTTTATATCATTCATAATGAACATTATAATAGTTTATTGTTTTGCTTCATAACTATCCTGTCTTATATAATTGAAAAATTATTCTTGTATAAATAGTACACTGCCCTAATAATTTAGTATGGTTATAGATAAAACGCACGCGGCTATTGTTTTATTCAAGGCCCAATTGTTGGATTAGATCAATATACACTTTAAACATAAGTCTGCGATAATAAGCATATCTAGCTTAAAACTATTCTAATTCTACAGCCAACTTTTCACCGACTTAGATTGCGCAACTACTAACCCTGAGGCTTCATACATACGTAGACAAGCCCGTGGAAAGCACTGGCTATCTGATAAACAAAGTTTGACGCACATCCAGTTGTACTTTAGGCCTTAGAGAAATATTACAAAGTTTTTAACTATCTTAAATATCTACTTAGCACATTATAAACAACTGCGGGAAAATATTGTAAATGCTTCTTTGATTGACGGCTTTCATAACCGACAATTTTAGTGCTTATAACTAGAAAAAATTGTTTATTATATGCCTATAAATGCGATCATATGTTTTAAATATGGTATAGATGATTTCATCAGGCTCGCTGGTTGCATTTGCACCAAAGGTATTGTCATGTTGCCTAATATTGCATCCAGATGTGTAAGATAATAAACTATCAAAGAACGTATCATATCTAGAGCATAGATTATAATCTGTTAAAAAAGCAAAAATATAAGCTCTAAACAAATATTTAGATTCAATTTCTTGAGTTGTTGAACTAAATAAATGCTCGATTTTTTGAAAAAAATTGAGATACGGATTATAAATAATATTTTTCTGAACATTAAAAATGTTTTCAATGCAAACACGTAAAATTTGGGCACTATTGGCGTTTAAATAATATGATTTACCATTTTCTAGAACTGTTGGATGACTTTCTAAGCTATCAATAGCACACAATAATATCAATATATCAAACAATTTGCTATTCTCAAAAAATGTATCATTTTCATGTACGTCTAAGAAGGCTAGCAAGATTAACCATTTTATTTCCGGAAGCGCATTTATCTTATTCGTAATTTCGCGCGCTATTCTAAATATCATCCTTAAGTGCTCAGGAGGAGCTATAACTAATTGGTACTTCTTTTTAATCTTATGCACTTCATCTTCTATTAAATCTGGTGATTTAGCGTAAGAAACGTTGTCTTTGATGTCCTTTAATATGTCTAAGTCTTGGTGCGAAGCATCGTTTGAAGAGACGGATATGCTACTGGTGCAAATTATTTCACTCATTTTTTTAATATACTGTAACAAACATGGTATATTATTAGGATCTTGTTGGTTCACAAGAACATCCGGATAGTAATCAAAAGGCATATCTTCTTTTATCACTGCACATATTCTAAAAATAAACATGACCAAGTTTGTTAAATGTGTAACATAAGTATTTTCTGAACATCCAAAGTCCCTTGTTGTTATTTTTGGGAAAATATAAGGATTTATGGTTTCTTTTATACTAGTAGTTTTGCTTACCGTTTTGTGCTCTTTTCCAGTACAGCAATGACATTCAATCTTATCTAAGTAAAAAATCAACTCGGATTCGGATCGTAGATTTCGACAGATAGCAGATATACTTTGTTTGTCTTCCTCGGATGCTTTTAATATAGAAAGTAAAAAAGGATAAATCCACATAAGGGTCACAGCGTATGTGATTTTATAATCAAAATTATACTTTATTGGTGGGAATGATGCGATTTTGCATTATTTAGCGTGCTGAAAATGTTAAATGTTTTATGATTGAATACTATAGTTGTATATACTGGTCTATTTTTCGTTTTTTTTTACCATTTCCAACAACACTTAGTCGACAGTAAATTGTATTTTTTTCTTTTGGATAATTTAACTGTCGTTGGGATTGGTTACTCTTGAGCCAATCATGTTTGAAATCAGGAATCAAAATCGACTATCAAACGTTGTCTCCTTTATTACCATAAATAAGTTAGAACCATGGGGAGCATGGATGAATACACAAGTCGCTCAAGCAAATAAAACCATTAAATTCGACATCAACAATTCTCAAAGTTGATCTAATCCGACTTAATTGGTTCTTAATTTTCTTTAAATTTGAAAGTTCTGATTAAATACCAATAAGACTGTTCGTAAAATACAACAAAATACCACATACAAGACTATTCGTATGTCACCATATTATGTGGTATCACATATAAACATACACTGAATGTGTCTAGGAGAAATACCATGGGGTTTTGTAAAATTTAAACACAATGAGTATAGGGTCAATTTAGTCGAAACTTATTTCAAGATATTTTTGTAGATTATTGAAGAGGTGGTTTTTAATAATTTTTGCGAAGTATTTTTTTTTTTGAAAAACAAATCAGTAAACTATGCAGTAACACGACGCAACAGATTGTAAAGTCAAAACTACCACTGTTATCCATTATCAGCTAAGGGTAATTTATTTATAATATTTATAGGAGATGGGTACAATGTACATCTCATAACATCCCTCTCTCCTCACAGAAAAAAGTCGTCCTCGTCAAATTTCCTAAATTGAGTAATATGTCTTTTTACAACCCTCGTTGAGTCCGCTACCCAATAGGTGTCATTATTAAGAATACCAATTATTTCCCCTACATTTTTAAATTTTGCCTATCCTTTGACTTTGTGTATTGCGTCTTCGATGAGCACATTGTCATTTAAATCAAGCCGTGTGAGTTGCGGTTTATTAAATATTTTTTTATATTTCTCGATTCTATTGTCAAAATGTCGCTGCTTTACCTGTGAAAGATTTTTGACATCAAGAGCTTCATTTGGTGTTATACCCGTAGCACTATGTACGGTATCATTGTAAATCTTAATTGCCTTCTCGACTTTTATTTTAAGAGAAAGAGTTGAATCCTGTTTTTTTTATCGCTTCACCTAATGTCCTATTAAATCTCTCTACTCGTCCGTTCGAGTTGTGATGGTAAGGTGAAGTTATATGTCGCTTGATGTTGTTCTGAGTGCACCACGTTTCTATCTCGTCACTTATGTTTTCACGGGCCGCATCGGACACCAATGTTCTTATTGAGAGCTCGAAATGCACTTTCTTCAAAAAATTAAGAATATTTTTGCTTTTTCTGGATGTGATCACCTCCGCAGATGCATACCTGCTAAAATAGTCTACAGCTGTAATGATATATTGTTGCTCAATAGGACCTATTATATCAAAAGCCACTTTTTCTCCAGGATTATAGCTCTCGATATAGCGCCATCCATTAATCTTGATTGGATTATATAATTTGCACCTGTAGCACCTACTCAGTGCTGCTTTTACGTCGTTCATTGTGATGTTTACTCCGTGATTTCTCGATTTTAAATGCTCGTAGGTGGCCCTGGACCCCCTATGTACTATGTCCTCATGTGCATTTATGATAATTTCGTCTTTATTAACTCCCTCTATTACTGCTATCGTTTTATCTCTGCTTCTCGATAATGCGTCGGCGTGCTCCAATTCCTTTGGTTTCCTATACATCATTTTAAATGTATATCTTTAAACCCTGTCGCTCCATCTTTCTATTCTTGCAGAATTTAATATGCCTTTTGTAGTCCAAGCTTCCAAGGCTTTGTGATCTGTATATAAAGTAAACTCTCTTCCATATAGATAAAAATCAAAGTGTTCCATTCCCCAAAGCGCTGCCAACATTTCCTTTTCCGTAATACTGTAATTAAATTCTGCCGGCCGTAGTCCTCTAGATGCGAAGGCAATAGGCCTTTCCAACCCTTCTTTGTCTTTCTGACTCAACACCGCTCCAAGTCCTTTATTCGACGCATCGGTGGTCAGAATAAACTTATTGCTGTAGTCTGGCTGATGCAAACACTCAGCGCCTAAAACAGCTTCTATTAGCGCCTTAAATGACCTTTCTTGGTCTGTTCCCCATTCAAAAATCATATCCTTTCTGAGAAGTTTGCTTAGAGGTGATGCTAAGGATGCACAGTTTCTGATAAATCTTCTGTAGTAATTAACAATACCCAGAAATCTCCTTATGTCGTCGATATTCTCAGGGGTTTTATAATCTTCCATTCCTTGTTTAGGATTAACACGTGGTGCAATTTTATTATGGGAAATAATGTGTCCGAGGAAAACCACTTCTTCCTTCTTAAACTCAACCTTCTCTCTATTGGCCTGGAAGCCTGCATTACTTAGCAGATCACATATTCTTATCAGTGCCGCATCGTGCTCATTTTCGTTTTCCCGAATACTAAAATATCATCTACATAAACATAACAACTAGAACCAATTTCTCCAGATAAGACCTTGTCCATGATTCTTTGAAAAATTGCAGGACTGTTTTTAAATCCCATCGGCATTCTAGTCCATTCGTATGTTCTATTTTTAATTCTAAAAGCAGTTTTTTCTCTGTCATACTCTCTAAGATGTACCTGGAAAAATCCCTCTTTTGAAACGATTTTTGTAAAGAATTTTTTGTTTCTTAAATTGCTTAAAATTTCCTTCATTCTAGGGAGAGAATAGCTATCCAGCTCTACTATATCATTTAACTTAATCAAATTTGTAGTTAATCTAACTGAACCATCCTTTTTTAAAACTGGTCTAACGTTGTTTAACCAAGAGGATTTTGATTCTCTTATATAGCCCTTTTTAAGTATTCTATCTACTTCTTCTTCGACCTTTATCTCCATAGCTTGTGGAATCTTGTACGGTGCATCTACAACTTTATATCCTTTTTTAGTTCTAATCTCACATTTTTCTTCTCCATTATATCCGTATATCTTCTCTGTAAACAAACTCTTCAAAGCGCTTTGCGTATCTTTTGACTCATCGATTTTAACCAATTTGCCTTTTTCCTTAATCCAGTCACGTCCCAAAATCACCACATAATAATAAAAGATTTAATGGGCTAATTTTTACAGCATTTATAGATTACCGGCCAAGTCTGTGGGCTCAGTAGAGACAGTAGATAATTCTTCTACACCCTTCGGCTGTGCGCCTAAAAGGTCTTCAGGGGCAATCATGTTCCCCCGGGATACAGGCTCATGGGGCCATTGCTTCCCCACTCCTTCTACACTAGAATCAACTAGCTTCTCCACGGCTCTCTCAATCTCCTCCTCTCCAGCATCATCCTGGTCAAGTCCTCGCCTTCGATCCAAGGAGATACTCTCCAAGGTTTTCTTCAGCACTACAGACTGGATGTATGCTTCCAAGGATGGTTGGATATCCAGCTCTTGGATGTACTTCTTATGGAAGTTCGTCACTACACCGTCCCATGTCATTACATAGGGGATTATTTTTGTCTTAGCTTTGTGGATTACACCAAGCTCATTAGCCAAGAGGTCGTACCTTCTTAACTTTTCATTCTCAACTATTGTGAGAATGTCTTGGTTGGTTATTCCAACCTCGACAATTAATATTTCCTTTCTCTTTTTGTCTAAGACAAGAATATCAGGCTTATTATGACTGACCTTGATATCCGTAGATATCCTAGTGTCTACTCGTATCTCGGCATTGTCATTGGACATTACCTCCTGTACAGAGTGAGACCTAATTTTATTGGTCTTTTTAAAGCCATATTTCTTACATAGTAAGAGATGTAGGCACCTAACTAGCTCGTTGTGTCTTCTCATATAATCAAAACCCAACATTCGATCACACTTGGTAGCTAGATGATCTACAGTCTTCCTATGCGATCTACAGTGAGGACATTGTCCCTCCTGTCCGCAGAATATATTTCTATCCTGCAGGAAGCAATATGTTGCTTCAGATCGAGCCTGGTTATTCCCCTTAACCAGCCATGTAGAAGATCCCTTTATGCTTACTAGCTCGTGGTCCTTTGCTTTAAACAACTTTGAATGGTTATAACGATTCTTTATTTCGTTGTAAAGCGATAAACTTTGAGCTTCGCATAGCACTTTTGGGGTGACTAACGCTTCTAGATGGTACTTTGTTCTGAGGTACCCTACTATCTGTGAAAGATGCGACTTGGAGTCTTCTTCCACTTTTAGTATTGCTGCACGTCTAAGTGAGCTATTTCTAGACTCATTCAGTGAGTTATACATGGTAAGCAACATGTTTTCACTCCTGTGCTCAACACACGCAAGGCCTCTTCCCATTTCACTCCTAGGGAGGTATAGTCTCTCCTTACAGGCTGGCTGTAAGTGGATATGGTGCTTTATTAGCACCTGGCGAATGTCAAAATCGAGACTTCTGTAGTCTTCTGGCTCGAGTTTCAGAAGACCAACGTGGTAATTAATGACTGAGATCGCATGCTCATTGATGGCACGAAACATGTTCACACCATTCAACTTCGTCATACACAGTCGCTCGACACGACTCAGTATCTCAGTCTTTACCTTTTCAAAAGTCTCTCTTTTGATTACACTAGAAGAGTCTTCCGTTATTCCCAGGTACTTGTATCCCTGTGACCCTTCTAGTACGACGGCATCGTTTTCTACTCCCGTACAATTAGTGGCAGATTTCTCTCGGTTAACCTCAAGTCCCACTGCCGTAAAGAACTTTTTTGTTTCCTCACTTAAGGCCTTGAGGTTTTCCTCGTTATCTGCCAGGAGTTTTAGATCATCAATAAAAAGAAGATGATTCGTGACAAACGACTGGCTGTCAGTTTGTGCACCTACCTTTGGATAAAGTGAGTTAAGTTTCCTGCTCAAAGGATCCATACATAGGACGAACAAGAGAGGGGATAAGGAATCACCCTGTAATATACCCCTCTCTATTTTCTTCTCCAGGATCATTTCTGACCCTGTTCTAATCTCAATGTGCCACTTTTTAATGGTGGCATTTAGGAATGTTCCTATCCATTGAGGGAGGTTTAACCTTTCAATACATGTGGCTAGGTAAGCATGGTCTACTGAGTCGTAGGCCTTCTTTACATCTATACACATGGTCTTGAGGAGGTTTTTATGCTCCTTATTGATCACTATGTTTAACATAGCCTGTTCCTTAGCTCCTTGAACTAATCGAATTGTTCCAAGTTGGTTCTCGGCTAGAAGACCTCTGCTCTCAACAATCAGTTGTAGGACTCTCGTCGTACACTTTGTTGTAAGTTTAAAGAGGTTCGACATACAAGTGATAGGTCTGAAGTCACTACCACGTGTCGGCGTACCCTTCGGGATTAGGTACGTTAAGCCTTATAGAACCAACTCTCAGAAGCCTTCTCATCTAAACATATTTCCATTATATATTCATGAAGGAAAGAATGTAAAGCAGTACACTTCTTAATGAAGAGTTGTAAATGCCATCACATCATGCTGCCTTCCAGTTTGGCAGATATTTTACTATATCCTTGAACTCAGCATATGATGGGAAGGTGATCTGCTCATCAGTACCAGGTATGAATTTAAGGAATTACTCATCAAAGGAATTGTCTCCTTTGGGTTTTTCCTCCTTAATCCACATTGCAGACCAGAATGATTTTATGTCCTCTTTCGGGACCTCATGTTCATTCTTCTAAGCACCTCCGAGTTCTCTATAACAGGAGTTTCTATAGAGCTCGAAGCTTTGGTTGTGCTGTCTGTACTCCCTTCGCTTTTGGCTAACCTCTAGCTTTTTGGAATACACAGCAATTTTTTCACTGAAGATAGCGATAGCTTCAGAAATATCATGGTGCAAGCAAACCTTTAGGTTAAGCTCTCTCATAATTTTCTTAGCCTCACTTTTCTCATCTTCAGTGAGTTTACCAAACTCCCGTACCTTACTCAGAAGCTCCGTCTTAGCCTTAAAAGTGTTTATCTTTTTCAAGATACTTTCTTTCCAGACTGAAGGCTTTGCTTCTTTTCTGGTGATCTCCTGGTAGCAGATCTGTGCCGCCTGCAATATTCGCGCTATATCCGACATATTGCAGGGTGGGTGTTCACCAACAAAGGTTTCTACCGACTTGATTACGGAATCAAGTCTGAGTGCATCGACCTTCAAGGAAGAAATCTTCCTTGTCCTCTCCACTTTTTCCACTCCTTGTTTTTTTAATAAGAAAAATTTTTCTTTAAAAATTTTCAGAGCTTCCATGTGGACCTTTGCTTCGTGAAGAGTTTTCTCTTCAAACAAAGTTAGGACGGTCTTCCTCCTCTTGGTAGCGTCCAGTTTGAACTCTCGATTCGAGCACTGCCTCCCACTACTGGTTGTAAGGGCTTTTTGTGCTCTCCTCTTGAATTCCTGGAGGCCAATGTTGGAGACGAACTTGGTAGAGAAGACATCCGTTGCTTTGTTCCAACCACCTCTTGGCATCCTACCAAATCTCGTAAGAACTGATAGAAGCGCTTGTTGAGGCCACTCCCTCTCACTAGACTCGACACTCTCGAGGAGTGCAGCCAGAGATTCGGAGATGGAGAGAGGGGATCCACTAGTGTCTTCCCTCTCCTGGTCATCAGTCCTGCTGGTTTTGTCTTCCTGGATAGCTACGACAGTTTGTTTTTTTAAAAAATTTTCATTTTCTGTCTGCTCGTTTTTCTTTACCCCCATATAAAATCACCACATAATCATCTCTTTTAGGTAAAATGTAGAAGACCTGGGAATATTTCCTATCCTTTAAAATAAAGGACAGTTCTACGTATTCATTGATTACGAACTCTTCCAACAAGCATGTGAAAAGTCTCATTGTCAACTTCACTTTTCTTGGTCTGACGTCTAGCTTTCTTGTGACCTTATTAGTAATAAAACTGTATCCAGACCCAGTATCGACGATTAATCTAAACCGATATCCTTGCAAGTAAATTAAATCGTGTTTAATAATATCCTCTGTTGGTTCTACACTATTAACCGCATTGTAATCCTTCTTGTCTTTTGAGTATGCACGCTTTGATTTTTCAATATAATTTTTTCTCCTTGTATTCGACTCTTTTTTAATAAGTTCGAGTCCCTTTACCTTGGCCATAAAATCTTCTGAGATCTCTTTGTACTCCAAAGCTAATGTTTCAATTTCTTCCTTAAATTTATGTAGCACAATAAGCGCAATTTCAAGAACCAATTCAGCATCCTCAATAATCGTACTTCCTTCTTTGCTCATCCTCTCAAGGTAGACATGGCAGGGCTCTTCTTTTAATTGTTTACACCTCAGAAATTCCTTTTTCGTCATAGCTTTATCGAATTTGTCTAAAATCCTCCCTTTCCACTCCATATATGGTAAATTTTTAAATTTCCTCCTTGACTCCAGTACTTCCTGGTAATCCAAAATGTCCGAATCTGCGAACTGGAGAACATATTTAACCTTGTCTATTTCTGACAGTTTAGCAAACTCTAACTGTCTTTCTATTTTCTTTAAATTATTTCTTAAGTCCTTACTTGTAATTTTTGTCGTAAGACTTGTTAATACCGATAATAAATCTTTTCCAATATTCTCCACCATGTTATCCATTATCAGCTAAGGGTAATTTATTTATAATATTTATAGGAGATGGGTACAATGTACATCTCATAACAACCACATATAATTGAATATAATTTTAACTATCACCTAGCATACTGTAAAATTTCATGGTCGACGTGAGCGTTTTAAACAAAATGACAGTACTAATACGCGGCTTTACCTTAGTTTTATGGTAGTTGATATTTTACATATTTCTTCTAAGTAAGTAATGCGTAACACCTTAGTGATCACTACGATGACTTTTTTTAATTACCCTCTAAAAAAAGGGGTCTAAATAAACATGGAATCAATATGTTCAGAACATTAGAAAAAGTTTGAAATATTAATCGACATGTCTATCTAAGAGTTGATTAAAGCATCGCCAAGGCCAAAAAATATAGCTAATTGCCATCATTACATGCTTAAATAGATTAGCTCAATACAATTAAGTTGACCGGATTCTTCTAATGGAGGTAGAGTTACACCCACTTGTAATGCAACTTTAAATATTTGTAGACATTTTTAGACAACGATAGGCTTGTGGAATTTGAACTCAAATTAATATGTGATGGTAAAAAGAACAACAACCCGCGTTTAAAGAGAGGTTGTACTTACCAAGAGATGAAATTAGAAGAGGACTCTAAGTGTTGAACACAGATGTGAACGAATGCCCCTCCAGCTTGTATCGATACTTGATTCTAACGAAGATGTCCTCTTGAAGAGGAAAGCTATAATGGAGACAGAATACAATGAGAACTCCTATTTGTTCAAAATAAAACTCTTCCTCAAAAGTAAGTACAATCTTAAAGAAAAGGTCAGTCTGATGACACTCGAGGAAGCTCAGGAATCTTTCCTGTACATCGAGATAAAAATGAATTTATCCACGCAAAGCTGTATAGACCAAGAGACGACCCTCTGTTCAATGAAGGGATCCACAATCTGGCTCATATATGGAAACATTTCCCCTCGAGAAGAAGGCACTCTTGTGCACTTCAGGACAGAAATATCTTCATTGAGAAAGGTGTAAGCTGATCCCACTGTAACGACAAGTACAAGTCGGTAGACCACTTGATTACATGGGGAGGCAACAATGAGGCTTTAAAGTGTATCCACCTTCAGCTGTGCTTGAACTACGGATTATCGAAATCCAAGAAAATGCGTATCCCTCCTCTAGGAATGTGTATCGAATGATCGGGCCGAGCTAAGAGTAGATACTCGTATACCAACGGGTATAAGGTCAAGTGCAACAAGCCTGACATCTTTGTTCTTGACAAGCTCAAGAAGGAGATCCTTATCGTCGAAGCGGGCATTACGAGCTTTGATCATTTACGTGCTGTTGAAGTCGAGAAGAAACATAAGTACGATCTTCTGGCAAATCATTGAGGCGCATTACACGGGTTTAAGACAAGAATAGTCCCGTATGTGATGACATAGGATGGAGCGGTGATAACTTATCACCGAAATTTTAGGAAGGAACTACTTCTCGACAGACGCATCGAGGCGTATATACAGTCCAGAGTTCTCAAGATGACACTGGAGAGTTTATCTATGGAAGCTCGAAGAGAATCTAAATACTCTGATGCAGCTAATGAGAATTTAAGAGCCAACAAATCTGGTCCTCAAGACCCTTTAACTTCATGTCTTGTCTTCAACTGTGAGGCGATATAAAAATCATAAACACGAAGTATCATCATCAATCAATCATCATCAATCATCAATATATATAAAAAGTTAGTGAATTATTTTTTTACCCCTCGAAAAAAGTTGGATTCGAAAAAGTGAAGTTGTGAAAAAGGAATGTTAGAGGATGTGGGATGCAGTGAAGTGTGTTCAAATGGTGTTTTTAGTTAGTTTATGTGGGTATGAGTTTGTTTTGTGTTGAAAGGACGAGTTTGCTAAATGTTGCTTATTTTTTTTTATTGTTGGGGGTGCAGATGGGAAGGAGAAGAAATCAGAAAAAATCAAGGGGGGTGAAAGGGGTCTGAAAAAGAAGAGAAGATGCGCAAAAACTTGATAAACACACAACGGGTAACATAATTTCCGTTCTTAGAACGGAACTAGCTCTGCTAGTCATCATCAATATACAGGGTGTAACAAAAACTAGTGATAATACTTTAGGATGTGTACGTGTTCCCTGTAGAGAGTTCACTGTGAAAGTAGCAGCGCTGAAAGACCAAAAAATTTTTTCACTTTTGTATGGGGAAACTCGTGACGCTCGGGCCCTTGCCCATACAAAAGTGAAAAAAAAATTTGGTCTTTCAGCGCTGCTACTTTCACAGTGAACTCTCTACAAGGAATACGTACACACCCTAAAGTATTATCACTTGTTTTTGTTACACCCTGTATATAAAAAGTTAGTGAGTTATTTTTCAACCCCTCGAAAAAAGTTGGATTTGAAAAAGTGAAGTTGTGAATAATGGACGTTAGAGAGTGTTAGAGTTGCGTAAGTGTGTTCAAATGATGTTTTTGGATAGTTTATGTGGTTATAAGTTTATTTTGTGTTGAACCGACGATTTTGGATGGTATGACTTTTTTTTTCTTATGTTGAGGGAGCAGCCCGAAGGAGTAGAATCAGAAAAAATAAATATCTTTAAAAGGGGTCTGAAAAGATCTGGGAAAAGGGTAAAAACGGATCAAAAACACAACGGGTTGAGTAATTTCCGTTCTTAGAACGGAACTAGCTCTGCTAGTACCTAATAAAATATTTTCCCTAATTCTTAAAAATATGTAAAAAAAAAAGAATTTATTTATAGTCGAGGTTATTAGGTGATAGATATTTAAGTTTAAATGGAGACTTACTACAGCTCTAGGAAATGCAGTAAACTAGAGCTAGACCTGCCGCACAATCAGCTACCCCCTACGATAGCCTGCTTACCATGTCACGTTCTACGCAGGTGCTACGGACCTACTGCTATGTTGCAAGTAGGCGTGCCATGTGCCCGGCATAGACCGTTCTTAGCCGATACAAAGCTCCACCTACAAGTAGGCGCTAGGATACTCCCTCGAGAAAATGCACGGAGTATTAATGTCGCTTCATTAACCTGTTTCGGCCTGCATGGATTGCTCTTAGCGACTTATGCAGGCCCACCTAGGCTGAGTATGTCTCCATTCTCGAGGTTAAATCGCAGTGACGGTTCCGGGTTTTCCATGGATTTACTCGATTATTTTTCCGGCCGTATGCATTCCAGGTTTGTCTCGACCCCCGGTTTTACATGGTTTCTCCATGGACAGTCCTCCTAGTTATCGCTCCAAGTTATTTGTATCACCTACGTAAAACCATCAGTAGTGGAAAGTTTCAGATATACTAGGAATACGTAGCTCAAGCCGGCCTGGCCAGTACAGCCGATTACGACCCACACGCTACATTGATTAAGTCCTTTCAACGATAGCTAAGCTCAAGTAAGTTTTAATTACTGTCTTTCAGGTAATAAAGCAACAGCGGGAATCGAACCCACACCTTTCTCTGATCACTGAGCTATTAAAGTTTAACAACCTTTAGATAATACATACAAATGTATCATTCATTCTATACCACGAAAAGGTAGTTGTTTTTTATAGAACAAAGTCTAATGTATATATTCAAATAGCAATATCAATCAAGATGTCTTACAACAGATATCAAATCTGATAACTTGAGTATTTTGTAAAGCTATCCATAGGTGGCCGAGTCTTATGACCAAAAGAAATTAAAACAAAACAAAAAAATCATTGAAATTGATATTACACAGAATGTAACCGATATTGTTGTATTTTTACCATATGCTAATTAAAACCATATAATTTTTATTAGGAGGCTATTAGACGTATCTTTTTTATTATATAACATTGAAAATTTCAGTTTAAGTATATGTTAGACGATAAGTGGTCATTCCTATTTAAGCTATCGAACGATATTTAACAGTAGGAAAATATTAGTTTAACTTACCGTCGGATGCTCTCAAAAAAACTTATTAAAAGATTGATAAATCCATTCTTTGAGAACTGCGGTATTTTTAAACCCGACTTCTGCCTATATAGTAAGAACATCACCATATTTATCTTATCATGACGCTGTCTATGATAGGAGCTACAACTATGTTGCTGATTGTTGCGCTTAAATGCTTCAGACTGCCTCTGTGTGGATCCTAATTTTAGACTAGCAGTATTTATTTGGCTTCCCGGTGAGATACACTGGACCTTAAGCTTAAATTTATCTGCTGTTTTTTTTTGGCGCAGGAAATTTAATGAAGCGATGCTGTCTCGTGTAGCCGAAATATCACTTTTTTTTCTCGATATTTCGTGACATTTTAGTTGTTAGTATGTTTCCAGTCATCAATTTGTTTCTGTAAAAAGCAAGTATAGAAATTATCAATTATCGTCAAAAGATCTCAAGATAAACATTCTTCCCATTATCTTTAAGCGTTCTTACCATTACCCACGCTAACCGAATTTCATAAAAATTCAACATATACCGGCGACTTTTTAATCAAATTAGACAAAGCAATCAAAAACAACAAGTTTACCCCTAAACAACATTTGAACAAAGACAAAGTCCATAATACGATGCAAATCAGATTCATTGAGAACATGTACGTTAGAAATGTGCTCCTAAAATCTCTGCATGCACCCATCCTACTGAGTTTGGCCTCTTAAGAGGTAATTGCTTATACAAAGGACCAATAGTATATATAAAAGGGTTAATTAATTGTAAATAACTTTCTGTTGTCTGACAAACCCATTCATAATGAAGGAAAACATTTGATCATAGTGTAAAAATATTTCATAGAGAATCTTATCTGGCCCACACAAGTAATTTTCGTTCCAGATTAAATGCCCGTTGGCATAGAAATCACCCTGAGAGATTTCTGGACCTGAAGTGTTGCGTAGTAATCTGTCAAAAAACGAATTTAACTTAATTAAAAAATCATGATCATTCGAAAAGGCAAAGATATAACTTCTAAATAGATATTTTGCCGAAACATCCTCTTGACTGCTGCTAAATAGAGCCTCGGCTTTGTAAAATATACTACGATACAAATCAATTATAAATGGGTTTGTGCAATTGATTACTTTTGTAATGCAAGCATGTAAGATTCTTACACAGTTATCATATAGATGGTGTTTTTCGCCATCTTTCCGAATTAAAGGCTGCCCATCCAATGTATCAACAACACATATAACAGACAAAATGTCCACTAGTTTGTAATAAACAGAGATGTCCGAATCTCCATAGACGTCTACAAATGCTTTGATAACAATCCACCTCAACTCGGGGAATATATCAATGCTATTTATGAGTCTATTTAATTTGATAACTATCAGTTTGAAAAGCCCGGGCGCCTCGATAATACTCATGTATTTATTTGTTATTCTGTAAAGCTCGTCTTCGATTATATCAGGTGAAGCGGCGCAACAAACGTTGTCTATAATTTCATTAACCAAGCTTTTATACCGTTTAAGATCATAATGTTGGTGATCCAATGTGAAGAAATTGCAAATGTTCAAGTTTAAGTTGTAAATAAATTCTAATAAAGAGTGTAGGGTATACTGACAAAATTTAGGAGGATGAATATTCTTTTTAGCGTCTGATTCCATATTTTTCATACATATCAAGTAAATATCGGTTAAAAAATTACATAAATTTGTCAAATGTATCTCGTAAAACATCTGTGAACATCCAAACTCCCTGGATAGTACGCAAGGAAAAAGATAAGGATTGATCGAAATTTTTGCTAGAGTCAGATGCTTGGAAGTATCATGTGTTTCTACACCGGGGCAATTACCATATCTTTCACATTCGTTTAACATATTTCTAATATCTGTTTGTAAATTATAATTGCTATAAAAAAAGTCGTGCCCATTCGAATTAGAACCTCTTAGAAGAGCCAATAGAACAATAAAATGAATCATAAGGATGGTTCTTAATCCTATTTATATTTTTAAAATCATGCAATCGAAAATTTTGACGTTGATCAAGATAGTACTAGAGTTCAAAATGCGATTTACAATATTAATTTGCAACGTAAAAAATTAATTATTGGACATTATCAAATCGATGTTTACTAAAGATAATTACAGAAGTCACAGATATAATACTAAATGTTGTTTTCGAAGACGTGTTTTTTTAAAAAAAAATAAACAAATTAAATCAGCTAAAAATGCTACGTTTAAATTGAAATATGACGGGCTTAATTAAAATCGGAATACAATAATATAAGCACAAATTGCTATTATAAATAAAGTACTACGTGAATTTCAGAAATTGAATATTATGTGCTCTTGTAAATTAAACAAATAACAACATTTCTCAAGTAAATTCCAACACCCAAGACTGTCTAGTATTGAATTGTTATCACAATAAAGAGCTTAATATCATCATAATCATTGCACAATGTGTTTTTAGTACTTCTAATGGAAGCTTTTTATGTTAAAATTGCTAAGTTCGATTTAATACGATTAGCCTAAAATAAATCAAAAAAACAAATTCTTCATATAATCGTTTAAAATCTTTTGAAAGAGTCAAAAATGTTTTTTATGTTGTATAACATATTTAGGCATTCTGCTATATTAGATATTGTCTTTAGGCAAAGGGTATATTAATGGGGCGTCGACTGTTTGGATCGTTTAATTGCGTGATATTAAGCATTACTAAGTTTATTGCACATTTTGCCAACACAGTTCATTGTCATTGTTGGGTGATGACTTTGACCGTCTACGTTTGACATGTTTGACGGGCCACCCTTGCTATAAATTTTATATAATAATAAACCCATGTTTTAGTTCCATCCTCAATTTGTACACCACAGTCATCCTCCCAAAAGTTTCAATATTAAATATGTATTGTTAACCATACTGTCTCAAATCATTGTTAATTGTTTATATAGACAAATAAACTTTACACAACCCCTTTTCAATGTCCGGTTATTTCGATGTAGACACGATTCCTTTTTATTATGAGATGATTAGTTTAGTCATATGGGCTATAGTCCAATACCCTATTGTTTACATAGCCCTTATCCTGTTAATAACCCTGGCCGAACTTTCGCTTAAGTATTTATCTCAAAAATATTCATGGTAATAGATAGAAAGTTAATTAATGCATAACACTAAAGCACCATTTCAAGTTCATAGAAAATAAATTTTACCATTCAAAAGATTTTTATTATTTAATTTTTTTATCCTAAAATGTTTAGGTCCGACTTCTATCCACTTTTAAAAGGTCTTAAATGGATTAGAAACGATACAAAAAGAAAGGAAGATACTAAGATTCACGACATCAATAGGATTCTTTTACGATTATCTATTACTGTCATACATTTTATCTTTTTTAAAATGGTTGAACAGGGAGACTTCGAAAGCCGGTACACTCGGATGAGAAACACAATTATTATGCTTGTTTCGTATAATGTTTATGCCCTAAAGGTGGATACAAAAGAATATTACAAGATATCAAGCTTAATTTTTATTATTTCCCTATTGTTGATACCTATAATACACACCCTAACCAAAGAAATATGTTATGACACGATTTATCTATACCATTTTATAGCTCAGTTTATCTTTATTGTCAACTCTGTTTACTATCAAATACACCAAGAGCCCAAGCCGGCTAGAGTTTACAGCGAACAAGAAATCCTCAAATTAGAAGAGAGTATAAACATACCCAGGAAGAACCAGACAAGCATGAATTACGGATACTCCTCCATGATGATTGGTGTTATTCTACTATCGTCTCGTTTTATTAATATTTCTTCTGTATTCTGCTTCCTTTCTGTTTCCTTAATATTTTTTGTATTCTTTCCCCGTATACAAGAGCTTATGGGCATACATAAGAGTGTTAACAGAACTGTAATATACTTAATTTGTATTTCATATCTCTTACACAAGGTAAACACCGTCCTTTCATGGGTATTTATGGGGTTTTCGGCATCTACATATATGTTTTATTGTTTTTTTGACTTTGTAAATGATAAAAATGAGAAACATAAAAGTTTAAAAACAAATAAACCCGTTTAAATACTTCGACATTCTTTTTTCTACCGCCAAACCTATCAACTTCTAGCTTTCCACAATTCTAAAGTGTTAGTAAATGAAAACATTCTGTTGCTTAAATCTTTGAAAGTATTCAGACTAAGTTTGGGTCCACTTAAAGCCTTATGGTGGTTTGTGTCTTTAGAAAATAAATGTCTCTGCTTAAACTCACCTTTTACAGCATATGATATAGTAGCACTCCTTTGTTCATTATAAGGCTTTACTGACTCCCTGTTCACATAGTAAATGTTAGTCGTTTGTTTCTCTTGAGGCTTATCGCGGTTCTCAAGTCTTTTCTTTGTATTTTTATTTTCCTTTTCCAGTTCTTTAAAGTGATTCAGAACTTTATTAAAACTAAATTGCCTTTCCTGTGGGTGTGCAGAGGCATTTAATGCACTCTCTTCTTTGCTATTTGGGGTTTTTATATAGTTGTTTGGTGAGTCTTGTTGATTGTTTGCATCTTGAAGCACTTCTTTGACATCTTCTCTGTGACAAGGCTTGGCTTTATCTTGGACAATCTGTATGACGTTTAAAGTTTCCTTTAAGTCCCCTTCTTTATTCCCGCTCCTAAAATCAATTATTTGTGTAGGCAATCGACAACTTCTTCTTTGTATTTTTCTTTCTCCGTACATAGGATATTTAGAGTTGTTTTTTTGATCAAATTATATTTAGAAAGAGTTTGACCGAAAGCAAAAAAAAGAATGTAAAATAAAAGTTACGCGGATTATCATTTTAAATAACTATTAAGAATTTAAAACAATAAATGTTTGTTGATCAAGCATTAAAATGCTTTTTAAATACATACTGACAAATTTTAAATATTCAATTATCGGTTTCGTAAATTCGAAGAATAAAGAGGAAGTTGTATATACATTAGTATTCATTTCTATTATATTTTTTATCTAAATGGTGACTGTATTGCAGGTGTCTTTATATGAAATAGAGTCATTACATTATTAGATGACTAAAAACTTTGAATACATTGTTTTAATCGCAAAACAATGAATTGATGTTCAATTTGCATTTCTTTAAATCATGCGTTTTTACTAAATTAAACGAATTACAATCTATATAATTGTTAAGTTGCAAATACATCAAGGCAAAGCATGTTTGTGGGTCGTGTGACTAGTTACTAATAAATTATAAACTATTGAAAGTATGTATATAATAGAATTATTGTGTTAATGCACGATATATCTAGACATATGGACCACATAACTACCAATTATAGCATACTTAAATTGTAATTTATTCGCTTTAATTAATTTAATGATCTTGAAATTTCTAACGATCTTCATAATCACATCAACCATCATGAATCACTTTAGATTCTCTTTGTTCCTTGATCCTCATATCCCTATTCTTGTGTCTTTACATTTTCACTGGAGTGCTCCAATTATACCACCATCACCATCCGGGCAGGAATATTTAAATCTACAATAACAAATTAGTATAAGTAGACCAGACCAACACAGCTGCCTGAAATCTTCCAGTTTAAAAATATATTTTACTTCTAACAATTGATCTATATTAAACATATATTTGTTTTTTTTGGCAGCTGTTCAGTTTAAACTCGTTAAAATTATAAGCGATAAACAAAAATAAATGAACATTATTTAAATAAATAAATTCGAAATATCCTTAAATCTTGAGCAATAATCATTCTAAAACTTAAATTATTAAACCGAAAAAAAAAACTCCAGATTCAAATTTTAATTTTAGCAACGTCTCTTAACCCTCTTATGGTAGGCAAATTCATTAGATATAAATGTAAAAATCTGATCATAGTGCAAAAATATTGTATGAAGAATCTTATCTGGCATTGTCCTTTCATTCATATTTACTTTGCAGTTAGTCTGAATAGCATTACAACGTACATTCTTGATTAACAATCTTTCAAAAAACGAATCATATTTGATTAAAAAATTAAGATCATTCGAAAATGCAAACAGATAACTTCTAAATAAATATTTTGCGTGAACTTCCTGTTCTGTACTGCTAAATAAGACTTCGAGTTTGTTAAATATGCTACGATAAATATCAATAATGAATGGATTAGTGTTGTCAATCACGTTCGTAATGCAAACTTGTAGAATTTTTACACAGTTGTCGTGCAGATGATGTCTTCTTCCGTCACTTAACACCAAAGGATATCCTCCTAAAACATCTATAAGACATAAGAACGATAAAATATTCAGTAACTTGTAATAAACAGAGGCGTCTGTTCCTTTATACACTTCTAAGAAAGTTTGTAGGATAATCCATTTTAGCTCGGGAAATACTTCAATTCTATTAATCAATCTGTTAACCTTGTTAGCTATTAGCTCAAATAGACCGGGCGCTTCTAATACATGTATGTACTTCGCTCTTATTCTGATAATTTCGGCGTCGATTATATCTGGCGACGAAGCGCAACAAATATTGAATTTAATCTCATCAACCAACCTTCTATACCTCTTTAAATCATTGTGGGCAAGATTTAACGTACAATAATTACATATGGTTAAACTTAAATTATAAACATGATCCAATAGATACGATATATTGTGCTGATCGGGTTCGGAGTAAAAAATATCTTGAGAAGAATCGAAAGGAGCATTATTTAGCAAGACACAATAAATATCCGTGAGAAATTTACTTAATCTTGTCAAATGTATAACATAAAACATCTCAGAACATCCAAAATTCTTCAGTATCACCTTAGGAAAAAGATATGGATTAATAAGGCTATTGCTTTCAGCCATATAACTACATGTTTCATGAGTACCTGCATGGCAATAGCAACAATCAATGTAACTCTCGTTAAGAACAGATTCCAACTCGGATCGTAAATAACGGCAAATGGAATAAATTCTAGCTCTGTGCAAATCTGATGTTTTTACTATTAAGATAAAAAGATTGAATATAAACATAAGGGCGGTGCGTATACGTCGTATATACCCATTTAATATCATTTTACGTTTTATCTATGGGTTTTCGGTGATATTATATAATATCATGAAGATTGCGCAAATATCTCGAATTATTAATCCCATAAATCATAAATGATGTAATTTATATTTATTTTTGTGACTAAAGGCCCGTTCATCATCTCCAGGAAATACAATAGTGCGTTTTAAAGGGTGGGGCCTTTGTTTAGGCTTTATACAGTTCATACCGAACGAATGGGCACACAAAACACCTATTTGCAATATGAACAGAAAATAATCACTAGCGTAATCCCTTCTAGAGAGTTGTATACTATTAGAGTAGAGGATTGAGCAGTATGGATATGTAAATTTCACTGCATTCTTAAGTTGTAGCAAGTCTCTATCAAGTTTTAGTATATTTTACACCCTACCTATGGTTATACCTACATATTTAACTTGTTTTTAATTTATCCAAATTAGTGGGAAAATCTAAAGTAGTAGCCAAAAGTTTATGACAATCTATACTATGAAACCATTAATTCAGATATTAACCAATATGAATGCATTAAAAGGTGACTTAAGGAAAGTTAAGATGCCGTGTATCTTTCCCAGAATGTAACCTTTCTTTTTTGTAGGTAGAGCTTTGTATCGGATATATACGGTCTAGATCGACCGACCGGCCTGTGTCACGCCCTCTTGCAACATAGCAGTAGGTTCGTAGCACCTGCGTAGAACGTGACATGGTAAGCAGGCTATCTTAGATGTAACTGATTGTGCGTCGGGTCTAGCTCTAGTACACTGCAATTTCTGAAGCTGTAGTAAATCTCCAGTTGACCTTAATGACTACCACCGTATAACTTCGACTTTAAATACTTTATAATACCTGGGGTATCTGGCAGGAATGCGTCCTAACCGAAGGTAATCCTCTAAGATTGACCTTTCCGGGGCGTCTGTCCCATGCCTATAGTGTTTTTTTAAAGATAATATGTTTATTAGTATTCATTCTATCGAAGGTACCCTTCATAACTGAAATTTTTAAAATATTTAGAAATTTCTAGAAAAATTAAAAATGTGGTAAATATTACCACAATACCGCATAGACATGGTATGTTTAGGGCTGCATAGATTTTTTCAGCGTGATAAGGTCTGACATACAATTACGTATCAAATGCCAAAATGTTGCAACCATTTTTTTATTGAAGCAAAAAAATTAGAAAAATAAGAACGTAACTTAATGTAGTTTGCAAGAATTAAACGTTTCTTACTTTGAACAACTATGTCATCTACTGGATTCTATTTCGGCAGTTGTATGATTATTTACATCGCCAAACTTAAATTTTGTTTTGATTAATGACATTGTTTTAATAGTAAGTGTTATGAGCCCATGAGTAAAGACAAATTCAAGGAGGATGAAGAAAAATAAATATCGAAGTTACTTAATAAAAGGTTGGCGCCCGAATATATAAGCTATAGAACGGGATTTGGTAAAAGCATGGTGGCATATGTTGAAGGTTGGACCATTATATCGTTAGCCAATCAAATATTCGGATTTAATGGTTGGTCTTCTACGATTACGAGCATGACACAGGACTACTGTGATGTTGTTGATGGTAAGTATTGTGTAGGGATTAGTTGCACAGTACGTATTACTTTGAAAGATGGCACTTATAGAGAGGATGTTGGCTTCGGAAGTTCTGAATCCCAGAGACTCAAGTCTCAAGCCTTTGAGAAGGCCAAGAAAGAAGCTTCCACAGACGCTTTAAAAAGAGCTTTAAGATTGTTCGGAAATGCTTTGGGCAATTGTTGCTATGATAAAGGCTTTATAAATACTATTAATAAGATAGAAAAGAAAGAAAGGGATATCATAACAGCTAAAGATTTATATAGAAGAGAAAATAATATAAAAAATAAATCTAAACCTAGCGACGAGGATGAAATAGATGTTTCCTGCGATATGGATGGGTTTAGTTTGGGGTAAACAAATGATCGGCCGAAGGGGAGAGAAAGTGTTCTAAGGGTGTTGTTGATATCATTTTAGACAAGTATCTTAATAAAAATGTTGTTATACAAGCTATTTCAAGTTTTCCGTTGTCTATTAGAAAGAACTGCGGCTGACATATGTTCAAGAATTACTTAAGTCGAACTATATTTGGCTCACAGATAAACTTATAATAAGTTGAATATTTTGATAATAAAGGGGTAAGCATTTCCTATTTTGCCGATTCATTGTGATTAATGAAACACATTAATGTTGGAACTTTAGGTACACTTAACATTTTTGTCTTTGTGGAGATCTTAAATTGTAGCTCTATTAATTGATAAGTAACCAATTATGCAGATAACATATTTTTATTGATAATTAAAAATCGAGACAGGCAATACATTAAATTCGTTATACAGTAATGTACGCATGTCAAGATATCATAAGCATGTTTAAAACAATTGTTTGTTATAAAAAGTCTAGGACACCGGGGTATTGCGTTTAAAAAAATTAGAAGACGACTGTTTCAAAACCTCTCCGACTTCTAAACAATAAATTTAATGCATTATATTTAGTATACATAGCAAAATAAGTCCTGTTATGTTTAAGATACGTTTTTTATCCGTATAAAATTAAAACATACAAGGCGCAGTTCATTCGAAAATTGATTTATTAATGACTATTTGGATATTTACGATAGGCAACCTTTTTAAAATACTGTGTAACGTGTGCACTTGATGATTATTAGATAATCAGAAAATACTTTTGTGAAAGCTTGCTCATTTAAAGATATGTCAACATTGGCACACCATAAGCTTTTTAAGCGTTATAATGAAGCTTAAGCCCGTCAGACACTTAATTTGGCAATATGTTAAACATTCAAACTCTACTAATCGCGCCTGGATCTATCAGACTGTTTAGAATATAATTCGCCATGTTTTCACAAATTAAATGTCTCAGATTAAGTATAAATTTTATATCTTTGTAAACATTAAATAAAATTTTATTAACTCAGTTGCATGGACTGAAAATACATTCTTTGCAACAACAGAATATCCACATACATGCCAACAATATGCACCCTCCTAAGCTATCGTATTTGTGCGCAACTATCACCATACCTATAATGATCAGGGTAGTGTATATGAGCATCCCAGTAATGTAGATAATTTTCTCCTTCCTACTAAAAACTTTCCACCCACTCGGCTTTTCTGTCTTAAATTGTTTTAAGTGATATAAACATATCTAGCATATTAATTTTATTAGTCTATCAATTTTTTAGTCAGCCATGGACAAGAATAAGAAAATATTTCATTTTGATTTAGCATCATAATCAGTTGAGAAAAATTATTGGAGGCTTTCCTTGAACTATCATCACCCAGGCTAAGTTCTACATCAGATCAAACCATGAATTTTTCTCCTATGCAATTTTTAAAATATTCTCTAGTATTATGCCTAAGATTTTGGGTTGATTATACGCCCGACGCGTTCGTATATTCAGAAGACTTTACTGTAACTATGGTGTAAGTATGCCCGATTAACTTCTCTTCAACAGAATTTTAGACATTTACACATTTATAAGAGTCACGGCTGTTAATAAAGCCATGCTTGTATGTTTAATAGTATCCAAACTATTTATCAGAATCGTAAAAAATTTTAAATTAATAATTAGAGGGAGATTAGCAACGCAATATTCTGCATTACCATGAATTTATGTTATGAATGGTATGACATTAAATATTATTGAAAATGTTTTTAATTAAAATGACCTCTTAACTATAGTATTCATTTATGGTGAATATTCAAGGTTAACAAAATCTAAATTTAAATAATGAAACCTAGACCTTAAATAAAGCTGGTGTAGTTCTAGGTCTGCTATTTAAGTAGATAAACTATAACGACCCATCTAATATGCAGTTTACCTTGGCGATGGTTACAGCTTGTTGCTCGGTCTAAATAGTTTTAAGCGAATTAATTGTCCATTAATAATAAGTGCTATAGTACTTTATTATAAAGATGCACGGTATATTAGTGAAGTTGATCACTCATCTACGGTAGCATAGTCCATTAACAGTAATTTATTCAGGGCAGTATGGCTGCCAATACCACTCCTTCGTCTTTTGATCATGTCTTCGTCATGTAATTCTCTCACGTTTACACTTATTTCCGATCTTTTTAAGTTAGCTCTAATTCTGTCTAAAAAGATAATCCGAAAGATAGTTTTTTAGATATCTCTACTGTTCCCCGTGTCAGCTAAGCCTTAACACCATTAATTAAAAGGTTCTAATCATTTAGGATCTAGAAATTCAAGCCAACCGGTCCATACATCTAATTAAAGGCCTGCGCAGGCCTTAATCCTTTTCTTAACTTGGGCTTAGCGTATTATATCGTAAAATAATGCTGCTTAGTTAATATAACCCAACTGAACCCAACATTGTAACTTGCGATGACCATTGCTCATGGACGCTTTAAAATAATTGACAACAGATATCTAATACAAATACTAATAATCTAATCTCTGAAAATATCAACTCCTAGCACGACTAAAACTCCTAGACCAACTATAGATATAAGTATTGTTATATAAAGCCGGTAAATTAGTGATATTATAAGTATGCCAGTTACTATGACAAAGAACACAGTTATTATAAAAATAATCAATTTACGTTTTCTATGAACTGTTTGTTTCCAGTTTTCTGAATGTGTATTTATTTCTACTGCATGGTCATGCGGTATGATTTCTGGGACTGTAATATTATGTGCAGGTGCGCTTAGAATAGGAACTGTAGCTTCACTATAACTTGGTAGACGACTGCTTTCGTATAAACTAGCATAGGACGGGGGCGGATCATTCGAAATAGCGGCAAACACAAAACATGCAAATAGAAGGTTCCATACAATGTGAATGTCCATTGTGCCTACGCAATTAATTATCATAAATCCTAATTTCATCTATGGTTTAATCGATTTTAAATTTAACCATGAAGTGATACTTGACGTGTTAAAAATCTAATTGAAAGGTGATGTGATGTATGATAACGAAATTTCGGATATGAGAAAGTTGATACAATTAATTTTAATTTTCGAATTTAACAAGGTAAGAAAAACATGTCGATTTTTCTTCTGTGGGCCGGGTTCTTAAAGTTTAAACATTCTAGATTACAATTTATGGGTTTTTTAGATTACAAACAGCATTTGATCACAAATTTTCATGACATATAAATAACGTCGAATAGTGAAAACTGTTTTCATTCATAAGAAAATATTAAAGAAAATCTTGAAGCGTGTTGCTTATGAAGATTTTAATGTTAATACACTTAATATCCGGTCTGTAAATGAAATTTTGCACAAAGAGATTTTGTTCTAGCGGTAATTTACTTTAAAATGAGATATAAGTCTAGCTAATATGAGCTATATGATGTCATAATCTTATTAAATTGTTATGTATCATAGCAAAGATAATGCATTTGTTTGATTGTAAAAATTTCATTTATAGATTATAAGTAATCTATAATTTTGTCGTAAACAGCCCTGTCTTGTATGATTTACAAGAAACACTGATCTTGTGGAGATATTTATCTATCTATCTCTTTTTTTGTTTGAGCCTTTTTGCTACAAAATCAGCTGTTTTATAGAAGTAAATTTCATTCAAATTTTTTACACATATAAGTCTGTAAAAGATTCATAGTTATATTTATACTTCTGTGCTTATTCATTTATTTGAATGTTGCATGTAAGTAAAACATTACAACCGGATTTTTTATTAACAGTAGTCAAAGTTTAAATAATATCAAGGCGATCGCCGTATAGGGCTCATAATACAATTTTATTTTACATTCACACAAGAACTATATTCCGTTTATTAAATAGCGTAAGTTTAAAGATAACAATGAATATCGCGAAGCTGATATAAATGTAATTTGAATATTTATAGAATATATTAAAGTAAAGATGCCCTCATAGCTCAGTCGTCAGAGCATGGTCTTCATACACAAAAGGTGCCGGATTCGACTCCCGCTGGAGCTTCATTACTTGAGACAAAGTGAGTGAAAACTTGCGAGAGCTGGGCTATCGTTGAAAGGATACAATCATTGTAGCGTTTGAGTCGTAATCGGCTGTATTGGGCAGGCCGGCTTGGGCTGCTTGTTCCTATAGTTCTAAAACTTTTTACTACTGGTGGTTTTACGCAGAGATACAAGGATACTGTAGCGATAGCCAGGAAGACTGTAAAGGATTAAAGCTATGTGAAACTGGGGGTCAAGACAAACCTAGAATGCATACGGCCGTAATTGTATAAACACAAAAATGTAAATACCTGGAACCGTCAGGGCGATATCAAGCCGAGGATGTATAAATACTCGGTTTAGGTAGACCCTCATAAGTCGCCAAGAGCATCCCCTGGTACGCCGAAAAGGTCACCGATGTGATGTTAAGATGGCGTGCATTTTATAGAGGGATACCATAGCGACTAAAAGTAGATGGAGATTTATATCGACCAAAAACGGTCTAGACCGGGCGCCTGGGCACGTGGCACGCCCACTGCAACATAGCAGTAGGTCCATATCACCCGCGTAGAACGTGAAATGATACCAGGCTATCGTGGGGGTAGCTGTTGTACGGGGGTCTAGCTCTAGTATACTGCATTTTCTCTGAGCCGTAGTAAGTCTCCATTTAAAAAACTATCACCTTTAAACTTCAACTATAAATAACTATTTTTTTTTTCTCTGCAGTCAAATTGTTTGAGTTAATTTTTATAATTCGGGTATAATAATATTGGCGCTAAGGATTTCGCCACAGTAGGACATGCTTTGACGCCTTATTAACCTATATAAAGAATAGAAACTCGAAAGGTAGAGTGTGTAATTGAACGCTCCGTGTTAAGATATAAGTAAAACTGACAATTATTTGCGTCATTACATGATCTAAATCATCGAAGAAATCGTAATTTTATGCTGAGGTGCACTTGAAGCAAAGTATAATGTTACAAAAAACCAAATAATTGTTGATGTAGCATCAGAGGGGAATTAACGACATATACCATGGTAAGTATAACGTATGCACATGGTTATTAATTAATTTGATGATAGAACCGATATCTATTCAGCCCATCAGTTAAACTAGAAATATAATTAACACGTTGTTATGTGAGTATATATTAAAATTACAATAATTTAGATGGGATTTGTCCCAGGCGCTTCTAAGTAACAAAAAATACTAATGTTTTAAGATTATGAAATGTAATTGTTGTAGCTATTAAATTTATTTCATTGTATTACTGCTTGAACAAAAAAAATCTTTGTTGTATAACCATTTTCAAGTCCCAGAAAAAACCGATTGAACCCATAAAAAACTATTGAAACAACTTAAAGGTGTGTTTATGATGTTTTTGTTCCTATATTTTGTAAACTGTAAAGATACACCCTAATAGACATTGAACTACTGATTTCATTATTCGTACTTTGAAAAACGCCTAGGTATCCTTAAAGACGCGGTTTGTTTCTCGTATAAACATTATAATATGCCGCAACTTACTAATTAATGAAATAGTTAGTAATTAAACAGCTCTAAAAAAACTTTTCTTTTAATGTATACCTATATGCAAAATTTTCCACATCAACACAGAAAACAAAGGATTAAAAGTAAGTCATTTGAAAAAAAAAGCTTCTTATATTGACAAAAAAAACACATATGTAAATTAGTCGAAAAAGTTAATGCATTAAAAGATTTAATTCATGAAGTGTCACTATCTAGTAAAAGTTTTCTGACAGCACGGTACAAATTATTAAGTATTAGCAAAGTCTCAGATTGTATTTCAGAAACCTCATAACGACCGTATAACTCTTTAAAATAAATCCTTATTACATTATCGAACGTACATTCCCTATTTTCTAATGAATACTTAAAAAAGCAACTGTTGCTCTTATTACGTCATCATTATAGTCATCCAAGTTTGCAGAACCTAAGAAGAAATCAATTCCACTTAGCCTAGAAATGGTTTCGATGTCTAAGAATCTCCAAAGATTCAACATGCTCAATTTGTTAACACTTTGTGTGGCATTTGAGTTTATCAAAAACAGACGTGTATTGTATAAGGCAACTGAAGTAAAAAAGACAAGAATCTCGACTTCCTGAGCAGAAAATTAGACCAAATGGCGTATAAAACCCTCATAATCTCTTTATGTTCCTCATTTGAAAGATTTCGGTCATTTTTTATCAACTCGATTATTGAATCTGAATATTTATCACGCGACACTGAACATTCACCAAAAGATAGTAGACCTATTATTAGTATTATTAGAAAGTACATGGTAGAAATAAATTTAGTCATGAGGGATATAAAAATGAAGTGTTTAAATCAAGAACATGGAGATCGCATCACGTAGAATCAGTTTTTTTGTGAAATTTCTTAAAAACGATTTTATTCTTTATACGACTTGTAAATCACTTAGCAATATAGCTAACCTGACAAACTATAGTGTACATATTTTTTTACGTGTTTCGACAATAGTAGTCTTTTGCTATATGATTGAACGAAAATGGCTTAAATAAATTTCAAAATCAGCAAATCTATTTGATGCTTTTACATGTCCTTTATCATCCAAAAATTTAATCAAAATGAGTTTCAAACGTAGAAACCTAATTTATACTCTATAGATTATTTAATATAAACATAAATCTAGATTGATAACTGAATATGCACCAATAAGGTTTTGTACTGCCTTTATAATTTGCTTTCTCATCTCAATTAAACTTTGTGGTAACCATTAATGTATTTATTTATAGTCTGAGAGCGAAGATGAAGGACGGTTATGATCAAATTAAGACTTAAAACGGGTCCAGGAATGCAGTATACTAGACCTAAACATGCCGCTCAATCCCTATCTTATAAAAGGCCCTGCATACCATGTCACGTTCTGCGCAGGTGCTACGGACCCGCTGCTATATCGTAATTAGGCGTGCCACGTGTCCGGTCGTTCAATCTAGACCGTTTTTAGCCTATATTGAGCTCCATCTTCAAGTAGGCGCTATGATACTCCCCCCTTATTGGGCCCCCTGTGGCCGAGTGGTTAGACTTCTGAAAGCTAACTTACAAAAACCGAGGGTCGAACACACCAACAGGGGGTTTTTTAATGTGAATCCGGGGATATGAAGGAAATGTGGGTAACCTAGTGTAAGAGGTCCACATATGTTAATATACATAAGGGTTAACTTCCGCGTGCCTTTGCAGCTGCAGGGACTCTCAGAACTCAGCTGCTTGCCTTTGGATTTCACATGTCCCGTAGTTTAATGGTAAAACACCTTCGGTCAACGGAAGAGATTGTGGGTTCAACTCCCAACCAGGACACATTTACTAGGGGAGTGAATGGTATTAAAGGGGAAAATCCGGACATGGATGAGCATCCTTAGGACCTTCCTTTCAGACTCCGCACACATGCCGAAACTCCTGGACGAGGAGAGTTCAACCATGAAGTTGATAGTGTAAGGGTGTGAGTATTGCGGATATGATAGGGGTGCAATAAGCTGTGAAAGTCGGTGACCTCTTCCCCGGGTTTGGACCCCACGCCCGTTAAGATCGGCCACTGTGGGTCCTGGATTGAGATAGAGGATTAGGCTTCGAATAGTGGGGGGAGTTCGCCTGAAACCAAAGCCCAATGGGTATGGTAGCGCTTGTCGCGCTAGAGGCCATATGAGGTGGAAGTTTTAGTGAGTAAGAATCTCACAGTATCCGGTGTAGAAACGGCCACAGTCGAGCTACCTGGATCTCTATGAAGATTTCTCCCCACCTCCGGCTAGCAAAAAAAAGGTACTCCCTCGAGAGGATGCACGGCCTCTTAACGTCACTTAGGTAATCTGTATCGGCGTGCATGGTATGCTCTTAGCGACTTACGCAGGCCCACCTAGGTCGAGTATGTCCCCACTCTCGGCTTAATATCGAAGTGACGGTTCCAGTTTTTTCCATGTTCGTATTCAATTATATTTCCGGCCGTATGCATTCCAGGTTCGTCTTGACCCCGGTTTCACATGGTTTGTCCATGGACAGTCTTCCTGGCTATCGCTCTATGTTATTCGTATCACCTACGTAAAACCACCAGTGGTGGAAAGTTTCAGATTTACTAGGGACACGTATCTCAAGCCGGCCTGGCTAATACAAGCGATTACGACTCACACGCCAAATTAATTATATCCTGTCAGCAATTTCCAAGCCCACGTAAGTTTTTAAATAATCCGTCTTAAGTAATAAATCAACATCGGTAATCGAACCTCCACCTTTCGTGTATACACACCCTGCTCTGGTCACTGAGCAATTAGAGCTTAAAAACCTTTGGATGATGCATACAAATGTATAAATTTTTTTAATTATGGGAAGGTAGTTCTTTATAGAGCTTCATACACAAAAACGATTTTTACTAGGTAATAAATTACCTATCAAGGCGTTTCCTCAACTACTCTCCTCGAATGTCTGGTCAGCACCTACTTATGGCACTTAGTTAATGTAATATTGCAAACTTAAGGCAACTACAATCAAGATTCTTGTCTGCTTAAATTTCCACCTAATATGGTATGTTATTAGAGTTATTGTAGAAGGATCGATAATAAAAAAAATTAATGTGAATAACAACGTATTGCAAGCCACAAATATAATTTCTAAGAAGATTTATAATACTTTATTTTTAGACAAGATTAAAATATGTAATATTCCATAAATTATCTTGTAATTTTAACGATTTCTTGCAAAGCATATAATTCAAAACATGTTATAACTCACTGCCCAAGTTTTTGGGCTTAGTGATGAAAAATCATTTGTTTCTATCAAATACTTTTGGTTGTGTTTTAAGGTTAATGATGCAGTCCTTCTAAGGTTATCGGTTCATGTAAGCTTCCATTACTTCATCATAACCCCAAAGTTTCTTCAATTTATTCCTCTCCGACATACATTGTGATTTAGTCCGCTTTTTTTCGAAATGATACTATTTCAGGTTTTCTTCAGCGCCACTGTCTGGATATATGCATTTAAGATGTATTAATATCAGATATGAGGGTGTTAATTGTATTGTAGCTTAGGCGATCTAGTCTCATGTCATTGCATAGAAATGTTTTTGTTGTAATACTGCTCCTTTCAAATTTTTATTTTTTGTAATTAAAAGAGGGAATAGTATCAATAAAATAAAAACTCTCCAAATAGCAAACTTTTAAATACTACGTAATTCAAAATAATCAGAGCAGGGATTGCTAGCAGTGCTGTTACGTAAAAATTGATATAAAGCGGCAAAACTAGTTCTAATATAGGTATAAAGTTTGCAATAATTGCCGTGACTGTTAAAAGAACGCGTATTTTACATCTTGACTGATTATAAGTATCGTATTGTGACTCCAGTATGATTTCGTGAATATTTGAGTTGATGTGAATTTGCACTGGAGTATCGTTATGGGTAGGAATGCTTACCTCATGACCTGTGGCCTCGCTGAAAGTTGGTAGATTATTGTTGCTTAGTATACTAGCATATGATGGAGGTGGATCATTTGCACAAAAAACAACAACTCCTAAAAGTAACAGATTTGGTAACCCGATAAATTTTTGAATGTACTTATAGAAGCCCTTTCGAAATAAATAATTCATTAAAGGTCGAATTTTAGATCGATTCAAAAAAAGAATGATGGTTGACGTGTTGATATATCAGTAGAGACACAAGTGACAGTTTTATTTTTGAGTTTACAAACTTTTTGAAACAAAAATGTGGATGTCAATTTGAAGGCGTAAACATAAATCCACATCGCTGACGGCAAGATCAAAAATTCTAGTGTTAAACAAGTTTTTTGTAAGTAAGTCACAATTACATATCTATAATAATATTATGTTGCTAAATGATATCGATTTTTTGCTGAAACTAAATGGTAAAATGGATATTAAATGACTTCAAATGGTAAACTTTACACGCCTTTGTTAATTGCAATTATATTTTAGTACCTTTACAAACTAGAGTTTTAGCAGGTGTCTAATTTTTAATTGATTAGAACATTTTTGAGAATCCTTTTATTGTGCCTTCAGTAATTTGCCTTATGAAATTTTTTGGTAGATAGAGTGCTATCTAGATAAATAATTACAAGATTTTTCAATGTACGATTTAGAGACTGTATTAATCCTTTTTTACGATATTTTAATAACAAAAAAATTTCGGTTTTTTAATGTTCTATAAAAACAAATACATATAAAAAGTTAGCTAAATTTATGATAATTGGTCGTCATACCAATATTATAGCAATGCTTCGATGGAAAGTAAAATTTACTCAAAATATAACGGGCTTTTCTGTTTAAACAGACCAAATAATCCATGAGGCTGTGTGATAACATTTGCAATTTGATTAAGTTTAATAGCAGTTCTACACTTTTTATTTCTGTGTATCAGTTTTGTCTATACTGCGATTTTGTTGAATTTAATATAGAAGCAAAGGAAAGTAAAGCTTGATCATTAAGCCTGATTACCGTTGGTTTTGATAATTCAACTTAGACAATTTTACATAGAAGATGGTTAAATGGATATGCTATATAATAAGTCTTGTAAAGAGTGATCGGGATTAGCAGCTGAAGGCGCTTAGTACATTTTTTGCTGACTTAGGTGGAATCTATGCGTCTTAATACCTTGCATAATTTTACACAATTTAGAACAAATTCAAATAATCTATAAAGTGCAAGAAATATGGCCTGTTTCTTGTAGTTAAGACAATAACAATCTTTTAATAAATGCATTAGCTATGACTATAAATCAAAAAATCTCAAAGCAACTTCATTGCACCTTCGAAGTTATTTAATTATGTCTCACGGCATACATATTTGCTCTTACAAGATTCAGATGAAAATTAATGCCAAACATGTATTAGTTTTCGGTAAATCTGTCCTGGAATCAATAATTTTAAAAAGTAATATAGCTTGGCGTGTGAGTCAATTTTAAATACCATCTTTCGCATCTCTTACTGTATAGACATTCTGAATTTTAGATTCGATAATTTGTGCCGCAATTTAAAACTCGATACTGAAGAAATCTACGAATTTTTTGAACACATAAGATTAATATAATCATTGTATTGAGGATTATGACCATAATATTAGCGTAAAAAGTGGCTCAAATAACTTAATAACACATAACCCATAAACAATATGCATGCGTTGAAACTTGATTTAATTTAGTTATTGAAATTATAATATCACTTAGATATGGTGTTATTTGAATGTTTAACAAAAAATAGAATATAAAAAGTAAAAAATAATCTTTCAAGGAAGTTGTCTCCTGTAGTTCGCAATAAAATAACCAATAATACCAAATGTATGAATTTTAGTGTTTTATTTTCATTCGTAATAGTCTATAGAATCATCCAACAAAGTTCACTACCTGTTAAGAGTAACCCTAGTATGATACCAGCGAATATTATTGCTAAAATATAGCATTTACTATATATGAAAATTATCAACATCACCGTCAAAATTACGTAGATTGATATGATAGCGCATATGCCAAGCCTCGTACTTCTCTTTTGCTCTTGATTCGAGACTTGCATTATCTCTAGAGTAACACGGTCAAATTCAGTGTCGGGTTCATGCTGACTATGAGGGCCAAAATTGTGGAGATGAGAATTAGATGGCTCATATGTATGTCCTATTGTTCCCATATCCACTGGTGTATAATTGACGTTCATAACACTGTCATATGACGGAGGCAAATCGTTATTGCTCATGTTTCTGTCCACATCATACATTAACGCACTGGATATTTGTTGAATATTGTAGCTCAAAATCAATACAAACATTATTTTGTTGTCAAGAGAAAATCTTTTATTGTTTTCAATTTGATTTTGATCCCAATATATCAAAGTAATTAATCTATAAACATACCGAAACATCTTAGCGTGCGGCGTATTGATTTTAATAATAGATGAATAGGTAGAATGTTTGGATATAAAATCATCAGTAAGGTCATTGTTACTTAAAAATACTTAAATACCATCATCTTAAAGAACAAACTATATGTCTCCTTCAAATTTAATTTTTCACTCGTAAATGTGTGTGGCAACAATTTAATGTCTAAATAACAAACACTAAAAATGATAAATTTGTGTTTTATGCTTTACAAAAACAAATATATGGGAAAATGTTGATTCGAAGATCATTAAATTCTTGGGTATAGGGCATGCATAAAATGAACAGACAGAGAAGCTGTTTTAGAGATATTAAAATTTATAAGAGATCAGACTTAGAGCACAAGCCTGTAATACAATGCCCTCATATATTATGCTGACGTCCTTACGAATGATGTCGTATGTAAACAACGAAAACTTATATTGAGATAAACGGCCTTTCTTCAGCTTCCTTTATATACAAGTATTAGTAAGTGTTAGTAAATGAAAACATTCTGTTGCTTAAATCTTTGAAAGTATTCAGACTAAGTTTGGGTCCACTTAAAGCCTTATGGTGGTTTGTGTCTTTAGAAAATAAATGTCTCTGCTTAAACTCACCTTTTACAGCATATGATATAGTAGCACTCCTTTGTTCATTATAAGGCTTTACTGACTCCCTGTTCACATAGTAAATGTTAGTCGTTTGTTTCTCTTGAGGCTTATCGCGGTTCTCAAGTCTTTTCTTTGTATTTTTATTTTCCTTTTCCAGTTCTTTAAAGTGATTCAGAACTTTATTAAAACTAAATTGCCTTTCCTGTGGGTGTGCAGAGGCATTTAATGCACTCTCTTCTTTGCTATTTGGGGTTTTTATATAGTTGTTTGGTGAGTCTTGTTGATTGTTTGCATCTTGAAGCACTTCTTTGACATCTTCTCTGTGACAAGGCTTGGCTTTATCTTGGACAATCTGTATGACGTTTAAAGTTTCCTTTAAGTCCCCTTCTTTATTCCCGCTCCTAAAATCAATTATTTGTGTAGGCAATCGACAACTTCTTCTTTGTATTTTTCTTTCTCCGTACATAGGATATTTAGAGTTGTTTTTTTGATCAAATTATATTTAGAAAGAGTTTGACCGAAAGCAAAAAAAAGAATGTAAAATAAAAGTTACGCGGATTATCATTTTAAATAACTATTAAGAATTTAAAACAATAAATGTTTGTTGATCAAGCATTAAAATGCTTTTTAAATACATACTGACAAATTTTAAATATTCAATTATCGGTTTCGTAAATTCGAAGAATAAAGAGGAAGTTGTATATACATTAGTATTCATTTCTATTATATTTTTTATCTAAATGGTGACTGTATTGCAGGTGTCTTTATATGAAATAGAGTCATTACATTATTAGATGACTAAAAACTTTGAATACATTGTTTTAATCGCAAAACAATGAATTGATGTTCAATTTGCATTTCTTTAAATCATGCGTTTTTACTAAATTAAACGAATTACAATCTATATAATTGTTAAGTTGCAAATACATCAAGGCAAAGCATGTTTGTGGGTCGTGTGACTAGTTACTAATAAATTATAAACTATTGAAAGTATGTATATAATAGAATTATTGTGTTAATGCACGATATATCTAGACATATGGACCACATAACTACCAATTATAGCATACTTAAATTGTAATTTATTCGCTTTAATTAATTTAATGATCTTGAAATTTCTAACGATCTTCATAATCACATCAACCATCATGAATCACTTTAGATTCTCTTTGTTCCTTGATCCTCATATCCCTATTCTTGTGTCTTTACATTTTCACTGGAGTGCTCCAATTATACCACCATCACCATCCGGGCAGGAATATTTAAATCTACAATAACAAATTAGTATAAGTAGACCAGACCAACACAGCTGCCTGAAATCTTCCAGTTTAAAAATATATTTTACTTCTAACAATTGATCTATATTAAACATATATTTGTTTTTTTTGGCAGCTGTTCAGTTTAAACTCGTTAAAATTATAAGCGATAAACAAAAATAAATGAACATTATTTAAATAAATAAATTCGAAATATCCTTAAATCTCGAGCAATAATCATTCTAAAACTTAAATTATTAAACCGAAAAAAAAAACTCCAGATTCAAATTTTAATTTTAGCAACGTCTCTTAACCCTCTTATGGTAGGCAAATTCATTAGATATAAATGTAAAAATCTGATCATAGTGCAAAAATATTGTATGAAGAATCTTATCTGGCATTGTCCTTTCATTCATATTTACTTTGCAGTTAGTCTGAATAGCATTACAACGTACATTCTTGATTAACAATCTTTCAAAAAACGAATCATATTTGATTAAAAAATTAAGATCATTCGAAAATGCAAACAGATAACTTCTAAATAAATATTTTGCGTGAACTTCCTGTTCTGTACTGCTAAATAAGACTTCGAGTTTGTTAAATATGCTACGATAAATATCAATAATGAATGGATTAGTGTTGTCAATCACGTTCGTAATGCAAACTTGTAGAATTTTTACACAGTTGTCGTGCAGATGATGTCTTCTTCCGTCACTTAACACCAAAGGATATCCTCCTAAAACATCTATAAGACATAAGAACGATAAAATATTCAGTAACTTGTAATAAACAGAGGCGTCTGTTCCTTTATACACTTCTAAGAAAGTTTGTAGGATAATCCATTTTAGCTCGGGAAATACTTCAATTCTATTAATCAATCTGTTAACCTTGTTAGCTATTAGCTCAAATAGACCGGGCGCTTCTAATACATGTATGTACTTCGCTCTTATTCTGATAATTTCGGCGTCGATTATATCTGGCGACGAAGCGCAACAAATATTGAATTTAATCTCATCAACCAACCTTCTATACCTCTTTAAATCATTGTGGGCAAGATTTAACGTACAATAATTACATATGGTTAAACTTAAATTATAAACATGATCCAATAGATACGATATATTGTGCTGATCGGGTTCGGAGTAAAAAATATCTTGAGAAGAATCGAAAGGAGCATTATTTAGCAAGACACAATAAATATCCGTGAGAAATTTACTTAATCTTGTCAAATGTATAACATAAAACATCTCAGAACATCCAAAATTCTTCAGTATCACCTTAGGAAAAAGATATGGATTAATAAGGCTATTGCTTTCAGCCATATAACTACATGTTTCATGAGTACCTGCATGGCAATAGCAACAATCAATGTAACTCTCGTTAAGAACAGATTCCAACTCGGATCGTAAATAACGGCAAATGGAATAAATTCTAGCTCTGTGCAAATCTGATGTTTTTACTATTAAGATAAAAAGATTGAATATAAACATAAGGGCGGTGCGTATACGTCGTATATACCCATTTAATATCATTTTACGTTTTATCTATGGGTTTTCGGTGATATTATATAATATCATGAAGATTGCGCAAATATCTCGAATTATTAATCCCATAAATCATAAATGATGTAATTTATATTTATTTTTGTGACTAAAGGCCCGTTCATCATCTCCAGGAAATACAATAGTGCGTTTTAAAGGGTGGGGCCTTTGTTTAGGCTTTATACAGTTCATACCGAACGAATGGGCACACAAAACACCTATTTGCAATATGAACAGAAAATAATCACTAGCGTAATCCCTTCTAGAGAGTTGTATACTATTAGAGTAGAGGATTGAGCAGTATGGATATGTAAATTTCACTGCATTCTTAAGTTGTAGCAAGTCTCTATCAAGTTTTAGTATATTTTACACCCTACCTATGGTTATACCTACATATTTAACTTGTTTTTAATTTATCCAAATTAGTGGGAAAATCTAAAGTAGTAGCCAAAAGTTTATGACAATCTATACTATGAAACCATTAATTCAGATATTAACCAATATGAATGCATTAAAAGGTGACTTAAGGAAAGTTAAGATGCCGTGTATCTTTCCCAGAATGTAACCTTTCTTTTTTGTAGGTAGAGCTTTGTATCGGATATATACGGTCTAGATCGACCGACCGGCCTGTGTCACGCCCTCTTGCAACATAGCAGTAGGTTCGTAGCACCTGCGTAGAACGTGACATGGTAAGCAGGCTATCTTAGATGTAACTGATTGTGCGTCGGGTCTAGCTCTAGTACACTGCAATTTCTGAAGCTGTAGTAAATCTCCAGTTGACCTTAATGACTACCACCGTATAACTTCGACTTTAAATACTTTATAATACCTGGGGTATCTGGCAGGAATGCGTCCTAACCGAAGGTAATCCTCTAAGATTGACCTTTCCGGGGCGTCTGTCCCATGCCTATAGTGTTTTTTTAAAGATAATATGTTTATTAGTATTCATTCTATCGAAGGTACCCTTCATAACTGAAATTTTTAAAATATTTAGAAATTTCTAGAAAAATTAAAAATGTGGTAAATATTACCACAATACCGCATAGACATGGTATGTTTAGGGCTGCATAGATTTTTTCAGCGTGATAAGGTCTGACATACAATTACGTATCAAATGCCAAAATGTTGCAACCATTTTTTTATTGAAGCAAAAAAATTAGAAAAATAAGAACGTAACTTAATGTAGTTTGCAAGAATTAAACGTTTCTTACTTTGAACAACTATGTCATCTACTGGATTCTATTTCGGCAGTTGTATGATTATTTACATCGCCAAACTTAAATTTTGTTTTGATTAATGACATTGTTTTAATAGTAAGTGTTATGAGCCCATGAGTAAAGACAAATTCAAGGAGGATGAAGAAAAATAAATATCGAAGTTACTTAATAAAAGGTTGGCGCCCGAATATATAAGCTATAGAACGGGATTTGGTAAAAGCATGGTGGCATATGTTGAAGGTTGGACCATTATATCGTTAGCCAATCAAATATTCGGATTTAATGGTTGGTCTTCTACGATTACGAGCATGACACAGGACTACTGTGATGTTGTTGATGGTAAGTATTGTGTAGGGATTAGTTGCACAGTACGTATTACTTTGAAAGATGGCACTTATAGAGAGGATGTTGGCTTCGGAAGTTCTGAATCCCAGAGACTCAAGTCTCAAGCCTTTGAGAAGGCCAAGAAAGAAGCTTCCACAGACGCTTTAAAAAGAGCTTTAAGATTGTTCGGAAATGCTTTGGGCAATTGTTGCTATGATAAAGGCTTTATAAATACTATTAATAAGATAGAAAAGAAAGAAAGGGATATCATAACAGCTAAAGATTTATATAGAAGAGAAAATAATATAAAAAATAAATCTAAACCTAGCGACGAGGATGAAATAGATGTTTCCTGCGATATGGATGGGTTTAGTTTGGGGTAAACAAATGATCGGCCGAAGGGGAGAGAAAGTGTTCTAAGGGTGTTGTTGATATCATTTTAGACAAGTATCTTAATAAAAATGTTGTTATACAAGCTATTTCAAGTTTTCCGTTGTCTATTAGAAAGAACTGCGGCTGACATATGTTCAAGAATTACTTAAGTCGAACTATATTTGGCTCACAGATAAACTTATAATAAGTTGAATATTTTGATAATAAAGGGGTAAGCATTTCCTATTTTGCCGATTCATTGTGATTAATGAAACACATTAATGTTGGAACTTTAGGTACACTTAACATTTTTGTCTTTGTGGAGATCTTAAATTGTAGCTCTATTAATTGATAAGTAACCAATTATGCAGATAACATATTTTTATTGATAATTAAAAATCGAGACAGGCAATACATTAAATTCGTTATACAGTAATGTACGCATGTTAAGATATCATAAGCATGTTTAAAACAATTGTTTGTTATAAAAAGTCTAGGACACCGGGGTATTGCGTTTAAAAAAATTAGAAGACGACTGTTTCAAAACCTCTCCGACTTCTAAACAATAAATTTAATGCATTATATTTAGTATACATAGCAAAATAAGTCCTGTTATGTTTAAGATACGTTTTTTATCCGTATAAAATTAAAACATACAAGGCGCAGTTCATTCGAAAATTGATTTATTAATGACTATTTGGATATTTACGATAGGCAACCTTTTTAAAATACTGTGTAACGTGTGCACTTGATGATTATTAGATAATCAGAAAATACTTTTGTGAAAGCTTGCTCATTTAAAGATATGTCAACATTGGCACACCATAAGCTTTTTAAGCGTTATAATGAAGCTTAAGCCCGTCAGACACTTAATTTGGCAATATGTTAAACATTGAAACTCTACTAATCGCGCCTGGATCTATCAGACTGTTTAGAATATAATTCGCCATGTTTTCACAAATTAAATGTCTCAGATTAAGTATAAATTTTATATCTTTGTAAACATTAAATAAAATTTTATTAACTCAGTTGCATGGACTGAAAATACATTCTTTGCAACAACAGAATATCCACATACATGCCAACAATATGCACCCTCCTAAGCTATCGTATTTGTGCGCAACTATCACCATACCTATAATGATCAGGGTAGTGTATATGAGCATCCCAGTAATGTAGATAATTTTCTCCTTCCTACTAAAAACTTTCCACCCACTCGGCTTTTCTGTCTTAAATTGTTTTAAGTGATATAAACATATCTAGCATATTAATTTTATTAGTCTATCAATTTTTTAGTCAGCCATGGACAAGAATAAGAAAATATTTCATTTTGATTTAGCATCATAATCAGTTGAGAAAAATTATTGGAGGCTTTCCTTGAACTATCATCACCCAGGCTAAGTTCTACATCAGATCAAACCATGAATTTTTCTCCTATGCAATTTTTAAAATATTCTCTAGTATTATGCCTAACATTTTGGGTTGATTATACGCCCGACGCGTTCGTATATTCAGAAGACTTTACTGTAACTATGGTGTAAGTATGCCCGATTAACTTCTCTTCAACAGAATTTTAGACATTTACACATTTATAAGAGTCACGGCTGTTAATAAAGCCATGCTTGTATGTTTAATAGTATCCAAACTATTTATCAGAATCGTAAAAAATTTTAAATTAATAATTAGAGGGAGATTAGCAACGCAATATTCTGCATTACCATGAATTTATGTTATGAATGGTATGACATTAAATATTATTGAAAATGTTTTTAATTAAAATGACCTCTTAACTATAGTATTCATTTATGGTGAATATTCAAGGTTAACAAAATCTAAATTTAAATAATGAAACCTAGACCTTAAATAAAGCTGGTGTAGTTCTAGGTCTGCTATTTAAGTAGATAAACTATAACGACCCATCTAATATGCAGTTTACCTTGGCGATGGTTACAGCTTGTTGCTCGGTCTAAATAGTTTTAAGCGAATTAATTGTCCATTAATAATAAGTGCTATAGTACTTTATTATAAAGATGCACGGTATATTAGTGAAGTTGATCACTCATCTACGGTAGCATAGTCCATTAACAGTAATTTATTCAGGGCAGTATGGCTGCCAATACCACTCCTTCGTCTTTTGATCATGTCTTCGTCATGTAATTCTCTCACGTTTGCACTTATTTCCGATCTTTTTAAGTTAGCTCTAATTCTGTCTAAAAAGATAATCCGAAAGATAGTTTTTTAGATATCTCTACTGTTCCCCGTGTCAGCTAAGCCTTAACACCATTAATTAAAAGGTTCTAATCATTTAGGATCTAGAAATTCAAGCCAACCGGTCCATACATCTAATTAAAGGCCTGCGCAGGCCTTAATCCTTTTCTTAACTTGGGCTTAGCGTATTATATCGTAAAATAATGCTGCTTAGTTAATATAACCCAACTGAACCCAACATTGTAACTTGCGATGACCATTGCTCATGGACGCTTTAAAATAATTGACAACAGATATCTAATACAAATACTAATAATCTAATCTCTGAAAATATCAACTCCTAGCACGACTAAAACTCCTAGACCAACTATAGATATAAGTATTGTTATATAAAGCCGGTAAATTAGTGATATTATAAGTATGCCAGTTACTATGACAAAGAACACAGTTATTATAAAAATAATCAATTTACGTTTTCTATGAACTGTTTGTTTCCAGTTTTCTGAATGTGTATTTATTTCTACTGCATGGTCATGCGGTATGATTTCTGGGACTGTAATATTATGTGCAGGTGCGCTTAGAATAGGAACTGTAGCTTCACTATAACTTGGTAGACGATTGCTTTCGTATAAACTAGCATAGGACGGGGGCGGATCATTCGAAATAGCGGCAAACACAAAACATGCAAATAGAAGGTTCCATACAATGTGAATGTCCATTGTGCCTACGCAATTAATTATCATAAATCCTAATTTCATCTATGGTTTAATCGATTTTAAATTTAACCATGAAGTGATACTTGACGTGTTAAAAATCTAATTGAAAGGTGATGTGATGTATGATAACGAAATTTCGGATATGAGAAAGTTGATACAATTAATTTTAATTTTCGAATTTAACAAGGTAAGAAAAACATGTCGATTTTTCTTCTGTGGGCCGGGTTCTTAAAGTTTAAACATTCTAGATTACAATTTATGGGTTTTTTAGATTACAAACAGCATTTGATCACAAATTTTCATGACATATAAATAACGTCGAATAGTGAAAACTGTTTTCATTCATAAGAAAATATTAAAGAAAATCTTGAAGCGTGTTGCTTATGAAGATTTTAATGTTAATACACTTAATATCCGGTCTGTAAATGAAATTTTGCACAAAGAGATTTTGTTCTAGCGGTAATTTACTTTAAAATGAGATATAAGTCTAGCTAATATGAGCTATATGATGTCATAATCTTATTAAATTGTTATGTATCATAGCAAAGATAATGCATTTGTTTGATTGTAAAAATTTCATTTATAGATTATAAGTAATCTATAATTTTGTCGTAAACAGCCCTGTCTTGTATGATTTACAAGAAACACTGATCTTGTGGAGATATTTATCTATCTATCTCTTTTTTTGTTTGAGCCTTTTTGCTACAAAATCAGCTGTTTTATAGAAGTAAATTTCATTCAAATTTTTTACACATATAAGTCTCTAAAAGATTCATAGTTATATTTATACTTCTGTGCTTATTCATTTATTTGAATGTTGCATGTAAGTAAAACATTACAACCGGAATTTTTATTAACAGTAGTCAAAGTTTAAATAATATCAAGGCGATCGCCGTATAGGGCTCATAATACAATTTTATTTTACATTCACACAAGAACTATATTCCGTTTATTAAATAGCGTAAGTTTAAAGATAACAATGAATATCGCGAAGCTGATATAAATGTAATTTGAATATTTATAGAATATATTAAAGTAAAGATGCCCTCATAGCTCAGTCGTCAGAGCATGGTCTTCATACACAAAAGGTGCCGGATTCGACTCCCGCTGGAGCTTCATTACTTGAGACAAAGTGAGTGAAAACTTGCGAGAGCTGGGCTATCGTTGAAAGGATACAATCATTGTAGCGTTTGAGTCGTAATCGGCTGTATTGGGCAGGCCGGCTTGGGCTGCTTGTTCCTATAGTTCTAAAACTTTTTACTACTGGTGGTTTTACGCAGAGATACAAGGATACTGTAGCGATAGCCAGGAAGACTGTAAAGGATTAAAGCTATGTGAAACTGGGGGTCAAGACAAACCTAGAATGCATACGGCCGTAATTGTATAAACACAAAAATGTAAATACCTGGAACCGTCAGGGCGATATCAAGCCGAGGATGTATAAATACTCGGTTTAGGTAGACCCTCATAAGTCGCTAAGAGCATCCCCTGGTACGCCGAAAAGGTCACCGATGTGATGTTAAGATGGCGTGCATTTTATAGAGGGATACCATAGCGACTAAAAGTAGATGGAGATTTATATCGACCAAAAACGGTCTAGACCGGGCGCCTGGGCACGTGGCACGCCCACTGCAACATAGCAGTAGGTCCATATCACCCGCGTAGAACGTGAAATGATACCAGGCTATCGTGGGGGTAGCTGTTGTACGGGGGTCTAGCTCTAGTATACTGCATTTTCTCTGAGCCGTAGTAAGTCTCCATTTAAAAAACTATCACCTTTAAACTTCAACTATAAATAACTATTTTTTTTTTCTCTGCAGTCAAATTGTTTGAGTTAATTTTTATAATTCGGGTATAATAATATTGGCGCTAAGGATTTCGCCACAGTAGGACATGCTTTGACGCCTTATTAACCTATATAAAGAATAGAAACTCGAAAGGTAGAGTGTGTAATTGAACGCTCCGTGTTAAGATATAAGTAAAACTGACAATTATTTGCGTCATTACATGATCTAAATCATCGAAGAAATCGTAATTTTATGCTGAGGTGCACTTGAAGCAAAGTATAATGTTACAAAAAACCAAATAATTGTTGATGTAGCATCAGAGGGGAATTAACGACATATACCATGGTAAGTATAACGTATGCACATGGTTATTAATTAATTTGATGATAGAACCGATATCTATTCAGCCCATCAGTTAAACTAGAAATATAATTAACACGTTGTTATGTGAGTATATATTAAAATTACAATAATTTAGATGGGATTTGTCCCAGGCGCTTCTAAGTAACAAAAAATACTAATGTTTTAAGATTATGAAATGTAATTGTTGTAGCTATTAAATTTATTTCATTGTATTACTGCTTGAACAAAAAAAATCTTTGTTGTATAACCATTTTCAAGTCCCAGAAAAAACCGATTGAACCCATAAAAAACTATTGAAACAACTTAAAGGTGTGTTTATGATGTTTTTGTTCCTATATTTTGTAAACTGTAAAGATACACCCTAATAGACATTGAACTACTGATTTCATTATTCGTACTTTGAAAAACGCCTAGGTATCCTTAAAGACGCGGTTTGTTTCTCGTATAAACATTATAATATGCCGCAACTTACTAATTAATGAAATAGTTAGTAATTAAACAGCTCTAAAAAAACTTTTCTTTTAATGTATACCTATATGCAAAATTTTCCACATCAACACAGAAAACAAAGGATTAAAAGTAAGTCATTTGAAAAAAAAAGCTTCTTATATTGACAAAAAAAACACATATGTAAATTAGTCGAAAAAGTTAATGCATTAAAAGATTTAATTCATGAAGTGTCACTATCTAGTAAAAGTTTTCTGACAGCACGGTACAAATTATTAAGTATTAGCAAAGTCTCAGATTGTATTTCAGAAACCTCATAACGACCGTATAACTCTTTAAAATAAATCCTTATTACATTATCGAACGTACATTCCCTATTTTCTAATGAATACTTAAAAAAGCAACTGTTGCTCTTATTACGTCATCATTATAGTCATCCAAGTTTGCAGAACCTAAGAAGAAATCAATTCCACTTAGCCTAGAAATGGTTTCGATGTCTAAGAATCTCCAAAGATTCAACATGCTCAATTTGTTAACACTTTGTGTGGCATTTGAGTTTATCAAAAACAGACGTGTATTGTATAAGGCAACTGAAGTAAAAAAGACAAGAATCTCGACTTCCTGAGCAGAAAATTAGACCAAATGGCGTATAAAACCCTCATAATCTCTTTATGTTCCTCATTTGAAAGATTTCGGTCATTTTTTATCAACTCGATTATTGAATCTGAATATTTATCACGCGACACTGAACATTCACCAAAAGATAGTAGACCTATTATTAGTATTATTAGAAAGTACATGGTAGAAATAAATTTAGTCATGAGGGATATAAAAATGAAGTGTTTAAATCAAGAACATGGAGATCGCATCACGTAGAATCAGTTTTTTTGTGAAATTTCTTAAAAACGATTTTATTCTTTATACGACTTGTAAATCACTTAGCAATATAGCTAACCTGACAAACTATAGTGTACATATTTTTTTACGTGTTTCGACAATAGTAGTCTTTTGCTATATGATTGAACGAAAATGGCTTAAATAAATTTCAAAATCAGCAAATCTATTTGATGCTTTTACATGTCCTTTATCATCCAAAAATTTAATCAAAATGAGTTTCAAACGTAGAAACCTAATTTATACTCTATAGATTATTTAATATAAACATAAATCTAGATTGATAACTGAATATGCACCAATAAGGTTTTGTACTGCCTTTATAATTTGCTTTCTCATCTCAATTAAACTTTGTGGTAACCATTAATGTATTTATTTATAGTCTGAGAGCGAAGATGAAGGACGGTTATGATCAAATTAAGACTTAAAACGGGTCCAGGAATGCAGTATACTAGACCTAAACATGCCGCTCAATCCCTATCTTATAAAAGGCCCTGCATACCATGTCACGTTCTGCGCAGGTGCTACGGACCCGCTGCTATATCGTAATTAGGCGTGCCACGTGTCCGGTCGTTCAATCTAGACCGTTTTTAGCCTATATTGAGCTCCATCTTCAAGTAGGCGCTATGATACTCCCCCCTTATTGGGCCCCCTGTGGCCGAGTGGTTAGACTTCTGAAAGCTAACTTACAAAAACCGAGGGTCGAACACACCAACAGGGGGTTTTTTAATGTGAATCCGGGGATATGAAGGAAATGTGGGTAACCTAGTGTAAGAGGTCCACATATGTTAATATACATAAGGGTTAACTTCCGCGTGCCTTTGCAGCTGCAGGGACTCTCAGAACTCAGCTGCTTGCCTTTGGATTTCACATGTCCCGTAGTTTAATGGTAAAACACCTTCGGTCAACGGAAGAGATTGTGGGTTCAACTCCCAACCAGGACACATTTACTAGGGGAGTGAATGGTATTAAAGGGGAAAATCCGGACATGGATGAGCATCCTTAGGACCTTCCTTTCAGACTCCGCACACATGCCGAAACTCCTGGACGAGGAGAGTTCAACCATGAAGTTGATAGTGTAAGGGTGTGAGTATTGCGGATATGATAGGGGTGCAATAAGCTGTGAAAGTCGGTGACCTCTTCCCCGGGTTTGGACCCCACGCCCGTTAAGATCGGCCACTGTGGGTCCTGGATTGAGATAGAGGATTAGGCTTCGAATAGTGGGGGGAGTTCGCCTGAAACCAAAGCCCAATGGGTATGGTAGCGCTTGTCGCGCTAGAGGCCATATGAGGTGGAAGTTTTAGTGAGTAAGAATCTCACAGTATCCGGTGTAGAAACGGCCACAGTCGAGCTACCTGGATCTCTATGAAGATTTCTCCCCACCTCCGGCTAGCAAAAAAAAGGTACTCCCTCGAGAGGATGCACGGCCTCTTAACGTCACTTAGGTAATCTGTATCGGCGTGCATGGTATGCTCTTAGCGACTTACGCAGGCCCACCTAGGTCGAGTATGTCCCCACTCTCGGCTTAATATCGAAGTGACGGTTCCAGTTTTTTCCATGTTCGTATTCAATTATATTTCCGGCCGTATGCATTCCAGGTTCGTCTTGACCCCGGTTTCACATGGTTTGTCCATGGACAGTCTTCCTGGCTATCGCTCTATGTTATTCGTATCACCTACGTAAAACCACCAGTGGTGGAAAGTTTCAGATTTACTAGGGACACGTATCTCAAGCCGGCCTGGCTAATACAAGCGATTACGACTCACACGCCAAATTAATTATATCCTGTCAGCAATTTCCAAGCCCACGTAAGTTTTTAAATAATCCGTCTTAAGTAATAAATCAACATCGGTAATCGAACCTCCACCTTTCGTGTATACACACCCTGCTCTGGTCACTGAGCAATTAGAGCTTAAAAACCTTTGGATGATGCATACAAATGTATAAATTTTTTTAATTATGGGAAGGTAGTTCTTTATAGAGCTTCATACACAAAAACGATTTTTACTAGGTAATAAATTACCTATCAAGGCGTTTCCTCAACTACTCTCCTCGAATGTCTGGTCAGCACCTACTTATGGCACTTAGTTAATGTAATATTGCAAACTTAAGGCAACTACAATCAAGATTCTTGTCTGCTTAAATTTCCACCTAATATGGTATGTTATTAGAGTTATTGTAGAAGGATCGATAATAAAAAAAATTAATGTGAATAACAACGTATTGCAAGCCACAAATATAATTTCTAAGAAGATTTATAATACTTTATTTTTAGACAAGATTAAAATATGTAATATTCCATAAATTATCTTGTAATTTTAACGATTTCTTGCAAAGCATATAATTCAAAACATGTTATAACTCACTGCCCAAGTTTTTGGGCTTAGTGATGAAAAATCATTTGTTTCTATCAAATACTTTTGGTTGTGTTTTAAGGTTAATGATGCAGTCCTTCTAAGGTTATCGGTTCATGTAAGCTTCCATTACTTCATCATAACCCCAAAGTTTCTTCAATTTATTCCTCTCCGACATACATTGTGATTTAGTCCGCTTTTTTTCGAAATGATACTATTTCAGGTTTTCTTCAGCGCCACTGTCTGGATATATGCATTTAAGATGTATTAATATCAGATATGAGGGTGTTAATTGTATTGTAGCTTAGGCGATCTAGTCTCATGTCATTGCATAGAAATGTTTTTGTTGTAATACTGCTCCTTTCAAATTTTTATTTTTTGTAATTAAAAGAGGGAATAGTATCAATAAAATAAAAACTCTCCAAATAGCAAACTTTTAAATACTACGTAATTCAAAATAATCAGAGCAGGGATTGCTAGCAGTGCTGTTACGTAAAAATTGATATAAAGCGGCAAAACTAGTTCTAATATAGGTATAAAGTTTGCAATAATTGCCGTGACTGTTAAAAGAACGCGTATTTTACATCTTGACTGATTATAAGTATCGTATTGTGACTCCAGTATGATTTCGTGAATATTTGAGTTGATGTGAATTTGCACTGGAGTATCGTTATGGGTAGGAATGCTTACCTCATGACCTGTGGCCTCGCTGAAAGTTGGTAGATTATTGTTGCTTAGTATACTAGCATATGATGGAGGTGGATCATTTGCACAAAAAACAACAACTCCTAAAAGTAACAGATTTGGTAACCCGATAAATTTTTGAATGTACTTATAGAAGCCCTTTCGAAATAAATAATTCATTAAAGGTCGAATTTTAGATCGATTCAAAAAAAGAATGATGGTTGACGTGTTGATATATCAGTAGAGACACAAGTGACAGTTTTATTTTTGAGTTTACAAACTTTTTGAAACAAAAATGTGGATGTCAATTTGAAGGCGTAAACATAAATCCACATCGCTGACGGCAAGATCAAAAATTCTAGTGTTAAACAAGTTTTTTGTAAGTAAGTCACAATTACATATCTATAATAATATTATGTTGCTAAATGATATCGATTTTTTGCTGAAACTAAATGGTAAAATGGATATTAAATGACTTCAAATGGTAAACTTTACACGCCTTTGTTAATTGCAATTATATTTTAGTACCTTTACAAACTAGAGTTTTAGCAGGTGTCTAATTTTTAATTGATTAGAACATTTTTGAGAATCCTTTTATTGTGCCTTCAGTAATTTGCCTTATGAAATTTTTTGGTAGATAGAGTGCTATCTAGATAAATAATTACAAGATTTTTCAATGTACGATTTAGAGACTGTATTAATCCTTTTTTACGATATTTTAATAACAAAAAAATTTCGGTTTTTTAATGTTCTATAAAAACAAATACATATAAAAAGTTAGCTAAATTTATGATAATTGGTCGTCATACCAATATTATAGCAATGCTTCGATGGAAAGTAAAATTTACTCAAAATATAACGGGCTTTTCTGTTTAAACAGACCAAATAATCCATGAGGCTGTGTGATAACATTTGCAATTTGATTAAGTTTAATAGCAGTTCTACACTTTTTATTTCTGTGTATCAGTTTTGTCTATACTGCGATTTTGTTGAATTTAATATAGAAGCAAAGGAAAGTAAAGCTTGATCATTAAGCCTGATTACCGTTGGTTTTGATAATTCAACTTAGACAATTTTACATAGAAGATGGTTAAATGGATATGCTATATAATAAGTCTTGTAAAGAGTGATCGGGATTAGCAGCTGAAGGCGCTTAGTACATTTTTTGCTGACTTAGGTGGAATCTATGCGTCTTAATACCTTGCATAATTTTACACAATTTAGAACAAATTCAAATAATCTATAAAGTGCAAGAAATATGGCCTGTTTCTTGTAGTTAAGACAATAACAATCTTTTAATAAATGCATTAGCTATGACTATAAATCAAAAAATCTCAAAGCAACTTCATTGCACCTTCGAAGTTATTTAATTATGTCTCACGGCATACATATTTGCTCTTACAAGATTCAGATGAAAATTAATGCCAAACATGTATTAGTTTTCGGTAAATCTGTCCTGGAATCAATAATTTTAAAAAGTAATATAGCTTGGCGTGTGAGTCAATTTTAAATACCATCTTTCGCATCTCTTACTGTATAGACATTCTGAATTTTAGATTCGATAATTTGTGCCGCAATTTAAAACTCGATACTGAAGAAATCTACGAATTTTTTGAACACATAAGATTAATATAATCATTGTATTGAGGATTATGACCATAATATTAGCGTAAAAAGTGGCTCAAATAACTTAATAACACATAACCCATAAACAATATGCATGCGTTGAAACTTGATTTAATTTAGTTATTGAAATTATAATATCACTTAGATATGGTGTTATTTGAATGTTTAACAAAAAATAGAATATAAAAAGTAAAAAATAATCTTTCAAGGAAGTTGTCTCCTGTAGTTCGCAATAAAATAACCAATAATACCAAATGTATGAATTTTAGTGTTTTATTTTCATTCGTAATAGTCTATAGAATCATCCAACAAAGTTCACTACCTGTTAAGAGTAACCCTAGTATGATACCAGCGAATATTATTGCTAAAATATAGCATTTACTATATATGAAAATTATCAACATCACCGTCAAAATTACGTAGATTGATATGATAGCGCATATGCCAAGCCTCGTACTTCTCTTTTGCTCTTGATTCGAGACTTGCATTATCTCTAGAGTAACACGGTCAAATTCAGTGTCGGGTTCATGCTGACTATGAGGGCCAAAATTGTGGAGATGAGAATTAGATGGCTCATATGTATGTCCTATTGTTCCCATATCCACTGGTGTATAATTGACGTTCATAACACTGTCATATGACGGAGGCAAATCGTTATTGCTCATGTTTCTGTCCACATCATACATTAACGCACTGGATATTTGTTGAATATTGTAGCTCAAAATCAATACAAACATTATTTTGTTGTCAAGAGAAAATCTTTTATTGTTTTCAATTTGATTTTGATCCCAATATATCAAAGTAATTAATCTATAAACATACCGAAACATCTTAGCGTGCGGCGTATTGATTTTAATAATAGATGAATAGGTAGAATGTTTGGATATAAAATCATCAGTAAGGTCATTGTTACTTAAAAATACTTAAATACCATCATCTTAAAGAACAAACTATATGTCTCCTTCAAATTTAATTTTTCACTCGTAAATGTGTGTGGCAACAATTTAATGTCTAAATAACAAACACTAAAAATGATAAATTTGTGTTTTATGCTTTACAAAAACAAATATATGGGAAAATGTTGATTCGAAGATCATTAAATTCTTAGGTATAGGGCATGCATAAAATGAACAGACAGAGAAGCTGTTTTAGAGATATTAAAATTTATAAGAGATCAGACTTAGAGCACAAGCCTGTAATACAATGCCCTCATATATTATGCTGACGTCCTTACGAATGATGTCGTATGTAAACAACGAAAACTTATATTGAGATAAACGGCCTTTCTTAAGCTTCCTTTATATACAAGTATAATTGATTTGACACTGTTGTACTATCAAGTTTTTTACGATTTTTACTAAAAACTGCCCTTTAAGGAATCATTTATTTATGTTGAGATAAATTGAACGGTATTTCATTGTGATAATGATGTTTAAAAATTTTCGATTTTGCTTATATCAACCAAATAGCTTTTTTAAAATACGCTAATATAATTTTGAATAACTAAGAGGAGCATTTATCAACAAGCTTTTTCACACTGTATTACAGATAAAGAATTTGTCAATTAACTATATGCGTGCAAAATATTTAAATTTATAAGTTACATTTTAATTCGATTGACGCAGTGAATTTTATGTGAATGCATAGCCGCTCCGTATGTAGTTATAAGAATTATTAAGTTTCAAATACTACATGCTGAAGTTTTTAGACAAATTATACTATCAAAATGAAATCAGTATGATGTGTTTGTATGAATAACGTTTGTAAATGGCTGTATGATCTTTCATAGGATATAGGTTTAAAAATCCTTTCGATCTCTCCTAGATCGATGTGGATTTAGTCAGATGTGAACTTATAGAAGACATTTGCTTTTGGAAAAAAGGCTCTTTAGTGACGGAAAATGCTCTATTGTCCTAGTATGCGTTCTTAATCGTAACAAAATAAAGTACATCTTTTCAGGATTATATGTTTGCACAAATATTGGTATGTTTTTACGAGTCTTCAATTGTATTAAAAAAATATGATAAAATAAAGATTTTAGTGTTCTTAGCATTAGCTCCGACAATGTATGACGCTAATTTATCGTATAGAAACCCTCTTATATAGGCACTAAATTATTTTAATTGTATTAAAATTATTGGTTACATAAAAATAACCGGCGCAACACATGATTATATATATGATATAAGTAGCTTAGGGTAAAAATTCTGTCTGATTATATTTTAAAGGTTTATATAAAATGATCAGGCTTTAAGAATTTCATTTAGTTAATTTTTTGATTTAAAGTTTTGGCAGAACTGTATTATTTCTGAATTTGTGACAGCTTTAAGCGATAGTAGATTAAAAACATCGTTTTGTTGTTTTCGATGGACTCAGTGTTTCTGATAGTCTATACAGTAGACGTTTACTTATCACAATGAGTAATTATGCACATTTCTAAGAGCAGTAAAAAAATATGTATGTTTTGTCAGATATTGTACAAGTCTATAAAAGATTATTTATAGGTGATCTATGATAAGGTAAGAAAATTTCATAAAAGGTTTTGGCTACTCCGTAATACAAAGGATGACTTAAAATATATACAGCCGCATTATAATGTAGACTTTATTAACCATTATAATAACAGCGAAATTATAAAATTATAAGGTAATATGTGGTGTATTGGCTTAAATAAGAATCAAGTGGTATATATTCAACATTCCATCATAAAACATGCAAGATATACGCCATTTAAATCATCGAGCACAAAAAAAAATGGCTTATATAGTGCTGTAACTTAGTTTAAACGGCTAAATAATATTTCAAGTCGTTGTACTCTATGCTACGGTAAGTAAAATATCCACTCATGCGGGCAAAAGGAATGAAGTCGCTACAAAAATAACCTTAAAGTCATAATTAAAAAAATATTATTTAATTTTCTGGATTATGGTAATAATAAGTATAAATAAAGCAACCGAATGCACTTAAGGCGATTAAAAAAACTGCAAAAAGAATTGATGCAATGATATAAAAACCACAATATATCGATATACCTAGTTCGACCATACAAAATAAATAGGTAAAAACACAAAGACTGAGGATAAGCATTTTGTCATAGTAGCACTTTCCCATGCATGGCCTTTCGAAAGCGTTTTCTGATAAGCTTTCTATATCTCTCGTATTTGCAATGACACGATTATTAGAGGTGGTTGCAATATTTTTTTGAAATTGTGGCAAGGATTCTTGCTGTACGTTCGCATTATGATAAGTTGTGTAATTGTTCAAAATTATATGTTCTACGGGGGCCGAAACTGCCGACGTTGAACTGACTAATAAGGTTAGAATCCCCAGGATGAACACATTTACTCTCTGTAACAAATTTTTGGCAACTATTAATCTTATTCTATAGTTCATTAAGTTTTAGGGCTCCGTGTTTAATTAATTTTATATATCATTTTTAATTTATCTCTACAAAATAATCAAATTATCAAAAATCACAAAACCAATTTGTTTTATAAAAGGTTTATGCTTTCACTAATGTGTCGTTAAAGTAATGACCTATTTCTTAATTTGATTTTTGCTGCCGTGATAATTACAAATTGATATTGTGCTTCGAGAGGATTGTATAGCATCTACAATTCTAACTGGAATATGACCTTACGCATGCATTTATTAAGTCCTGCTAATCTATAATTGTCAATCGGTTGTTTTAATTCCGACTCATATTTAATCTCTTTGTTTTTTAACCATTAAACTAATCGTGATGTTGATGGTAATAAAAAAAGAAAAGATTGTTGATTTTTATTGACAGATTAGACGTGTAAATCTGTTTGAAGTAAATGTCAAGGTTAAAATAAAGTTACTGTTCTTATATTGCCGTTATGTAATAATATCAACGACACACGATAACAAATAAAAATAAAATTTTAGAGTGAATATCTTTATTCAACGATGCACAATAGATAAACAACTTTATAAGCAAGATATAATAAAGCTAAAAGACCAGTAATTCCCAAAATAGCCAACTCGAACATATTATAATTAAACAATACAATCACTATGGCAAGCGCATAAAGTAATAATTCAAAGATAATTATACAAATGGGATTTCTAAATCGTCTAAGCGTAACTATCCATGGTTCTTTTTTGTTCGAGTAAACTGGTTGTTCTTCTACTTTATTGCCCGCGATACAATTATATCCTGTTTCTGTCGTTATAACAGTATCAAACGAATTGGTATCTCTAATCGGGTCTAAGTAAAACTGGTAGGGAGATTGACTTACAACAAATACATTTGACATCGCGTAGTTTTCAACAGTGTTTGTGGTAAAAATCATATTCTGAAATAGACAAATCGTTAAATGGACAATATAATATTTGCTGCTCAATTTTTTCATAAACTTATGGGATGTAACCGTACAATTAAGATATGATGATGTAGATATAAATTTGATATCAATTTGTGATATTATTTTAACGTGTTTTTGTAATAAAATATATGCACAATATGAGTATGAAGTCACGCATTATCAGGTAATATCAGTATTCTTACAGTATCGAGGCCGATAATCTGTTTTATCATATTTACGCACTAAGATCGTGTTTTGTTTTTTTTGATATTTAGTTAAATACACACCTTATGTAATTTCGAGATACAGTGGATACGTCTCCGTTGTTTAGTTAGATTACCCTTTAGTGGTCAATCGTTTTACTAAGGTTATAAGGCGACGTGAGATAGAATTGGATCTTTGTAGGAGTCTACGTATTTTAAGAACGGGGCCCGAGTGTCTAAAAGCTTAAAACGCAAAGAGTGGTTTATGTAGTAAAATACTTCACAAATATCCAACTTTGATTCAACTTTTAAAAAAAAGTCTTGTCATTGCAAGCTATCAACTTCTTAATTTTCTTACAAATCAACAGAATCAATTTCATATTTTTAGCGATTAGCTATCAAGGTGTTTGTTTCATTTACAGATTAAGTGTAAAATGACGCCATAAATGACCCGAACAATTAATTTGATGATTACCGGACGAGTAATTAAGGCATACTTATGCATTTTACGGGCAGGCCAAATCTGATCAAGGTTGGAAGAAAAAGAATAGACTCTACGAACTTTTTTCTAGCGATACATAGAATTGTTTTATCTTAACTAAAGTTTTTCTTCCATATAACACTCACAAAATTAGAATAATCATGAGCATCGCACCCATCCGCTTACTTATATTACAATTATTCTCTTACATTGACACATTTAAATATATGTTCGACGCAGTATTCATTGATCTTTTTTAACAAAAGGTATCAAAAGATTTCTCATGAACAATTGAGTCTAAAATTTAAAATACACAGCTTCTATACGCCTTATAGGTTTAATAATATCTAACGCGACTTTAATCCAAAGTTTTTAATCCAATTCAGTGGGCTTATGCGATAAATAATAGTGATGCTCCGCGTGCTTGTATAATATAATCAGTTGTTTGTATTCTATCGCAGTTCTAAAAAGATGAGTCGGTGGTACAAAATATGTGCATTAGCTTCTCGGCGAGACTGTGTTTCAGTGTTGTGTATGTTGGGCGGTAAAAAGTCTTTTTAAAGGGAGTACTAACGTTTTATTTCGACTAGATCAAAAGTAAAATGTAATAACAATTTCTACGGTTAACTACATTCGATTATGGTATTATAATAGTAATTGGGTTTAAACTACTCCTTTACAATAAAAAATCATATTTGCGCTGATATAGTTAGATGCTGTTAATTTAAAAGTCGAAATAATGAAAGATTTAAAGACTCTCGGCTTTCCATTATCCTAATACCTCTATAATGTTTGTAGTCCATAAATCCCATTAATTATACCATGTCTGAGATTAATTTAATAAGAGTTTTTTTGATAGATGGTGCAATAAATCGTATGATAATCAAACTACTAACATAAGAAAAGTTTTTAAACAACCACTAAGGGGTGTCTTCGGTTGAGTGACTCATGTACTACAATAACGGACTCCACTTCCTTTTTATGTTCTTCTAAAATAAAAAATAAAAAATGCCAGATACGGGAATCGAACCCGTGACCAAGCGGCCACAACGCTACGCTCTACCACTAAGCTAATCCAGCCGTAAACAAGATTATCGTAATATAAAAATATTGTAATTGTATTTGAAATTTTCTATATAGTAAGGATACAAGTTTTGGATAATACAACTCTACTTTAAACAATCTGTCAAACTACACAAAATATTTATTTCGATTTCTTAGATTCTTTTTGTAACGTGCAGCATGTGCAGTTATGCACATACGCAATAATTATATTGTGTGTGTGCAATTGTGCATCATTGGCACATACGTGTCAGGTGCCCCTTTTAGTCTTTAGTTAGGTAGTCTCATATAAGATTCCGTAAGGGCTTGTCGCCCTGCCGGCACCTATATAGTATACCTGTGTAGTATACACTTAAAATGAACACGAATAAATGAAGTCCGAAAATAAACATTTTTAATTCATCTCTCATAGGGCGCTCCCCCTTTACATTGGTGACCCCTAAATAGGTGCCGTGCGCGTACTTAATTAATCGGACTATTACTAAATAAATTTCGGACTATTGTGAATAAAAAAATTAAAAACTATAAAGTGACACTTAAAAACTAAAATGACGGAAAGTGGAAGTGATCCTGTTCCTGCTCAAGAGGTATCTCAAATTACCGTTTCCTCGCGCGTTCCTGATTTCTGGGAGGACCAGCCCCGGACTTGGTTCATTCAACTGGAGTCTGTGCTTTTCAAGCAGCGGCTGACTGATGAGGCGAAGTACCACCTTGTCATTGCGAAGCTCGGCAAGAACGTCGTGTCACAGATCACTGATATCTTGATCAAACCTCCAGAAGAGGGTAAATATGAGCTGCTGAAGACCACTCTTCTAAGCATCTATGAAGAGTCCGAGTCTCGCCAAATACAGAAGCTCATCGGAGAGATGGAGCTCGGTGAACAAAAGCCGTCTCACCTTTTAAGGCGAATGCGTGAGCTCGCCAGGGATAAAGTCAATAATCATACCCTGAATATCCTTTGGCAAAATCATCTGCCCGCATCAGTTCGTGCAGTATTGGTGGTGTCCGACACGAAGGAGCTGAACACCTTAGCATCGATAGCTGACAAAGTCATGGAGACTGTCAGACCGTCTGGAGTAGACGAGGTCACATCGGCATCCAGTGACTCGATTATAGCCGAAATCGCTAAACTAAATAAGCGACTCGACCGGCTGACGCTGTCACGCTCGAGAAGAGGATTCTACCGTGGAAGAGGTCGCGCCAGATCCCGTTCCTTTGGACGCCGTCGCCAGGATTCGCGGCACAGATCCCCAGCCCGCAAGGACTTGTGCTTCTACCACGCCAAGTACCAGGAGAAGGCTCACCGGTGCGTCCCACCCTGCGCCTGGAAGGACGAGCCGGGAAACTCTCCGTCGTGCAGCCAGCAGCGGTGGCCAGCTGCATAGGAGTGAATCACCGCCTACTGATTAAAGATAAGTTTAGTAATTTAAGATTTTTAATTGACACTGGCGCAAATGTCTCAGTAGTTCCCCGAAGTAAAATTAAAGTTTTGAGCGACTATTTTAAAAATAATAATTACAATTTGTATGCTGCCAATGGAACTCTTATTAAAACTTATGGATTAAAAACTTTAAATTTAGATTTGGGTTTGCGCCGAAATTTTAAGTGGACATTTATTGTCGCTGACGTGTGCCAGCCTATTATTGGTGCAGATTTTTTGTTAAAATATAGATTGTTAGTAGATATAGCGTCACGTCGATTGTTAGACGAAGTTACGCATTTAAATGTTTTGGCTGACGTTGTTCAATGTAATGAACAATCGGTCAAAACTATTGACGAGTGTCATCCTTATTATGACATTTTAGTTAAATATCCTGACATCACTAAGCCCGTTTCGTTTAAAGAACCTCCTAAGCACTCGGTTTTTCATTATATCGAGACCAGTGGCCCGCCCGTTCATGCGAAAGCGAGGCCGTTGCCACCTCACAGATATGCAAAGGTGAAGGAGGAGTTCCAGCTCATGCAGGAACTTGGGATTTGTAGACCGTCGAAAAGTGCGTGGGCCAGTCCTCTTCATGTTGTCCCGAAAAAGGATGGACAATTGCGACCTTGTGGAGATTATAGAGCGCTTAACGCTATCACTAAGCCCGATAGATATCCTATTCCTCGTATACACGATTTTACATATATATTACAGGGCAAGAATGTGTTTTCGCGGATCGATATCAACCGCGCCTACCATTTCATAATGGTCGCCCCTGAAGATATTGCAAAGACTGCTATAATTACACCTTTTGGTTTATTTGAATTTCCACGAATGACATTCGGTCTTCGTAATGCGGCACAAACTTTTCAACGGTTTATGAACCACACAGTGTTGGAAGGCTTAGACTTTTTATTTACATATATTGATGACGTCATCATTGCAAGCGAAGATTTAGTTACGCATAAAAAACATTTAAATTTAGTTTTCGAACGATTAAATAAATTCGGTCTTACTATTAACTTAAACAAATGCTCGTTTGGACAATCGAAAGTAGAATTCTTAGGTTTCGAAGTTTCCTCGACGGGGATTAGCCCCCTTAAAGAAAAAGTTGCTGCGATTTGCGCTTTTCCCCGACCCACAACGGTCGAGGAATTGCGTAGATTTTTAGGTATGATCAATTTTTATAGATTACATTTGCCGAACGCAGTAGAGTACCAGGACGAGCTTAATCAATATTTAAAGTCTTCTAAGAAAAAGGACAAGACCAAAATTATTTGGACCGAAAAATCTAATGAAGCATTTATACAATGTAAAAATAAGTTGCAACAAGCAGCTAACTTGTCCTATCCGAAACTTAATACTCCGCTTGCACTTATGACTGACGCATCGAATACGAGCGTGGGAGCGGTGTTGCAACAGCGTATGAACGGCGCGTGGACACCACTTGGTTACTTTTCCAAGAAAATGTCACCTACTCAACAAAAATATAGCACTTTTGACCGCGAATTACTAGCGATTTATTTAGCCGTTAAGTATTTTAGGAATATGGTAGAGGGTCAAAATTTAGTGATCTATACCGATCACAAACCTCTTATTTATGCTTTTTCTAAGGTCGGCAGTAACAACGAATTGCCGAGGCGCGTTAGGCAGTTACTATTTATCAGCGAATTCACTACAAACATTCATCATATTGATGGTGATGAAAATACGGTAGCTGATGCGTTATCTCGCGTAGAGAGTATATCCTGTTCAGGAATTTTAGATTACTCCGCCGTTAGCCGCGCGCAGAATGATGATGATGAATTGAATAAGTTACGGCAGAATAGTAAGTTCAATTTTAAACAGATAATTGTACCTGGTAGTGACTCATCCGTATGGTGTGAAATGTTCACCGACCGAGCTAGACCTTACTTACCTAAGGCGTTCAGGAAAATCGCTTTTGATAATATTCACAACCTTAGTCACCCCGGAATTCGTACCTCGCGAAAGCTATTAAAGGAAAGATTTTTCTGGGAGAATATTAATAGCGACGTAGGTAATTGGTCAAAATGTTGTATGTCGTGCCAAAAAGCTAAAATTTATCGTCATAATAAATCGAAGCTAGGACATTTTCCTTTAGCAGAACGCTTTTCCCATATTCACACGGATATAGTAGGTCCTTTGCCGATATCCTTGCATGACTACAGGTATCTCGTTACAATTATAGACAGAGAGACCGGGTGGCCAGAAGCTTTTCCCGTTAGAGATATTTCTGCTGAGACCATTTCAAAAGTAATATTTGAAGGTTGGATTGTTCGTTATGGTATCCCTCATCAGCTTACGAGTGACCAAGGGAGACAATTTGAAAGTAATATTTTCCAACAGCTCATGAAGTATTTAGGTATTTATAAAACTCGTACCACTCCCTATCATCCCCAGAGTAATGGGATGGTAGAGAGATGGCATAGATCTCTCAAAGCCGCTCTTATGGCTAGATTAAATACTAAAACTTGGGTCGAAGAATTGCCTATAGTCATGCTAGGACTTCGTGCTGCCCCTAGATCTGACACCGGCGTCAGTGCAGCCGAACTTACTTTTGGTCAGTCATTAAGACTACCCGGAGAATTTTTAGATCATAATATAAATTTTAAAATATTAAACGAAAGTGAGTACGTGGAAAGGTTGCGAAAAATGATACGCGATCTCAAACCTCGACCGACGTCACATAAGGGTGCGAGCACGCTGTTCGTGCATCCGGACCTGAGTCACTGTACACACGTGTTCGTGCGCAACGACTCAGTTCGGAAGTCACTTCAACCTCCTTATGATGGACCTTTTAAAGTTCTAGAGCGAAAGGATAAAACATATTTAATCAAAATGTCTGGTCGAGAAAGCTATATTTCAATTGATCGTTTAAAACCTGCATTCACTAGTAATTTTTTAAGTACTCCCCAAAATAGTGACGAAAGTCATAGCAAAAATCACAGTGAGCAGGAGAACTCTGCACAAGCGTCGGCGGATAGCGATTTGCCTGCCGCTAGCCCGCTCCGCCACACAACGCGTTGTGGCCGATTAGTCAAAAAGCCCGTACGTTTCAATTTTTAGCCCCGCGTGGCACCGCGGAAAAATATATTTAAAGTAGCATAATACATTTATTTTTTTATTCTATCGATAACTTTACTATCGCGTATAAGTATCTTTACAACTTAAATTTTACATTTTTTTACATTTTTTACATTTTGTGTATTGGTGCAGTGCTTTTCTAAAATGTCAAAATAATTTTTAAGTGAAACATACTTCAGTGATGTTTAACTTTAACTACAATACATAATATACTTACCTACTTAGAATAAAATTTTGTTCGAAATGATCATGATCAAAATGTATTAAGTATGTCATTTTTATTTTTTATGCAATGTATCAGTAATGCATTTGTAATGCATTCTTTAAATTATTATTGTAATTGTATCTTGGTAATATGTTACTTGTTTTGTCTTGGAACTTGTCACGTTGTGCATTTAAGCATATTTGACACCTGCAAGTGTCACTTGCATGCATTGCATACTGCACTTATACATAAGTTTATACTTAGTTAAGAAGTTCGTAATGACATTGTAATGTTTATTGAAAAATTTAAAATTTTTGGGGGGAGTAATGTAACGTGCAGCATGTGCAGTTATGCACATACGCAATAATTATATTGTGTGTGTGCAATTGTGCATCATTGGCACATACGTGTCAGGTGCCCCTTTTAGTCTTTAGTTAGGTAGTCTCATATAAGATTCCGTAAGGGCTTGTCGCCCTGCCGGCACCTATATAGTATACCTGTGTAGTATACACTTAAAATGAACACGAATAAATGAAGTCCGAAAATAAACATTTTTAATTCATCTCTCATAGGGCGCTCCCCCTTACATTTTCTTACTTTGTTTTCTAAAGTGTTGTATTTTTCTAGCAAGGAGAAATACTCATTTTGGTTATTTTTATATTGTTTTAAAAGAACTTCGGCTGATAATAATTTCTTTTTAAGTTCATTATACTCGTTTTCTTTCTCTAATATCTTCTCGTCTTTGTCTTCAATTTTCTTTAAAAGGTCCTCAACAAATGTATTTTGGTTTAGGGCTTGTTTCTTAAGGATCTTAGCTGACTGTTCTTCTTTAATGAGCTTGTTGAGAGTCTGTGTAAACATTCTAAAGATTACAGCTAGATAGAGAGTAAAGCCCGTAAGATAGAGATTTCTTTCTGTATGGTAGGATAAAAACTTGTCATTAACGGTAAAGTATAGTTTGTACACACTACCAATAAACAATATAAAGACGATGGCATACAATATTAAAAGAACATGAAAGGTAGCAGTACCAAATTTAGAGTCATAAAACATTAAAATGAAGTATTTAGAAGCGTATCTGGGGAGTGGTAGGATAAGAAAGGTGAAGAGAATCATTTCCGTGTATAAAATAGATTGAACTATGTGAGTAGTAAAGCCCATTGAGGGGTAAACAAGAGATAGAAAATAATGTAAATAGAAATGACATTGAGGGAAACATTGTTGACAAATGATTAACTTTAAGGACATCCTAAGAGAATTTGTGTCTCTTAGACAAAACTTTACGCCAGCCTATGAAAAAGGTAATGTAAATGACAGTTCGCGGTCAGCAACTAGTTTACAAACTTATTTTAAATAAGTCCCACAATAGATGTAAAACAAGTCTTTTGCTTTTTACTGTTTAATGTTTGGCTTTTTAGCATAACTTATTAGCTTAATGCATCCTTATTAAATCTTATGCAAGACAAACGGCAAAAGGTTGGTAAATTAGAGATTGTGGTTGAATAAAATCGGTTTAAGAATTGTATTATTGAATACGCGGCATACCAAATAATACGTCTATGCATAACAATTTAGGAATGTATAATTTAGATCATATATTTAGGAATTCCCATTGTTTAATAACCTTTTATTTAAAAAGCGTATGATAAAGGTTGGTGAATATAATGAGACACGTTTTACGTATCTTACTTTGTTCTTTGGTGAAATATAATATTAGAGATACTGTTGATAGTATTAAAGTTCCTATAGTGAATCTTATTAAAATACAATTTACAAACCCACTCTCTTTAAAACCTCTTGTATTATTTAAGTTAAAATAACCAGTTACAAATCCAAAGGCGCCTGCTTCTATTTTCGTTCGGCTTTTAATTTCCAATTTTTAAGATTCAATTTTTTTAACCGTCATGATCAACTGCATTGGTTTTCTTCCTAAAGGAATTGAGATTGAACATCTAAAGCCTTTTGTAAAGGATGAAGAGGTCCTAGACAAGCTCAAACACTTAGAACTCCCCATTATAGAAGCAGAGGAAGACGTTGAGGATTCAAATGAAGAGGACTTTTTAGTACAATCAGACCAATTGGTTTATTCAACGCCTAACAACACAGAGCTCTCTTACTTGCAATTTAATGTTTATGATAAAGAAATGGATGACTTTGCTATACACCACGATGCTTACATCTTTAGTACTATTAACGATGCAGAATATTTGAATATTGGGGAAAATCATTATGTGGCATTGGGCACATTTGAAAAGAATGTTATGCTGTATGATGCTTTAGTCAAAAACCCAATGGCACCTCAGATATTGTTAGAGGGTCACGAGGGTCCGGTTATGGCCATTACCAAACAATCTAATCGTTTATACACGGGCAGCGAAGACTGCACCATCATAGACTGGGACATTGAACGGCTTACACCTAAAACTAAATATCCATTGGATAAGGTTGTCGAAAAGCTTTGTGTATCTGACGCTAATGTAATTGTTTATGGTAGTAAAGACGCGATTTACTGTGTTGGCACATTAGAAGAGATAAAACTAAAAGGAACAATAGAAAATTTATGTATCGTGGGTAATGATGTTTATGTCGGAGACAGTTACGGGTTTCTTTCCTTTTTGGATGTTAGAAAGCTTAGTGACATCAAACAACAAATAAAGCTTTCGGATAGCGCTCTTACGGGACTGGATGTATACAAAGGACTGGTGGCAGTTTCATCGCTAGATGGCGATCTATTAATCTTAGATCGTCTAAACTTTGAATCTAAATATACACATAAAACAAAGAATGAGATTTATTCTGTAAAGCTTTCGGAAGACAATGTTCTGTTTTACGGGGATGGTGCGGATAATTTAGCGTATAAGAAGTTGGATGATTTTATCATGGATTAAATTATTTTGGTTTACAATAAAAGTTTTTGTTTAATTATCTTAGACTAGGGTCGTTATAATGGCATTCAAACTGGTGTAATATTCATGCTGCGTCTTTAAAAGCTTTCTTATGCTTTAATAAACTTCAAATTGTTGTCCGGCAACATATATAGATTATTACGGCCGATTGATTTCTATACCTCAAGATTGCAATTTACCCATGACAATCCTTATGGTAGCATTTGGTCCATGCAAGATTAAAACAGTCTGTTAAGCAATACTAATAGCTAGATCTTTATAAATTTTATCTTCGTTCGTAAAGTAAAAAATATTTTTAACCCACAATGGCAGATGAAGTGGAGATTTGGAGGATGAAAAAGTTATTAAAAAGCTTGAGAGATAGTCGGGGAAATGGCACATCTATGATTTCTTTAATTATACCTCCTAAAGATCAAATACACAGGGTAGTTCGAATGCTTACGGATGAGTACGGGACTGCATCTAATATTAAAAGTAGAGTAAATCGATTAAGTGTATTGGGAGCTATTACATCTGCTCAAAACAAACTTAAACAATACAAAGAAACACCACCTAATGGGCTGGGGATATTTGTAGGCACAGTCCTATCGGATCAAAATAAAGAAAAGAAAGTAAGCGTAGGCATTGAACCGATAAAGCCGGTTAATACATCTTTGTACATGTGTGATTCTAAGTTCCACGTTGATGATCTTCTAGGACTATTTGAAGACGAGTTTAAATACGGCTTTGTAATAATAGACGGACAAACCACCGTATTCGCCTCCCTCCAAGGCAATGTCAAAACTATCTTACAACAGATACACGTAGATCTCCCTAAAAAGCATGGCAGGGGAGGGCAGTCTTCGGTGAGATTTGCAAGATTAAGAGTGGAGAAAAGACACGCGTACGTTAAGAAAGTCCACGAGATTCTAAGCAATCTCTTTCTTACCAATAACATTATGAATGTAGAAGGGATAATTTTAGGAGGCCAGTCTGAATTAAAGAACGAGTTAAGTCAAATGTTGGACCATCGAATAAAAATACTTAAAATGATAGACACTAACTACGGGGGAGAGAGTGGCCTCAACCAAGCCATAGAATTAAGTGAGGACGTACTAAAAGATGTAAAGTTGTCAAAAGAAAAGAAGATATTACAAGATTTCTTTAATGAAATTAGTATGGATACGGGAAAATATTGTTTTACAATGAAAGAGACAATGTACTGCTTAGAACTAGGAGCAGTAGAAACTCTTATTGTATTTGAAAATCTTAATGAAATGAAAGAAGAAGACCCTTTTGTTGACTGGATTGCGGAGAATTACAAGGATTTTGGCTGTTCTCTTGTCTTCGTTAGTGACAAAAGCTCCGAAGGTACGCAATTTGTCGAGGGGTTTGGTGGAATAGGCGGTATCTTAAGATACAAGGTCGATGTACACAATGACATAGAAGAAGACTTTTCATCCGTTGATGATGATGATATATTTTGAATAAATGTTTAAACTGGACTGTTGATGTCTAAGTATTGTAATAATTTTATATAATGTTCAATACTGCATTGTAATTTAAAGAAAGATACAGGATGCAACATATTATAAACTAGAGTCAAACATAAATACTTTTAAAACACTTTAATAAAGAAATCAACATGCGTCTTCCATCATTTTAGTCCTTAGGTTTACCAACTCCTCACGCACTTTATTTTCAGACAAACTCAAATCAACCAAAGTTTTGGCTTTATAATTTATGATATTCACCATCGCCTCCTCAATAACCAACTCCATCCTTTTGATCTTGTTAGTTTCCAGGTCTATTAGGTCTTTGGACTTTAGCTTAGTCTTCTCAAGAATCTTTTTGTATATTACAACCTGACTACCTTCAATTTCTTTTAAAGCTTCATGGGCTGCAACAGACCCCAAGGCAGGGTGGACAATAGAAGAAATAAAGGTGATCAAGTACATCACGGGATTGGGAGTTTTAAGAAAAGGGAGCCTGATAGAAAAGTTTTGGTCTGACAATTCTTTCTCTTGGATGGGCATGTTTATAAAATGTAAAATACAATCTTTTACGCTTTGGCTACCGACATGAGCAGCTACCTTAGACCAATCATCCCCAAAGCCATCAATAGCTTCTACAAGCCTTATTTCTTCTTGCTTAGACCACGCCTTCTTTAACACTTCCTCATTAATCTTAATAAAATCCGAAGTAGTCAGAGGCCTTTCGTATCGGCCCCTGTCCAGGCAGTCTTCACACAAATAAACTTCGTTAGGCCCTTTAAAAAGGGCCTTTTGGCTACAGACACAGTTTCTATTAAGATCGCTCATTGAGGGCTGGTCTCTTTTGGTCGTTTTACCGGTAACACTGTCCTGGTGTGCCCATGCAAAGGCTCATTGGTAAGTTGCCCCTTTGATAAACTCTCAATGATCTCTTGGCATTCCTTCAGCACATTCCGATTGTTTATGAGCTTTTGCCTCTCTAGAAACGAATGGACTCTACTAACTATCTTAAAACTACCCTTGACTTCATTGTAGGCCTCCGTTAGGCTTACAAACTTAAAAGTCTCATTATATAAATCATAAATTTTGTTTCTAATGGCCAAATATGCCTCATCAGACACACTGTCGCCCTCTTTAGGCGTCCCTTCCTTTTGAAGCCTCAGAAAATCAAACGAATTTCTTTCAAAGTCAGACACTTTCTCTTTAGAAAACCAGTCAAAGGACTGTGGTTTAGGGCAAGGCTGTTTGCATTGGTCTATTTTGTTAAAGGTAAACGTTTTAGTTGTGACTGGTGGGTGTGCATTGGGTCTCTTTGTGCCATAAACTTCTTCTATGCACACAGTCTCATACAAAGGGAAAATGTTGTTCATGGGCTAAAAAAAAGAAGAGGGAGAAGAGGCATTGGAAAGTGTCAGTGAAGTTCTTTGATACAAAGGGGGAAGTGTAATTCAAGAGAGTTTTGATTAAAAGATACGAAAGATGTAATAATGCCTTTTCTTATGACTTATTAATAAAAACTGTCTTACGATTAAAACTTCTTACAGAGTGTAGACGGGAACTAATGTAACCTTACAATAGTTAAAGGGAAGATAATAATTAGGAAAGTAGGTGGCCACGTAAGGGGATTTGATGGGTGCCTAATTTAATGGCTGTAATCTAAATTTTATAGTGAAAATGGGCAGAGAGTCGGCCAAAAGAAATGATAAACCCTTGACTTTAAGAAAGCAAAAGAACGAAAACAAGCTGTATAATCTAACATTTGACGTATATGGTGGGAATTAAATGTACAGGCTAGATTAATCTTTACATTCTATTGGTCTATGCATTACTTTTACCTTCCTCTGAAAATGTCATAAAATGGCCACTTGTCTTATATTGCTTGAATAATGCATACTAATATTGGATGACTGCAGCTTGTTATGTTCCCAATCATATACACTCGATAGTTTTTAACGTTTAACGAGAATACGAAAATTAGTTATTCAACTATGTACATTTTATCTCATACGGCCATATCTACTGTAAAGCACCGGAACCCATCAGAACTCCGAAGTTAAACCAGTATGAGCTTAATTAGTACTAAGAAGGGCGATCGATTGGAAACGTTAAGTGCCGTATTTTTACTGACACGGAAAAACTATTTAACTTCGGTGTTTAGGTTATAATATTAGCAGCACGATGTTTTTATAAACATCAAATTTTTATAAGATAACAATAACATTACAACAACCACACAACTCAAGGTGCCCACCCAGCATACCCTATCTAAAGATCAATTCGATTTTAGTTTTCCTTTGTCTTTTAGAGAAAATGAAATATTTTAAAGCACAAGAAATCACGAATATGGCCATTAGTGCATCCCCATAGTATAAGGAGACTATGACTTATGGACACATAGTATCAAAATTTACAACTGCAAAAATAAATGGATTACTACTTTAAAGTTGTTGAATATTTGGTTCTAAAGGCATTTAACTATCCACTTCATAGGCTATTATTGTCTATTATCATCATTTCGTATAGAACTAACCTTTTCTGCCAAACACTGAAGTCCAACACATTATATTTCTCTTTTAAATGTTACAAATGGATTATGAGCGATTATACATACATCTTGTAATATGTTTAAATAGTCAACAAATTTACTTAAAAATGTTTTATTTTACTGCAAATGACATTTAACTCTATGATTTAATGCTTAGCTATATTCATACGATCCTCCAAATAACCGCTATTACATATTAAGAAAATTGTAAATTATCCAAATAGCCATAAGTTAACCATATAAAAAAAGTAAAGGCTGAATAATCTAAGTACCAATGTTTCTTTATTAGTAATGAAGATCATGCTTGTATTTCGGTCAATAATTATTTACACCGATAGTTTAATAGACCGATCTATGCTCATTTTACTTTCATACACATCCAACTACAATCCACCCCCTTAAACCTATTCCTCCTTCAGTACTCTCTAAAACATCAAAAATATTACACTACTAAATGTACCCAACTAAATAATAAAAAAAAAGAACATACAATCTTCAAATACACCTTTTTACAACAACCTTTAGATAATACATACTAATGCATCATACATTCTATACCACGTGAAGGTATTTGTTATTTAGAATACGGACAGAACTATTATAATGTCAGTATACACTTTCATTATAAAAATCCCATCACTCTTATTTATGATCCTGCTAATGGTTCTCCAACAGCAACCATGTTACGACTTATATCAGATCTAGTACTATCTATTCACTTTATAAATTTGTTCATAGATAATACCATCTTAGATAGCGACGGTCGGTGTGTACAAAGAACAGGGACTCATTCAATTTTACTTATTAAATAAAACTTACTAGCAATTCCATGTTCAAATATATCTTACATTATATTATCCCTTATAATATGAAATATTATTGTATTGCGCGTGCAACCCAGATTATCTTAGGGTATAACGGACCTGTTTTAATCCTCTCCTTCATATGTATCACTACATCTGTCTATATGAGGGTCTCACATCTTGTTGAAATTAATCATTACTTCACAGCATCCATTGGAAACGGCCATGCACCACTATCATGATAAATATTATATCATGTTATACCTGGTAAATTACCCCGCGTTGAGTCAAATTAAGCCGCACAATCCACTCCTTGTGGTATTCTTCCGTCAATTTCTTTAATTTTCAATCTTGCGATCATACTATCCCCAGAGTCAATATAATCTTAATTTCTCTACATAAATATATAAATAATATATCTATGATTTAACATAGTTTACTGCTAGAACTACAATGGTATCTAATCATCTTCGATCCTCTAGCTTACGTCCTTGTTCTAATAATACATTTAAGTATATAGCTTTCGCTTCTGTTCATCCAGTTAGGGTTATCACATTTCATCTCTCTCCTAACCATACAATATACCTCACTATGTTTATTAAATATAAACTACAGACTTTTTAACTGCATCAATCATCATACACACTATCGGAACAAGTATTACCGCGGCTGCTGGCACTCGATTTGCCCTCCGATTTATCTTGTAATATATACTTACAATATTACAATAATTATAAAATACTACTCATAACTGCCTCAATAAAATATCATAGGTCAAGTTTCGCTCCTGCTGCAATCCTTAGACTTAGTAGCAATCTCTCAGGCTCCTTCTCCGGAATATTACAAAGTAATACCGTTATCCGTCACGGTCTTGTTAAGCCATTACCTTAACAACTAACTGATAGATCTTATTCTTATTGTATTATTGTTACCTATAATTTAACATAGTTAGTATCCTAATACATCAAATTAAATAAGAGTTACTGAGCTGTTTGTCTTTTCAAATTATTCAATGACATGCATGGGTTAATCTTAGAGTATAGCGTCTACGTCAGGCAGAATCAACCTGATGTTAATATTAAAATATAGAATATAAGTTAATTATACGAATAATATCAATAGAAACAATAATAGAAAAACATTTGTTGAATATTTAACAATCAAAATTATGAACAATATTTACAATATGAATATACAAAAAAAAAAAATGATATTGAAATACATCATATTAATATGCATAGGTTGTTATTTAGATCAACTATATTACATAGTAGATACATTCTATACCACGAGAAGGTAAACTTTTTATAGAACGAGATGGTAACCTCAAAATGTCGGTATACACCTTCATTCTTACAGTCCCACTCTTTATAGAGGTAGTATTCCTCACTTATTTATCATTAAGATTAACTTCATGCTTAAGAGGCTTTCAGCATTTATTATTCATGACGTAGTTTTGCAACATAATTGAATAATTAATCGCTACACCAGTGGTCATCACTTATTGTTCCTCTCATACTATATAACTTTTCTTAATGATATTTACAGTAGGGTAAAACTAACCTGTCTCACGACGGTCTAAACCCATCTCACGTTCCTCATTAACGGGTGAACAATCCAACACTTCGTAACATATACACTACGATGATCAGAAGAGACGACATCGAAGAATCAAAAAGCAAAGTCGCTATGATCGCTCATTTGCTACAAGCCAGTTATCCCTGTGGTAACTTTTCTGTCACCTCCAATCAAATAGAATTATTATTGGAGGATCTTTAGGCCATGGTTTCCCATCATATAAAACTATTGTTCTATACATCAGACACACTTATACCCTTATATTAAACATTAGGTTTCTATCCTAATTAATTGTATCTTAGGACAACTGTGTTTCTTTATAACAGTTGTACCGCCCCAGCCAAACTCCCCATATAATTAAAATAAATTCATATAATATTAATATTAGTGGTTTCACAATACATCTCCCACCTCTCTACAATATAATATATATGAATTAAAATATACTAGAGTAAAGCTCAACAGGGTCTTCTTTCCCCGCTGATAAATAACAAGCCCGTTCCCTTGTCTCGTTGTTTCACATAGCTCTAAATAGGGACAGTAGGAATCTCGTTGCTCCATTCATGCGCGTCACCAATTAAATGACGAGGCATTTGGCTAATTAAGAGAGTCATAGTTACTCCCGCCCTTTATATATGCTTATTTTATTTTAACTAATAAATACACTGGGCAGAATTCACTTTACATTATCATAAAGCTATGTTTTTATCAAACAGTCAGATTCCTCTCATAATACAAAAAGTTCTAGCATGCTAGAGCCAATCTTTATCCCAAAGTTACAGATCTATTTTGCCGAATTCCCTTACTTAGATTATTTTAATATATTTGTTATAAAACAGAGTCACCTGATGCGGTATAGGTACGGTTTATTTATTGATTTTTTAACATATTATTATCAAAATGATGATCTTATAACAACTATCACATCATTGAAAAACCATAACTCATTTATATTATGATTCTTTTAAACAATAGTCTAATATTTGGTCACCACTTAATAAATAAGATTGTAAAATATTAATACAATTTGTTTTAATATAACACCGTCTCACGTCATCTTTTATGACAACCCTTAACTCTATAAATACAAATTATTATGTTACTACCACCAAGATCTGCTCATTTGATTATTCAATATACAATAACTTGTATACTTCAATATATTCAAATTACACAACTACCAGAATAAAATCATAACATTTATTCTAATACACTTCAATATTATTATAATATTCATCCATTTTATACAATAATACATTCGGTAGGTACGTTGTAACACGTTTCTTAGCGGATTTCTACTGTCATAACAACCGCCCTACTGTCATAATGTATTCATCATATTTATAATTTTAATACTATTAGAAATTTTAGTGTATCTAAAGGTTCATCCCTTATTGCATATCATTCTTACAATCATACGCCCACTTGAGTATCAAAAATAATAGTAAGTATTATTAAAACATACAAACTTATAGAATTAGAAGTTAAACAATATTAAAAATATTGTATTGACTCTACATCTATTTACTTTATTATATACCCAACTGTCCTAAGAGACATTTCGCTGTGAACCAGCTACCACATAGTTCGATTGGTCTTTCGCCACTATATACATCTTTCACCATCGATTTGCACGTCAGAATAACTTAGGTCTTCCAATAAACTGTCATTAATCTTCAACCATTGACATATATAGTTCACTATGTTTCGGGTCTTACCAGATGACAAAATCACCTATGATTTATTTTAATACTGTCATCTGGTAATCTCCTTGGTCCGTGTTTCAAGACGGGTCTTATATTTACTATAAGCTATAATACTTATCATTTTCACAATTTCCATCGCTGTACTTATTTGCTATCGGTATATCATTTATATTTAACCTTAGATATTCTATTCTATCTATATTCCAATTGCACTACCAAGCAATCGTACTCTACATTAATTATATATTGTCATCATTTACTACAAATAATTGTATCTATGATTTGAATGACAACAATAACATTTAACATCTTTATAATAAATATAGATTACATAATGAGTTTTTTCCTGTTCGTTCGCTACTACTAAGGAAATCCTTGTTAGTTTATTTTCCACCTTCTAATGATATGCTTAAGTTCAAAGGGTTATCCTAAAATGAATTAGAATTCAAAAAAATACTTATCATATTCTTTTATGTTCTTCATCGTTATGATATCCTATTGATCCCATGATAGTACAAAATTAAAAAATTTTATACTTATGAAAGAATACTATTATTTCTTCTTTCACGATCTTATTAAAGAAGATTTAGGTGATATTATTGTTAAAAGAATAAGTTTAAAGGTTTAATATTAATGATGTGAAATTTTTTGCATAAGTATATAAACAGGGGTATAAAAAATTTTTTAGGAAAAAGTTAGGCTATTTTATGTGTTTTAAGGTAGGAGTTCGGAGTTAGGAGAGAGTGGTTAAAATTTTTAAATTGATAGTTTAAACATAGAGAGAGGTATTTTTGCAGGTAGTCTTATTGGGCTTTAAGATTCTAAGGTAAGATAGAATTAAGCATATCGAATGCTCGATGATATATGCGCTAATTTCTCACAGTAGATTTGGCTCTAAAGGACAGGTTGGATGAATTTTTTAAACATAGAGAGAGATGACAGAGAGGCATTTAGTGATGTGAATTCCACCAAATCAATATACTCGCAACAAACTTATTCTAAATAAACTAGCAGAGCTAGTTCCGTTCTAAGAACGGAAATTGCGTAGCACGTTGTGTGGTTATCAAGTTTTTTCCGCATCTTCTCATCTTTTCCAGCCCCCCACTACCCCTTTTTATTTTTTTTCTGATTTCACTCCTTCGGGGCTGCTCTCTCAAAATAAGAAAAAAAAAAGCCATACCATCAAAAATCGACATCTTAACACAAAATAGACTGATACCCACATAAAGAAACTAAAAACATCATTCGAACCCTATAAGTCGACTCTCACACTTTCTAACACTCATTTTCCATCACTTCACTTTTCAGAATCCAACTTTTTTCGAGGGGCTAAAAAATAATTCACTAACTTTTTATATATATTGATGACTAGCAGAGCTAGTTCCGTTCTAAGAACGGAAATTGCGTAGCCCGTTGTGTGGTTATCAAGTTGTTGCGCATCTTCTCATCTTTTTCAGACCCCTTTCACCCCCCTTGATTTTTTCTGATTTCTTCTCCTTCCCATCTGCACCCCCAACAATAAAAAAAAATAAGCAACATTTAGCAAAATCGACATATTGACACAAAATAGACTCATACATTTAGATAAGCGGTCAAGACGTTATACAGGTAGGTCTTACCTGATCCAGCTGGTCCATCGAGGAAAAACAATGACCCTCCTCGGCCTATGCTGGCAACAACACTATCAAACGCAGAACGTTGTAAATCATTTAGAGAATTGATCTTCTCCTCTACATTTACAACAACTTTGTTTGATGTATTGTTGTCGGTTTCGATGTATACACTTGGTTCGGGTAACCCAAGTGCTTGTAAACTCCAACCGTGAGAGTTTACAATATTTTTAAGGATAGATAATAACCTATCCCTTGGCTGTTCTTCGGCCCTGAAATCTTCTACCATGTCTTCATAGTATTTTTCAAGTAAAACATCTGGCTTCCTTGGCATATTGAAAGCACAAATGTAACCGAACAAATGCCTGATATTGTGGGGTGATTGTGTGCTAGCCGCCTCTTCTAACACTCTATCCCACTCAAGGTCATTTTGTAAAAGACCTCTAACATCAGCAGCCTCCTTAAATGTACCGTAAACTACACCATCATGAGTGCGCAAGCCCTCAAATGATGTAGCCCCTTCTTACATGCAAGAGAAGGAGTCGAAGGAAAAATCTTTCCTGGTCAGAAGGTGCAACTGAATATAATCTGGAAATAACTTTTCCTGACATTCTTTGCCTCCTTCTCCACTCTCCTTTATTGTAAACATAATGAAAGGGAATTTCACTGTAAAGGTAGCCCCTAGCCTCTACATCCCTTTCATTAAGCCTAAACCATGCGAGTAACTGTGTGCACTGTAAATCGATATTAGTCACAGCTTCTTGTTCACGACCCTCTTCATAAACAACCATGTGTTCTCGAGGAAGATGAACAGGTAGACGTATGACCTTGTGCGATTTACTGTGCATCTTATACTCGCACAGTCTCCACATTGCCTCGGGAGCAGACACATATCGAGAGTTAACATATTGGTCAATCTCGTTGTTATCTGTAATTTGCACCTCTGCACAGTCATAACCTTTATATATGTACTTAAAGATATATTTGACTGATTTAATTGAGGTGCAAACCTCGACATTTATGTGGCAATTATATCTCTTGATGAGATATTTGTTATAGGGAACAACATTGGCGTTAGTAACGTTGTTCCCACGAATGGTATATACGGCACCGCCCCTTGTCCGTCTATACAAAGGATACCCATCCTTATGAGTAGAAGTATGTTCGACATACTCCTTTGGGTATTCCTTTGTACAAATACCATCTTCCATACATGGACTCAGTGGATTTATATCTCCACATGGTCCATGTATCATGTGCTTCATAACATTGTCATGAAGCTCTTTGTCTACAGAGGGGTTGGGATCTCTGCAGAGACGAATTCGTCTATCTTGGATGCATTTTCGATTTTATTTCTCAAAATGACCAAGATATGAGCGTGTGGAAGACCACGCTTTTGAAATTCAATCGAGTGAACATGAGCCACAACCTCACCGAACACACTTCCTGATAGAATTTCTTCCATCATTGACTTAAGCTTGAGGTTAAATACCCTAGCTACTAAGTCAGGCCTATCAGAAGGAGATTGCCCTTCAAAGAGATTATCTTTGATCTCCTTCCAATTGGGATTACAGGTCATAGTGATAAAAAGGTCTGGCTTACCATACTTAGTCACTATTGCCATGGCGTCGTGGTAACGCTCCCTCATATTTCTAGGTGATCCCTGAAATGTTGAAGGCAAGATAACGGGCTTAGCCGTACTACTTGAACCACTATTTACAAAATCAACTAAGCCTTTGTATAAATCTACACGAAGCTTCTTTTGATTTTGTTTAATGTAGTTGAGGTTATTAGCCTCAACCTGTAGATAAGAATCTACAATCCATTGTTGGAAGAGTTTACCTCCCCACAATATAGGATTAAATATTCCATCCCTTACAGATATTTGTGCTACTTTGTATTGTAACAAAGAAACCTTTTGAAAGTCTCCATGATACGATTGTAGCCTCAAATTCGGTTGCCATCCCGATTCTCCATGAGGATAGAACAACACATAAGACATTGGGTCTATATGAGGACTGAGTATATTAAGTTGGACATAGTCCCTACTTTCTCCTCTATTATAGACGCACACGTCTCTTTCAAATGGTGGTTCGCCATTTGGATCAGTAAAGATCATAGATATTTCATTAGCTTGAGGAGCATTATATCTCCTACGATCCCTATTGATACTTCTATTAAAGACCATATTAATGTCTTTAACATCAACACCAGATTGTCTTTGATTTTCAATAATCTCAGACATGTGTTGATATGTTTGTGAATAGGGATTAATCTCCCTAATCAACCTATCAAGTCTCTCCATTACCTCCCGACTGCAAGAAGCATTAGAGGGAAGGGAAAGCCTGATATCGGTGGCCATATCAGTGTCCACAACATAAAGCTGAGCGTATTTCCTTTCGCCGGAAACACTGTTAGCGTTGTATGTGTTGTGGTACACCTGACCATGGATTTTAAAGCAATAAGGACCATTGCTCATACTTTCGATTTGTGCTCCCGTAGAAGCAAAAGAAAGAGCAGAATTATATGATCTGATATTTGCTTTAAAATTCTTATGGGATGGATTGCTTCTATTCGTGAGAAGATCCTCCAGTACTGATGGATATCTTTCACTATTCTGAAGCTTCACCTTCCCGAAGTGACAGCAACTTTTGTTTTGTCCAGCACTATTTGCTTCTTTAGCAAAATATAGTACTCCACAAAAAATGCATTTGCACTTCATAACACCACAGAAGTGTTCACTGACATGTTGTGTGTCAGTCTGATCGTTTAACACTTCTACTGTAGAGCGTGGCATTGGATCTTCTACAGAATTTTCTCTAATATTGTCTGCAAAAGCAGTAAAACTAAATACTGAGGCTATATTTAGTAAATTACTATTTTTTGCATTTGTTTGCAGTTTTAGAGGACTGTAATTATTGCTGTAACCGATAAAATCGATTAAATTTTGCTCGTTGTCCTCTTGGGTTTCAAAAAAATCATGTTGATTATTTTTTGCTACCATGGTGGGGGTCTAGAAAAAATTTAAATTTATAGATAATTTGATCAGATTTTTTTTCTAGAAATTTCTATGTTTTAGACGAAACTATTCTATTATATATTCGCAACAGATTAAGTGTGAATTTGTTAATTTTTGAACATGATTGGTCAAATATGGCTGTGTTTGTTTCAGATCAAAATCAACTTTTTTTTTCGTTTTTTGATCTTAAAAGGAGTGTTTACAAAATTGATATTTTTTGTTAAAAAGTGACATCTGGTAACCTATGAACATTAACGATGAATACTCAGTTGAATAAAATATCAGATAAATAAGGCTAGGCTAAATATTTAATACAGATGTTTAACGACAACACTCCAAAGTCACTATAAGACTATAATTTTTACAGACATGGTAAAAATGACGTTAAAATTTAAATATTTTCATGCATTGTAATCAAAAACATCATTTGAACACACTTACGCAACTCCAACACTCTCTAACACTCCTTTTACACAACTTCATTTTTTCAAATCCAACTTTTTTCGAGGGGTTAAAAAATAATTCACTAACTTTTTATATATATTGATGACTAGCAGAGCTAGTTCCGTTCTAAGAACGGAAATTACTTAACCCGTTGTGTAAGATATTGTTGTTTCATCTTTTTACACTCTTTCCACACCTGTTTTTACCCCTTCTTATTTTTTATGATTTCACTCCTTCGGGGCTTCTACCCCAACAATAGGAAAAAATAATCATCTTTTAACAAAATCCTCGTTGTGACACAATTTCGTCTTATACCCACATAAACAAACCAAAAACAGCATTTAAACACACTTCAACAACTCCCACACTTTCTAACACCCCTTTTCCACAACTTCACTTTTCCAAATCCAGCTTTTTTCGAGGGGTTAAAAAATAATTCACTAACTTTTTATATATATGACTAGCAGAGCTAGTTCCGTTCTAAGAACGGAAATTATGTTACCGTTGTGTAAGATGATGTTGTTTCTCCTTTTTGCACTCTTTTCAAGCCCCTACTACCCCTTTTGATTTTTTTCTGATTTTACTCCTTCGAGGCTGCACCCCTAACAATAAATAAAAATATCATCTTACAGCAAAATCATCGCTTCGACACAAAATAAACTCATACCCACTTAAACTAACCAAAAACAGCATTTAAACACAATTAACCCACTCCCACACTTTCTAACTCCCCTTTTCCACAACTTCACTTTTCCAAATCCAACTTTTTTCGAGGGGTAAAAAAATAATTCACTAACTTTTTATATATATTGACTAGCAGAGCTAGTTCCGTTCTAAGAACGGAAATTACTTGATACTTTGTCTTTTTGATCTATCTTTTCCCGTTTTTCTTGCTCTTTTCGCCCCCACTACCCCTTTTTAATTTTCATGATTTCACTCCTTCGGGGCTGCTCCCTCAACATAAGAAAAAAAATTTCATGCCATCCAAAATTGCAACTTCAACACAAAATATACTCATACATACATAATCAAATCAAAAATCTAATTTGAACACACTTCACTACATCCCATACATTCTAACACTCCTTTTCCACAACTTCACTTTTCCGAATCCATCTTTTTTAGAGGGGTTAAAAAATAATTCACTAACTTTTTATATACTTTGATGACTAGCAGAGCTAGTTCCGTTCTAAGAACGGAAATTACTTGACCCATTGTGTGTTTATCAAGTATTCTACGTTTTCCCCGCCTTTTCAGCTCCTTCTACCGCTTTTGATATTTTCTAATTCCCCTTCCTTCCCAGCTGCACCCCCAACAATAAAAAAAAATAATCATCTTTTAGTAAAATCGTCCGTTTAACACAAAATAGACTCTTACCCACATAAACAAACCAAAAACAGCATTTAAACACACTTCAACAACTCCCACACTTTCTAACACCCCTTTTCCACAACTTCACTTTTCCAAATCCAGCTTTTTTCGAGGGGTTAAAAAATAATTCACTAACTTTTTATATATATTGATGATATGTTGTGGTGTACCTCTGCCACCGTGGTGTAGTGGTAGCACAGCGTGTTCATACATCGAAGGTGTGGGTTCGAGTCCCGCTGGGGCTATTTATTATTTGAAATACAATGATAATAAAAATAATATAAGCTTGGCTTACGTTGAAAGGACATAATCAATGTAAGCGTGTGGGTCGTAATCGGCTGTATTGGCTAGGCCGGCTTGAGCCACTTGTTCTAAGTAGATCTGAAACTTTCCACCACTGGTGGTTTTACGTAAGTGATACGAAGAACTTGTAGTGATAGCCAGGAAGACTGTCCATGGAGAAACCATGTGAAACCGGGGGTCGAGACAAACCTGGAATGCATACGGCCGGAAATATAATTGAATAAGGACATGGAAAAAACTGGAACCGTCACTGCGATATTAAGCCGAGAGTGGAGACATACTCGGCCTAGGTGGGCCTGCGTAAGTCGCTAAGAGCACTCCATGAACGCCGAAACAGGTTACCGAAGTGACGTTAAGAGGCCGTGCATCTTCTCGAGGGAGTACCCTAACGCCTACTTGTAGGTGGAGCTTAGTATCGGCTAAGAACGGTCTAGATCGAACGACCGGGCACGTGGCACGCCTATTTGCAACATAGCAGTAGGTCCGTAGCACCTGCGTAGACCGTGACATGGTAAGCAGGCTATCGTAGGGGGTAGCTGATTGTGCGGCAGGTCTAGCTCTAGTATACTGCATTTCCTAGAGCTGTAGTACGTCTCCATTTGAACTATAATATCTATCACCTTGAAACCTCGACTATAAATAAATACTTTAAATGTTGTGGTGTAAATATGCCACAAATGCTGATAATATAAGAGAAATAAATTAGGTTTCTACTATACACGCCCACTTTGTAATTTTCAAATAGCCCTCCTTGGATAGTTTAAAGGTAAAACAAAAGAATGTGAATTACAATTTTTTTTTTACAATGGACGAGTTAAATTCTTTAATGATTATTAAGGGTTATCAACAATAAATTTGCAAATTAGATATTCAATTTTTTTTCTGTCAAAATGGTAACTTCAAAAAAAAAATAGCGTCGGTGTGATTATGTCATGGATAAAAAAGAAAAACACGGAGCTGAACAAAATTTTTATAAAGCGGTATCAGCAGCTCCTAAAGGGAGATAAACTCACAGAAAGAGGGATATGGTGATGAGAAGACCGAAGAACCAAAATTACCAATGCTCTTGCTTCTTTAGAAGCAGTACTCGAAGAGGTGCAAGCTTTTCAAAGAAACTGACCATGAGATACCTTTAGTGCTGTCTTGAGCAGATGGAAACAAATGCTAAGAGGCGGATAGTCAAACGCAACCCTCTTCTTCTGTGATATGTTTCGCACAAAGTTCTCCGAAGCTTTGTTTAGGAAGAGTGCAAAATCTGTTCTCAGAACACTAGCAGGAAGTCCTATTGGAGTTAGAGGCTCTAAACGAGAAGACGGAATCAAGCGGGAAAAAGTGCTCGATAAAATCTTTAAGGTAGCCTCTCTCAAGGATATGGCTTTACAAAGGCGAGCGGCGGTAGATTTCCTCTAACACTGGAGAGAGGTCTATAAAGGAGAGGTCACTAATGTGACTCCTACCCGCAAAATATGCTCACCTAAGTCGATCAAAAAATTTTAGGCATGCTGGATGAAGTAGTAGGGGACTTTGTGAAATCGCCTGTGAAGTTTTTGACGGATATTGTTAGAATTTTTTAGTCTGTTCAGCTGTCCTACAAGAGCCTGAAAACAAAAAATCGGGCAAAAGGGAATGGCTCTCGAATATCAATAAAAAGATTTCGAAGCTTGAAGCGAAAAAAAAAAAACTCTTTTTGCAGGTACTAGGGGTACAACATATCCTTAAAGCTTGAGAATTTAAAGGACACTAGGTTTATGTGTTCTCATAGACCAATAGTTGCCAAGCCCGACGAACTCGATAAGATCATCTCATACTTGAACGACATGTCGGCTATATATACCGACAAAATCAAAAAGTGGAAGAAGAGGAAGATGTTCAGGCGGAGAACACAAAATTCATGCTCTTCCGAGGAAAGTTTTATAGAGACCTCTCCGAAGAAGTCAAGCCGAAGCACAATATCCCTACCGAGGATATCGTAACCACATGGTAAAGATGTGGGAGAAAAACGATAATCTCAAAGCGGATGAAAAGCTTTATGCAGAATACCTTCTTGAGTATTCGGCTGGCACCTTGAAGAAGTGTGCTTCCCAACAGAGGAAGAATTCTCCAATATAGTCAAATGGCTGCCACGTTGTAAAGCTGCGGGGCCTGATAGGATCTTTAACTTCTTCATTCAGAGAATAAGATCTATTCATGGCCCTTTGTACAACGTTATTAGAGACATCTGTCTTAATTATGTGAACCCGGCAGATTGGTCTTTAAAGGGATTATTATTGATCTTTTAAGGAACACCACAATCTGATAAGGACTTTAGACCTATCACATGCATGTCTAATTTGTACAAGTTAACTAAGAAGTTCGTAACTTCTGTCATGCAGCTCATGGTAGAGCATCGAGGACTGGTCTCTGAAAACCAAATGGGATCAGTAAGGAAAGTCTTAGGTGCAAAGGCGCAAGCGCTGACAAATATCATGATGAATAAAGCTAGTGATTACAATCTTAAAACAGATGGATTGATGTCAAGAAGGCGTTTGACTCTGTAACCCATGAGTACTTACATGAATGCATTAATTGATTAGGAATGCCTCAGTGGATTGAAAAAAATCTTAACTACGACTATATCAAAGTGGAATTCAGAAATAAGATCCATTAATGGGTTTATTCTCAATAAAAGAGTCAAAAGGTGAATCTTACAAGGCGACAGCCTATCAACCTTACTCTTCGTATTATGCATGAACCCCTCAGCAAGCGAATAAATGGCTTATATCTAAAAGTTGAAGTTGAATTTTAAGAGGTGCACTATACGTGAAACCATCTACTTTTCATCGACGATCTTAAGCTGTTTGCAAAGTCGGATGAGGTGCTGAAAGGCATGGTTGACGAAACAAAAGCTTTCTTCGCAACTGAAGGCCTCGATAGGAATATCGAAAATCAGCTACCAACTTTACCTCTTGTAAAGGTGACGAGAGATTGCTGGGATTCCTTGAGGGGTACAAGTATCTCGGAATTACCGAAATAGAGCTGGTAGGAACATGACTGAAACTGTTGAAAAAATAGTGAAGTATATTGAGGCCAGGGTCGAAGCTTTATGTAAAACTAACCTCAACGTTAAGAATTTAATAAGAGCCATGAATGAGATCACGATTGATCAAATAAATTATTATGTTGGGATTGTCGAAATCGAGCCCGACTAGTTCAAAGCCATTAACGACAAAATACGGCGTATTCTCTCGCGACATCTCGTACACCAACAACCCGCGTGTAAAAAGAGATGCCCTTGGAAGACGACTGTCAAGTGTTTGGCACAGGAGCGAACTGTTACACCCTTACATTGTTAGGTGTTTAGCTGACTCGACCTTAAGTCTTGTCAGCACTATTATACTAGTATATTAGATCCCCAGCGGTTGGACCTCCAGTCTTGAATTCGCCGTCTCACTGGAGGAACCTCTCCTCATTTCTATATCAAGTCTCATCGATCTTTGTGGAGTGAAATAAAAGCGTGTATTAATAAAAAACCTTTTTTTTAAAAACTGAAATACAAGGCCCCGTATAATATTGGTAGAAGCGAAAAGGTGGGATGATTAAGTGCATCCCCGGTAACGTCTCCGAAAATTCGCAAAAAATCAGTGAAATACCGTGAAAATCCGCGAATAATCAGTGGAATACACTGCAAAATCAGTGGAATCTGTAGAACTGCAAAATCAATAAGTGTAAAAGCATATAAGTGATATAAGTGTGAAAAGTGAGTAAAATATAGTGTGAGAAATCACACTACACCGCTGCAGCTGTGAGCCGTTTCGCCGAATCTACGCCTGACCAGTCATGCTTCTTATCGCCGTGTATACAATCGCCTGCTCTATGAAATTGTAAGTCTTTAGTCGCTGTTTCTCAAACTGTAATTCTGTCACTTAATTTGTGCCATATTTTATTTTATCTCTAAGTCACATTAATTAAACTTAACTAGTCTTTCTCGTCTATGGCACCCGAAACAAGTAAATCGACTGAGCCTGCTAAACCTCCTAAACCCATAATGCCGGCTGTAGAATTGAATATTTTAATCCAATTCATTGGCAAGTTTGACGGGAGTAGAGATAAACTAACCCCGTTTCTAAGTAACTGCAATAATGCGTTAGGATTAGCCACCGAGGAACAGAAGAAAATTATTTTCAAATATATTCTCAGTAGATTGGAAGGTCGCGCAGAGTCCGCTGCAAACATTAAAGAATTTAGTGAATGGACTCAATTAGAAGAATTTTTGAAAACGCAGTTTGGGGAGAAAAAACATTATACCCACCTCCTCACCGAACTGCAAAATTGCAAACAAGGCACCAACGAATCAGTCAACCAGTTTTCACTCAGAGTTGAGAGTTGTCTGAGCAAACTATTAACGGAAATAAATATTTCAATACCAACTAAAAAGAAAGCCGAGCTAGCCGGCCGAGTCGCTGCAATGGAAGACTTAGCTTTACACACCTTTATAACGGGACTAATTCCAAACATATCAACGGTAGTTAGATGCCGCGAGCCAGAGAACCTTAACGAAGCCATAAACACAGCAATATCCGAGGAAAAAATTTATTATGCCACAAAGAGATCAAATCCGAGTCCAAATTTTAATAGTAACTATCGCAATCATGTCCCTAATAACAATAGAAACTTTCAGCCGAGAAATTCATTTAACAATAATTTTAGAAAAGATCAATATGCGCCGCGTCACGATTCAAATAATTCTCCCAATCTTGTGTGTAGATATTGCAAACACCCAGGGCACACTATCGAAAATTGTCGCAAACGACAATACAATAATAGCAGGAATAACCAATATAACAATCCTGGGCCTTCCAGACCTAATCCAGTTCACTTCACACAAAACCATGCCAATTCTCACACGTTTGATAACAATATCACTTATAATAATGATAACTCTTATGACGAAGTAGATGATGTAAAAAACTAAAGGAAGTCTCATTTAGGTGTCGTATGAGACACAGTAATATTGAAATCGACACTATTACTAAGTCCTTAAATGCTAAATCCGCCGTATCATTTACAAAATCTTTAGAAAATAAAAGAAAATTCACTGAATCTCATTCAATTCCTAAGTCCACTGAATCTTTTCACATTACAAAATCCACTGAATCTAATCATACTACATCCACTGAATCTAATCATACTATATCCACTGAATCTAATACTACTAAATCCTTGAATGAGTCCTCTGTATCATTAAAAAACACTGAATCCTCTGAGTCTAATACTTCAAAATCCCCTGTGCCTACTAAAATTGCTAATTCTACAAATTCCATGCCTACTAGATCCTTACACACCAAATTGAAAGAAAATCCTCAATCTGAAAGTACTAAGTCCGTAATAAATAATACTGAAAATCCTTTAGAAATTTATGAGATTAATACTAATCACACAAACAAAACACTGCCGCACGTATTACTTTACACTCAAACCTCTGACATTCCTTTAGCCCTCCTTGTTGACTCAGGTTCCGCCATCAGCTTACTAAAGAAAAACTCTATAATGAAACCGCAAAAACTTATATCAGAACAGATAAAAATAAAAGGTATTGATCCAGGAAAAGAAGTCACACATACACTTGGTCATTTTAATCTAAAATTATATGTATCTGATAATTCTAATCAATTTATCTCTAGTAAATTTCATGTTGTAGAAAATATTGACTTACCTTACGATGGCATTATTGGCAGTGACCTCATGAATCTATTCCGCTGCAATATTGATTATAACCGTGATATTCTGAAAATAAAAAATCATGAAATTAAATTAAATTTTTATGAACCAACTTACCTCATCCCAGCTCGTACAGAGACAGTTATTGAATGCTCCGTCGTTAACCCCGAATTAAAAGAGGGTCTTATACTAGATCAAAAAATATCTAAAGATTTATTAATAGCTAATTGCCTAGTCACTGTAAAACCTAACAAAAGGATTAACTTATCCGTCGTGAATACTTCCGAATCTCCAGTACACATTAAATCAAATTTAAACTTAGCTCTTTTACCCTACATTTCTGATAACGTAAATAATGCTGACTCTCCTATATCTATCAATTCCATTCACACTGTATCATATACAAATAGTTTTCAACGTACTCGAGAAGTATTAAAACAATTACGAGTCTCTCATCTCAATAAAGAGGAAAAAAATGCCCTTTACAAACTCTCTGATTATTCTGACATCTTTCATCTTCCTGGGGAACAACTTACATTTACAAACGCAGTTCGACACGAAATTAAAACCGTCTCTGACACTCCAATTCACACCAAAACCTACCGTTTTCCAGAAATCCATAAAGAAGAAGTAAATAGACAGATAAATGAAATGTTGCAACAAGGAATTATAGAACCTTCATCATCTCCATGGTCAGCACCCATTTGGGTTGTCCCAAAAAAGTTAGACGCATCCGGTAATCGTAAATGGCGAGTTGTGATCGACTATAGAAAGTTGAATGACGTCACGATTGGTGACTCCTACCCCATACCAAATATAACAGAAATACTGGATCAATTAGGCAAAAGCCAGTATTTCACCACCCTAGACCTCGCTTCCGGGTTCCACCAAATTGAAGTTTCTCCTGAAGATTCACCTAAAACTGCTTTCTCCGTTCCTCAGGGACATTATCAATTTAAACGCATGCCATTTGGACTTAAAAATGCACCCGCAACGTTTCAACGTCTCATGAATACCACACTCTCAGGACTCCAAGGCCTACGCTGTTTCGTATATTTAGACGATATTGTTACATATTCATTTGACCTTATTTCGCAAATTCAAAATCTAAAAGCAATATTTGACAGACTTCGAAAATATAACCTAAAATTGCAACCGGACAAATGTGAGTTTCTTCGACGAGAGGTTGCATATCTCGGACACCTCATTACTGAAAATGGCGTCAAACCTAACCCAGACAAAATCGAAGCAGTGACACAATTTCCAACACCAAAAACTCCTAAAGATATAAAATCATTTCTTGGCCTCGTCTCCTATTACCGCAGGTTTATACCCGACTTTTCGATGACAGCAAAACCACTGACTTCTTTACTAAAAAAGGATGCAATGTTCAAATGGGAAAATCAACAACAAGTTGCATTTGATACTCTAAAACATAAGCTTACCTCCGCACCTGTTCTCTCCTATCCCGACTATAATCTTCCTTTTATCCTCACATGTGATGCCTCTGAACACGCCATCGGTGCCGTACTATCCCAGGGTCAAGTAGGTAAAGACCGTCCTATCGCATTTGCCTCACGCACATTAAATAAAAGCGAAAGCCACTACACTGTAACTGAAAAAGAACTACTAGCAATAATATTTGGTTGTAAAATATTCCGCCCATACATCTATGGCCGAAAATTCACTATAGTCACGGATCACCAACCCCTAAAATGGCTCTTCAATCATACAAACCATAACAGTAAACTTCAAAGATGGCGCTTACAACTCGAGGAATATGAATATGAAATAGTTTACCGTAAAGGCAGACTAAATTCAGTAGCTGATGCTTTATCGCGCTATCCTGTCAACCCTATTTTCCCAGATGATGATGATGCACAATTATTTCCCGAATTAATACCTCTGAATCCCGTTCAAGATCCTCTAGACTCTGTCCCATCTCCAAATAATGTATTAGAAGAAATAGGCGCTCCACTGAATCCTGAACAAATAAGTAATGAAATTCCTGAACATGACGATAATGAAAACAATATAGTCCCTGAAAATTCTAAGCCATTACCTGAAAATGAAACGCCACTAATAGCTAATCCATCATTTGACGACGTCCTATCCCCTTACCTTCCGTATGGTGGCATCGATCCTGAAAACATTATTCCATTACCTAATGATAACCTTTCAGACGCTGGTTCCTGTGGTTCTAATCAACAAGCCCCTGACTTAGCATCTGAATTAGACTTAGATGAATTATTACATCCACCCAACAGAAATCCCTCACCTATAGTTTCAGAAGAACAACAGTCTCCATCTACCAATATAAATCCTAACGAAAAATATTCACAGTTTCTTAAAACAATTGCAGATAAAAATAAATCTTTTAATACTAATATTATTGAACACAACGAGTCTCTACTTAAAACTTCCTGTTCACACATCATTATACCAACTTCTATTGATCTAGATGAATCTAATCCTTATGTAAATGATATCCTATCATATTCTACAAATAAAGAAGAAATATTACAAAGCGAAAAAGAACTATACTCATTTAAAAATTTAGAAATCAATAATAAAATTTACTACTTACTCTTTACCAAAGTACACCACTTCGAAGAAAGCTCCTACCGCGACATTTTTCAATCCCTGGAAAAAATAAAAAACATATTAGTAAACTCATCTATTATTACAGAATTTGCCATATCAGATTTCAAAAATCCCTTTGATAAACATACATTTAGCAAAATATATAATATGATCACATACCTGTTTCACGATTCCAGTATAGCCGTCCATATTTATCACAATAATATAATGTATCCATCACTTAGCGAAATTAAAACTATTTTACGAGAAAATCACGACTTACCTGTCGCTGGACACCTTGGCTCCGTCAGGATGCTGAGTAGAATCAAAGAAAAATATTATTGGAAAGGTATGCGCTCAGACATCGAAACATATGTTAAAAATTGCAAACAATGCCAAGAAAATAAAGCATTAAGACAGGTTAACCGAGCTCCTATGCAAATCACTACTACATCCACTGCTCCATTTCAGCGTATAGCTATTGATATTGTAGGACCCCTGCCAGAAGCAGGCACAGCCAAACTTAAGTACATCATGACCTTCCAAGACGACCTAACGAAATTCTCAACAGCCTACCCTATTAGATCAATCACAGCAGAAGAAACAAGTGATTGCTTAGTCCATTTCATTTCCTTGTTTGGCATCCCCAAAACCATTCTTTCCGATCAAGGTACCAACTTTACTGCAGAGCTGTTTAAGAAAACCTGTAACTTCCTAAAAATCAAACAAATTTGGTCAACCCCATATCATCCTCAGACTCAGGGCGCACTAGAGCGCAGTCATTCTACGTTAAAAGAGTACTTAAAATCGTTTACAAATGAAAACCAGGATAACTGGCCTCGCTATGTTTACACAGCCATGCTCACTTACAATACTAATATACATTGCACTACTAAATTCTCACCCTACGAACTCCTATTTGGACATAAACCTTACCTTCCTGATTCCATTTATAACACTCCACAAGACGTCACCTATCCCGAATATCTGAAAATGCTCCAGCATAGATTTAAACTCTCCCGCGATAAAGCGATTCAAAATATAGTCGCATCTAAACAAACTTCCAAAACTTATTATGATAATCGCACTCGACCAATTCAATACAAAGTAGGCGACTATGTCTATTTAAAGAATCATCTCCGACTCAGAAAAGCCTTGTCACCCCAGTGGAAGGGCCCATATAAAGTTGTTAAAATACATGGATATAATACATTATCACTACTAATAAATCGAAGACATGTGAAACATCATTTCGACGAAGTTAAGCCCGCAACTGTTCCTGCAACATAAAAAAAAAATACTATTAAGAAAATATACAATTCGACTAGAGTAAATAACTATTTCTATACTAAGTTATAATATACACACAAAATTAAGTAAATAAACATATTTTATTTTCCAGCGTTACCGCAATAGCGCAACAAAACTATGTCCAAGCTATTACGTCGAGTCCTGGAATTTATTTCGATTATTTAGGACAACTCAAAATGAGAAGAACTTACCTCGATACCATGATACCAGTCGATACATCCTATATCGGGCAGCACATCGAAAATATAAATTCTGTTTTAGGAACTGCTAGATACCTATGCAAACAATCAGAAGCAGTAAATAATATTGAATGTCATAGCATGCTAGAACCCATAACTGCACCATATTACGATGTAGTTAAAGAATTTGATTCAATATCACATCTTATGTCAAAGACCAGCAAACGGTCGGCTTGGTTTGGCGGCATTGGTACCGCCTTCAAACATATTTTCGGATCCTTAGACGAGGACGACGGAGTTAGATACGATCAGGCGATTGAAATTGTAAAAGACAATCAAGCTAAACTAGCTTCATTAATAAAACAAAACCTTTTAGTGACTAAATTTACATTAAATTCATATAACAAAACCTTTCATGAAATGAAAATGAATGAAGCTCGTTTAAGTGACGCAGTCGACAATCTCTCGGTAAATATTCATAATTTAAGTAGTGTTTCGAATAATTTAGTTTTCATGACAAATATTAATTCTATTCTCAACAGTTTGGAAGCCACTCTCTTAACATTGTCGTTTCGTTTAGAAGACTTATCTAATGCTATCACATTCAGTAGTCAAAACATCCTGCATCCGTCAGTCATAACACCGAGTCAGCTATACCGAGAGCTCGCCGAGAGCCATATTCACTTGAATAATGATGTCGAATTCCCTGTCAATTTAGAGTTAGATTCTATGTATCGCCTTATGAAAATTTCGGAAGTATCTTGTTATTATATAAATAGGAAAATTATATTTGTGTTAAGAATTCCTTTAGTCGCACCCAGCGAATTTAACCTGTATCATAGCATAGCTTTTCCGATACCCTATGATCCGGAAAATCCGGACACTTATATTACTATTATACCTAGCACTAAGTACATCGCAGTGACTAAAGACAAACAAAAATTTTGTAACTTAAATAATTTAGGCGAGTGTACCACCGTCGACTCTCGGACTATTATATGTGACGCAACGAACTTATATACCGTTAACGAGTTCCCGACCTGCGAGAGTGAACTCTTATTGAGAGTTATGAGAAAACCTCCCGCTCAATGTGAAACTAAATTTATACATGGACATTTACAAATATGGAAAACATTAAGTAATAATCAATGGATTTTTATTCATTCTGTTCCGACACAATTATCAATAGACTGTCTGAACCGACCCGAAAGTGTCGTCACCCTATTGGGAACTGGACTTATATCGCTTCCTGGCAACTGTGTTGCATTCAGTTCTAGTACTAGGTTAATACCTAATAAAAATAATGTTATTAATATTACTGTAAATCCTATGTCATCTGATTTTAATTTAATCAACGACTCTTGTTGTAACTTAAACAAAGTTACGCAATTACTATCGTCGAGTGATGTGCCCCCTATATCTTTAATTAATACCGATTTGGATAATTTAAATTTAAATGAACAAATTTCAAATTCTATACTTAATCAGGCCGATAAATTAATAGAACAACCACATATCATAAAATACGGGACACATTATTCTGGCACAACCTTATTATTGTGTATTTTAGTTTGTAGTTTTGTATTTTATAAGATCTTTACCTATTTTAATTTTTACAAATTCTTTAAGTGTGATAAAAAGGCTGAAGGTCAGGAACAACCCGTTGCGTTGGAGTTAGATGAGGGTTTGATGACATCCCCGCCTAGGTTAAGAATTAGTTAGTAAAGTTGTTTGTATCCCCAACTTTACACTCAACCGGGGGGTTGTTACACCCTTACATTGTTAGGTGTTTAGCTGACTCGACCTTAAGTCTTGTCAGCACTATTATACTAGTATATTAGATCCCCAGCGGTTGGACCTCCAGTCTTGAATTCGCCGTCTCACTGGAGGAACCTCTCCTCATTTCTATATCAAGTCTCATCGATCTTTGTGGAGTGAAATAAAAGCGTGTATTAATAAAAAACCTTTTTTTTAAAAACTGAAATACAAGGCCCCGTATAACAGAACGCATGCTCCTCCTTCTTGTATCGACACTTGAGTCTAACTTAGATATCTTCTTTAGAAGGAAGGTTATAATGAAGGCAGAAAACAACGAGAACTCACATTTGCCCGCAAACAAAAAATCCTTAAAAGTAAGTACAATCTCAAAGAAGAGGTCAGTCTGATGACTCTCGAGGAAGCACAGAAATCTTCCCTATACAGCGAGATAAAAAACAAATTTAATCACGCAAAGCTGTATAGGCTAAGAGACGATCCCCTTGTTTCAATGAAGAAATCCTCAATCTGGCTTAAATATGGAAACATCTCCCCTCAAGAAAAGGGCGCTCTTTGTGCCTTTCAGGACAGAAATATCTTCCTTGAGAAAGGTGTAAAATGCCCTTACTGTAACGACAAGTACAAGTCGGTAGATCACATGGATACTCAATGTGATAGAATGTTATCAAATGATTACTTGACGAGGTACAATGAGGCTTTAAGGTGTATCCAACTTCAGCTGTGCTTGAACTTCGGATTATCGAAGTCCAAGAAAATTTGTAATCACTTCCTCCAGGAGTGTGTATCGAATGATAGGGCCGCGATAAGAGTAGATACTCGTATACCAACAGGTTTAAAGCCAAATACAGCAAGCCTGACATCTTTGTCCTTGACAAGCTCAAGAAGAAGATCCCAATCGTTAAAGTGGGCATTACGAGCTTTGACCACCTACGTGCTGTTGAAGTCGAGAAGAAACATAAGTACGATCTTCTGGCCAATCATTGTGGCACACTACACGGGGTTTAGACAAGAATAGTCCCGTATGTGATGACTTGGAACGGGATGGTGATAACTTATTACCAAAATTATAGGAAGGAACTACTACTCGACAGACTCATCGAGGCGTACATACAGTCCAGAGTCTTCAAGATGACACTGGAGCGCTTATCCATGGAAGCTCGAAGAGAATCTACACACTCCAATGCAGCCACTGCGAATTTAGAAGATAGCAAATATGGTCCCCAGGACCCTCCAACTCCTAGTCCCCCCCCAACTGTGAGTCGATATGAATGTTAGACAGTATAATATACCACAATAAATTAATTTTTAACCGACTTCCAAAAAACGAGGAGGTTATATGTTCGGCTGTGGATATTTTTTTTTTTTTTTTTTTATTTTTGTATGTTCAACGATTACTCCGCCGTTTGTGAACCGATTTTCGAAATTTTTGTTTTGTTGTATTAGGTTTCACTCCAATTTGGTACCATGTTCATAAAAGTGGTGACCTGATGATGGGATCCATGAGTAATCGAGGGAACTCCTCGAAATTTATATGAAAACATATGGTGATTTTGGTTTTATGTGAAGTGTACTAAGAATATGCTACCAAAAAGTCAAATATTGGGTCAAAGTATACCATGGTTTCGAAGATGCTGAGAGAACTCCTGACTCCTTATAGATACACGTTCGGGAGTTTCGGCGTTGTTTTAAGAACAGAAAGCATATGCTACTATGCAATTCATATTCATCATCATAATCATCATCATCATCATCATCGTCATCATCATCATTAAGGTCACCAATGTCTCATGGCACAGAATTAATAATAGTACAAGGCATAGGTATGGATATACTAATAATAATAATTATGTACTGTATAACAACACCTGTTTGTTTAATACATGGCGGTCGGCGCCGCAGAGGCGACGGCGTCGCCGCGCCGCCGCGCCGCGTGGCGCGTGGCGGCAGACAACAGATCGAATACTTTACTAATTACTTTATAAAATTTAAATAGACAAATAGAATTAAAATAAAGTTATTTTAAAAAGAGCATTTACACAAAACAAAGTCATTAAGTGTCTTTTTAATCAGTTATACTTATTAATCGATAGATGGCGCACTAAGTATTGATTTGAATTCTTGATTAAGCGCTTATTCCACTTATCCTAGCTAGGAAGTCCTAGCTAGGGTCCTAAAAAATTTAGTCAAGTGGAATAACATTTAGAAGCTAGGATCCTAGCTAGGATCCTAAATCGGAAAAATTTAGTCAAGTGGAATGACATTTAGAAAGCTAGGATCCTAGCTAGGACTTCCTAGCTAGGATAAGTGGAATAAGCGCTTTACAAGAACAGAGCTGTCAATAATTATGATAATATTAAATATTTTTTAGTTTATACAATTTTTTATCTGATAGATCCTTCGATCGTGGAAAAACGAGACACAATAGCCTTTCTATTGTTATCTCAATCGCCGGTGACCGCTTGGGGCTTGACGCATTAAAATTGTTAAATTACTTAGCACAATATGTTCACTTCACTGATAATATATGATTTTGTGAGTGTGAGTTGTGACTCTTGACAAATTGTAATAAGATACGTAAAATATACGCGAAGGTTTACCTACTAGTGTAACTAAAAAGAGTGAAATTATTATTATTTTTAACAAAAAATTAAAACCGACTTCCAAGGTAAAAACAATAATAACATTAATATGAACTAAAAAGTATTAAATAATTTTTACTATCTAATGGTGCCTTTTTCCGAATTCGGCTAAAACTCAACTATTTCTGTATTCAATCTTCATAATTTTGAAGTCGGTGCCAGTTCCAAAAGTTTCAAATATTCTGTCAGAGGACTGAAGATTCAGCTATCTGGTACCGACTTCAAAATTATGAAGATTGAATACAGAAATAGTTGAGTTTTAGCCGAATTCGGAAAAAGGCACCATTAGATAGTAAAAATTATTTAATACTTTTTAGTTCATATTAATGTTATTATTGTTTTTACCTTGGAAGTCGGTTTTAATTTTTTGTTAAAAATAATAATAATGAATCTCTTGTTCCGTGTTACTAATTAATAGTTTTAGGGATTTCCCTTATTTATAGTTTCAACTTTGATATATCATTGTTTGTATATACCAACCAAGTAATAGATTAAGGTCAATGAAATATCACGTAAACAAATAAACATAAGGTATATATGTGGTAGCGTTTTATCCGATTCCCGTTTTGGTTAACTTTTTTTACATACCATCAGCTGCTCTTAATGTCCTGACGTCTAGATGCAAATTGTATTTTTTTCAAAATGTCCTTGTCGTATTGTAAAGTTAAATACATTTATAACGATCGACACCTTCTCGGGGTTTTCCCCATTTAAATCTGTGATGACGTTTTAAAGGGAGAATTTAGGGAAAAGGAAGAAATGGATGGAAACAGAGAAGGAATTAAACTAGGGAAAGAAGAAAGTCGTGAGCGATAGTCTAGAACACGACAGTCCTCTCTTTACACTCTCAGGATTGGGTATTAGGCTACTAGCATATCCTTTCTACCAGACGGATTGTGATACAAAACTAATCGCCTACTATTACCGATTCCATCATTACCTTCTTTGTTTCCATAAATTATACATGTCTGTGTACCTGTCTTTGTATTCCTGAAGCTTCCTCTCTAGCCTACTCCCACCTATCGCTTCGTTTAAGGTGCAGGCCAACGCCCTATTGAAGAAATTCATGCAACATCTAACCGGAAATTCCACTTCTTTGACTTGTTCCCTCTTCAGATTAAGTAGTTATTTTTAATTTATCAACGAAAGTCTTGTTAGAACGCACAACCGGTCTCGTTGATCTCGGAGAATATGTCAGTAAATATAAAGGAAAGCCATATTCTCTTGTTGTTCTTGCGGCAAGTACATTCCAAAACTCTCTTCCGTTGTCCATTGACATAATTCCCGTAATTTCGTATTCTCCAAAAACCTCCTCTAGGCGTTCGACAACTTACCAAGCCTCCTTTTGTCCTTATTGGCAAGACTTCCGCTACCTCAGTATAGTGGTTAATTATTGATAGAATATATTTGTTCTCTGTTTTTACTAGGGCTCCAACCAAATCAACCTCCCAAATTAACTTGTCCTCGCGGTTTCAACGTCTATGGTATTCTTTCCATAGCTATATTCCGACTTCCCGTAAAGTTAGCGACCGTCAATATATCGACGGGTGAAAGCAGAAGTGGCGTAACTTGAAAAATCCAACTTTACAGGAGAGCCAAAAAACTTTTTAAAAAATTCATAACTTCTATATTTACTAAGGTAGAAACTTAAAAATTGGAACGTATTTAAATTAACCTAAGACCTATACGATGAGTTTGTTAAAATTTTTCTAAAGTTGATATTTCATTGATTTTTAACAAGTTACGACAAAAAATATTTCTATTTTACGCAGCAGAAATGTTGTATCTTTGAGAGGAAATGTATAGATAACTTCAAAAAGCATAATTTTTTGAGCGACGGATCTGTCGTATCTCAAATATAACAGGCCCTTACGCATTTCGTTTCGCCGTATCTTGTTTACTTAATTAAATTGCCTTACAACTTTTGGTTCAAGTGCAAAATCGGCGACAGACGTTGTGAAAATGAAATGCTGTATCTTAAACTAAATGAATTGTTTGTTTTAAAAGAATGTCATTATAACAAATTAAAAGAAATAATATGACTATTTACTATTATTTGTTTATAACATAAGAAAATAAAGGAATGGAAATTTGTTTTATTAATCATTAATCAACGTTGAAATATAAAATCACTATAATAAAATGAAAATTAATGTAATAAAACATTTATTTCTCTTGTTTTTTCTACTTTATAAAGGTTTAAGCCCTAATATTTTATTCATGCTCATGAATTTAAAGTTATTCTTTTTATTTTATAAGATATGTGGGCAAACGAGCACAAGGATCACCTGATTGAAAGTAACTACCGTTGCCCATGGACACTAGCAACATGAGAAGGGCTACTGGTGCGTTGCCGGCCTTATCCGGTACTAATACGCTATCTTTTTAAAGGTTTGCAGGTCGTATAGGTCTGAAAATATTGCTGGTGATAGTTCATTCCACAATTTTACAGTACGCGGCAGAAAGTTACGTGAAAATCGCACGGTGGAAGACTGCCACTCATCAAGGTGATGAGGATGGTATATTTTTCGCGTGGAACGATGGCAAAAAATTGCAGGAGATATGATTCTGAACAATCCCTCAGGGCACTCCCCGTGATACATCATGAAGCCGATAGAGGATGCAGAGTGAAGCTACATCTCGGCGTATTTTCAAGGAGTCCAGCCTGTTTGAAACACTATGGCAGTCAACAATGCGAGCGGCCCTTCATTGTATACGATCCAAAGGGAGTAGTTGGTATTTGGCGCCCCTGCCTCTGGGCATGAGAAGAGTATTCCATATGAGGCCGAACCTGCGCCTTGCAGAGTTATGTATAGTCGTTGGTCCGGACTGAAATACTGTCTCGCTCTGTTAAGGACACCAAGCTTTTTCGAGGCTAACTTGGCCTCACCCTCTAGATGACATCAGAACTGGACTTCGCTTGATATGTTTACGCCAAGTATTTCAATGCTGGGGGAGAATGTTAAAGGGGTGCCCTGAAAACGAGGAGAATATGAACGAATATGACCATTGGTGACTTTTTAGTGGTGAACGCGCAGACTTATGTATTGGTGGGGTTAAATTGGAATAAGTAACGTCTACCCCATTCAGAGACTTTCTCCTGTGAATTCTCTATTTTAGACACAAGTTCGTTCCGACTCTATATCTAGAAAAATATCAGAGAAGCCGGTATATAGGGCAGCGTACTGTACCGCATATGTATGTATCCGCATAGCAATAAATGCCGTTGCTCTGTAACATGATCTGCTAAGAAACTTGTGACCCATTTGCATAAATTCTCGGGGAGCCCATATGATGGAAGCTTTGATAGCAGCGCCTTGTGCCAAACCCGATCAAAGGCCTTTGCAATGTCCAAACTATCAGCCAGTGCCTCTCCCTTCGACTCAATCGCCTGAGCCCAATGACGAGTTAGGTACGCCAAGAGATCACCAGCCAAGCGACTCTTTCGGAATCCGTACTGTTTGTCCCTGGCCGCCCAAGTATCGAAAAAGCTGGGTATTGATTATGGATTCCATAATCTTCGAGCTGACGGAGGTTATAGCGATTGGTCTGTAGCTGGAAGGATTTGAGCGGTCACCTTTTACACCAAGGCTGTCTTCCAAGAAGCCGGGACAATGCCAGAAGAGTAGGAGAACTGAAAAAGACGCGTTAAGACCGGAGCCAACGCTGGAGAGCACTTTTTTAACACAATAGGAGGGATTCCGTCAGGCATCTCTGCTTTTGGATATCAAGGGAACGCAGGACTGAGCGCTGATGAAACTCCGACATGATGCTCGTGCATCGTGGTATGGTCGGCATTTTCTATCCCTCGTCATCTAGGGTCGAGCTTGACGCAAAGAGCTTGCCCAGAAGATCGGTTTTGTATTTTGCATCGTGGGCTAGCGATCCATTTTCTACTTGTAGGGATGGTAGCTTGCATGAAATTGCCTTCAATAGCTTTGGCCAGAGACCATGTACGGGTTCCCGGAAGGAGTCTCGAGTCTCTCACAGACAGAGACATCTCTCTCTCTTGAAGGACGTAGAGGCAAGGTTGTAGTCCATTTTATATTATGTGTGTGTCCACGCATAGACCCGAAGGAGCTCAATATTTATTAACAACAACAATTATAGCTCAACTATATTTTTTATTGAACCATCAATAAAAAAATATATTAGCAAAACATAAAAAAATGAGTCGATAATCGATATTCTTAACAGAAAATATACGGGCTTTTATCTTTACAAACATGTAAAATCAACAAAATATGTATACAAGAATAAGTGTGTAGATGTCCAGAGCAATGCTCAGGGGAAAAAAATATACGTGGACACATACATGCAACATTTCACTATACGTCTTTAAGCTTCATTTAAGAATAAGCGTGTTCAGTTCCATTCAGAATAAACGTGCATTGATACACACAAACACGTTTTCTCAAATCGACGCTAACAATCTACTAAAAGGCGTTAAGAACGGCTTATATGGTGCGTCAGCGAAGGTGTCATACAGGGGCAGGAGGGAGATGAAATGGCGTTACTTATCTCTGTACTCATTACTTAAGTATATTAATTGGTTGTAAGTATAGGTTTAAGAATAAAATAATGTGTTTGAAATGTAATAACTTTCTCATACCTATAAAATTAGTATGAAATAAATTGTCGTATCTTTGTAAATGTTGTATTTTAGGCGACAAAAATGTCGTAACTCATTTAAATCAAACTAGAGAATTAAAAAACCTGTGTCGTATCTTTTTCTAATTTCTCACGCATTGTCGTATCTATCTTTTATTCAAAAATTGCAGTTTTTCGTGTAGTTACGACAATTTTTTTTAAGGTCTGGGCTAAAAGGTGGTAAAAATCCATGGTCGTATCTTTACTAGAATTTATAGTAGAAAGACGAGATATAGACCATTCGACGCAGAATTTTTTTTTATACAACAATCAATTAAAAAGTGATTTTGGCCAAAATTCAAGTTACGCCACTTCCGCTTTCACCCGTCGATATTATTGAGCCTTTTCTTTACGTTTTTTATTTTGTCGTTTCTTAAGGCTGTAATCAACCATTTTAACAGAACCGTGTCTAAACAGGGTATGCTCCTTCTCTATCTCTGCATCAACTCTCATCTCGTCGTCTACCGTGATCTCTACCTCAATCATATTTATTTATTTTTTTATTTATTTAATAATTTATGTACACTTATCTAGTTAACAGAGAAAAACCTTAAAATAAGAGATACATTTTAGTACAAAGGTACTACTTATTCCAATTGGAATCTCTTCCAGTAGACCTATTACAGGAAAAATTAAAAAAGAGGTAACAATAAGTAGTGCACACGACAATTTAACAATAACGTAATTACATAATAACAAGTATAACATAAAATAAAATATAATATAAACGTAATGCTTAATAATATTATACAATACATAGGTACTTATATTATAAAATATATATAAAATAATAATAGTATACATACGTATATAATTAATAATACAATATAATATTAGGGTTTATTGAAATAGGTAACGTTGTCAGGATAGGCGTAAATAGTGCTCGTGTAGTCTTCTTTTAAAAAGTGCAAGTGTTCTACAATCACGTATAGGACTTGGCAAGGAGTTCCAGAGTTTAGCAGCATAAACAGTGAAGGAATATGCAAAGAAGTCAGTACGATGGGGAGGGATATCTAAGAGGGTGCGTCTAAAGGATCTACAGGATAAATTTTGCAAGTTGGGAAAGGAGAAGCGTTCTTTCAAATAGGAAGGGGTTGCAGGACTGAATAAAACATTAAAGAGGAAACAGAGTATTCGGTAATTTCTACGGAAGCGAATAGGGAGCCACCGTAACTGCTTTCTATATTCGGACACGTGGTCATATTTTTTTAGGCCAAAAATAAAACGTATGGACTGATTTTGAAGCCGTTCTAATTTGTTCAATAACTCTTCGTTAGCATCTAAGTAGCAAACATCCGCATAGTCAATGATAGGTTGGATAAGGGTCTGCGCTAATAAAATTTTGGTAGGAGTAGGGAGAAACTTTTGGAGCAGTTTGAGGGAATGTAAGGTGTGGTATACTTTGCGACTGACATTGCTAACATTGGCATTCCACGACAGATGTTCGTCAAAAATAACTCCCAGGTTCTTAGCAGTTTCAGAGAAAGGTATTGTAGCGCCGTTTAACATGATTGGAGGAAGAGAGCCTTTGTCAAGTAACGCTAGCATGCGTTTACTGCCTATTAACAACGCTTTACTTTTAGAGGGATTGACAAGTAAACCAAAAGACTGAGCCCAATCACAAATACGTTTAAGGTCATCATTTAAGAGAGCTATGGCAGAAGCTGCATTGGGTATAGTGAAATGCTGGTATATTTGCAAATCATCTGCATAGAGATGATACTTAGACACTAATATTTGAACAATGAAGTTAATAAAGATAGAAAAAAGAAGAGGGGAAAGTACACCGCCTTGTGGGACACCCGCATCGAGATCAGACCAGTCAGAGTAATCATTATTGATCATCACTCGCTGTAGCCGTCCACGAAGATAGGAATTAAACCAGGACAAGACGGATGGGGACAAATTTAAAGACCGTAACATAGCTAGAAGAATATCAAAATCGATGGAATTGAAAGCACTACTAAAATCTAAAAGGATAAGGGCGGTAAGTGATTTGTTTTCCATGGCCCACCGAATGTCATCTGTGATATTTAGTAGAGCAGAAACGGTGCTGTGTCCAGAACGGAATCCTGATTGCAGTGAGCTTATATGATTATTTTTTAATAGGAACGAAGAGAGCTGCTGGTGAACGATATTCTCCAAAACTTTAGATAGGAAAGGCAGTATGGAAATGGGACGAAAAGAAAATAGGGAAGTAGGACTAGGAACTTTTGGTAGAGGAAGGACATTCGCCATTTTCCATTCCTGGGAGAAACAGCCGGAGAATAATGAAAAATTAAAAATATGAGTTAAAATAGGAAGCAAGGATGGGAGAATCATTTTAATCATCTTGGAAGATATTCTGTCACAGCCAGCAGCCTCTGAAGTAATTGATAAAACTGCGAGTCTGACCTTTGATTCAGTACAAGGAGTAAAACTAAAAGCCGGAGAAGTGATGGGTAAATTGGATAGAGATTTTAAAGTATTTAGTTTTATGCTATTGATTAAAGATATTGGAGGTTGAGAAAAATGTTTATTGAGGGCATTGAGATCGTAATCATTAGAGTCAGAAACAGGAGTCTTGCCAATACCAGCTGATCTAAGAAATTTCCAAGTGTCTGCTGTATTGCGGTTTTGTAAGGAGGAATAAAAGTAACGCCGTTTGGCATCGCGACATGTGTGATTGCAGCGATTACGCAACAGCTTAAACTTGGTATGGTTCACTTCGTTTGGACAAAGTTTAAATTTCCTTTTGGCCTTATCACGTGCCGCCATCAGCTCCTTGATAGAATCCGTGAGCCATGGTGCCGGATTGTGCCTTACTTTAATTTTCCTCAAAGGGGCATGTCGGTCATAAAGCTCCAATAAAATATTATTAAAATAAGCAATTTTGTCATCCAAGTTCGAGCTATTAAGCACAGATGCCCAATTTAATTTTTCGGAATCTAGCTCAAGCGCTTGTTTGTCAATATGATTGAAGCTACGCAAAAGTAAAGTTTGGGGTTTACGTTTAGGGGGTCTAATTTTGTAGGACAGGAAAACAAGGTCATGGTAGGAAAAAGGGGCAACGAGCTGTCCATTAGTAGCCACATTATTAGGAGATGATACAATAATGAGGTCTAATAGAGAGGGCGTACAATTAGGAAAATTATGGGTGGGATCGGAGGGAAGGACATGTAGGTTATAGGAAGTTAAAAGCGAGAGTAACTTACGTGAGCGATAGTTGTCTTTAAGAAGGCAGGTATTAAAATCTCCCATAATTATTACATGTTGGTAATTTAAACGCAAACTAGCAAGCAGGTTGTCAAGAGATTCAAAATAGTCGATACCAGAATTAGGGCTGTACAAAACAATCAGAAGTAATTTGGTATGATGAGTGACAATTTCAATGGCCAGATATTCCGCTTGCTCTGAATAAGCTGAAGGAGACATATGCAATATATTATATTGAATATCAGCGCGGAGATATATGGCAACACCACCACCACCTTTGCCAGTTCTGTCGTTGCGAATGAGGACAAACCCAGGAATAGAATATTGGATGGATGGAAGAGAGGGCTTAAGGAAAGATTCAGAGATTAAGATGGCATCAAGATTAGTAGCACTAAAGGACGCAAGGAGATCCGGATAATGACTAGGGATGCTCTGGGCATTAATGTGTGCTATGTTCAAGTTAACTCTATAATTGCTAAAGATCTCAGAAAGTTGATCACTTAAAGTGAGAGGTAATGAGTGTAAAGAACTGATTGCACTTAAAAAACTGGACGACGATGAGCACGAGAAAAAACTGCTGTTGAGGTCATCCATATAAAACCCTTTTATAACTATATAATTATAAAATATAAAATAATAACATATGATAATAAATAAAAATAAATATTAATAAATAACTATTAAAAAGTTAAATATGGCTAAAAAAAACTACACTAAAAAATTACAATCAAACTTGTTAAGAACTCACTAGATACTCGAATTAAACGTATTGTATATTTAACTATTTCTGGATACATCATACAATAGACAGACAGCTATCGGATTTCAAATGTAGGACACATCGCTATGGCAAAAAGTAATACAAAAAAGAGCGAAAAAGAAGACGAACGATATCTGTCAAATCACACTGACATTTGACAGGCGCTGTCCGCTGTCAGCAGACATCATACAAGTCATAACAAAAATTTTGGTGTAATTCGAGTTTTACAAAAAAACATAAATTTGGACAGTAAATTTTTGAATTTAAAATTATTTTGACATACCTACAGATCGTAAATTTATACAATAATAAACAAAGTGAAAAAGTACTCTGTACTACCAATGTGAATAGAATGACAGATCGAAAAAGCAACATACATGAAAAGAATTCTAGGTTAATAATGACTAATGGCGACGCCGGGTTTGTCTTACGGTTCTGCCAGCACGGAGGTCCTGCACATGAGCCTCTGCCTCCTCACAGCTTACCGGGAACTGCGACATAAGCTTTTCCAATGATATGAACGACTCCACTTTACGCCGATTCTTATCCGGGAGGATGATGTTAATTTTCCCTTCACTCGACCAACAATTTTTGATACCAAAATGCTTGCGAGCTGCAGTGAAAACTTTGTGTCTTTCCTTGGTCAAAAACTCTGATAGAGTGATATTAGTGCCTTTTAAAGAAGTCTTACTCTCCCACACATTTTGCCTATCTTCAAATGTTTTAAATCGCACTAAAATAGGTCTGGCCTTAGATGTAGAGAATCCAAGACGGTGACAAGCCTGAATGCAGCCCGTATTTAAATCACAAAGCTTCATCTTATCAATGAACACTTGGTGGATCACTTCGAACGGTTTTTCATTCTGCTTCTCAGGAATACCGTGAAAGAGAAGCACCTTTCTGCGCATCATCATTTCGTGTCGATCAATCTTCAGAGAAAGGGAGTCAACATCATTCTTGAGTCTAGATAGAAGTTGCAAAACAGTGCTCTTAAATTCCTTGAAATCTTCGGAGAGGGAGACAATTTCTGGATTGGTTTTAGAACCCTCAGCAATCTTCTGTAACTTCTCCTCATATTTCTTCATGCGGGAATCGAAGAAATTGCTCAAAGACTCCAGGTTATTGGCATCCATGATTGATGAAGTGTCCAAAAAATAGTGCCGATTTTTAAGTATTGTTAATATTGAAAATAGTTATTGTTGAAAGGAGATTATTATTTGAAATTGAGTACAGGTGAGCCCAACATAGATTTAGCACATTATTACACACATTTAACTGGTTTTACTATTTATTTTAAATAATTTAATATAGAGCACCAAAATTGCTACCGTTTTTGGGGACTACCCGCTTTTATTACATATATGCTTTTCTGCATACGATATCGACTCATTTATCTGTCTCCTTGATGTAAATATCTCCATGGCGTACTCTTGTAGCATCAAATCCCATCCTGCCCCGCGCCCCTCTCATATTTCTTATTTGATCAATCACTTTATAGCCCCGTGATCTGTCGACACTACAAACTTCCTTTCAATGAGAGATGACTTGAGATGTTTGATCGCCTTGATTGTGCCCAAAAGTTCCTTTTCTGTTTTTAAGCAGTTCTTTTCCGCTTTCGAATGGACTTTTTAAAAGTAGCTCACCACACGCTCTTCTTCACCTTGACACTGTGACAACATCACGCCGATCCTATGCCCGATGCGTCTGTGGTAAGAATATATACTTTTCTTATCGGCATTGCCAGTCTTAATGCATCACTTTGGTTCTTTTTTATGTTATAGAAACAGGCGATGACCTTCGTATCTTTATCCACTTTGTCCCAGTCAAAATTAGAATCTTTCCTAATTAGACTGTATATGTATACAGTATTCGTTAACACATTGGAGATAAATTTCCCCTAATAGTTAAACATGCCTAAGAAGGACTCCAATTCCTTTACTGTCCCTAATCTCTTCATTTCTGTTATCAAGGCAACTCTGGCGAGGTCCAACTTAACATGCTCTCACGGAACTACATGAATTAGATTCTGAGCTCTTTTTTTAAAGAATTCGCCCTTTTCAAAATTAAGTATCAAACCTCCTCCTTTAAAGTCTCTAAAACTGCCTCAATGTTCTTTTTATGCCCTTTCTTATTGGCGCCATAAATAACAATATCATCCATATAAACCATGACAGATTTATTCAAAAAGGCCGCAGGATTCGGTCCATAGCCAGTTAAAATGTAGCCAGCGCGCCTACCAGCCCGAATGTCTTCTTCAAATACTCGAAAAGGCTTTCTCAGCACGCAAACGCGGGGTTCTAATGTTTTCCTTTCGCATATTGACTTAGTGATACCCAGAAAGACCATCGACCTTTGTAAAAATAATCGCCCCACCGAGGCCATCTAGTTTCTCCTCGGCTCAGAGCATAGGATACGTATTCCTGATCGTGACATCATTTCCCCCCCCCCCCCCTGTAGTCAAGACACAGCCATTATTCACTATTATTCTTTTTTTTTTTGAAACGATTGGGATCCGCCAAGGACTGTGTGATTTTCTTGTAAAACCCTGTTCCAAGTATGTCTTAATTTTCTAACGTGCTTCGTTTTCTATATCTGGACCTATACAGTACATCATGAAGATTACAGGATGTTTGGAATTAGCCATAATCCTGTGCTTCTCAGCGTATTTTTGACACATTCATTGTCTCCGATAGACAGTATGTTTTGTTTGCTAAAATCGAGACTCAGTTTACACTTTCTTTAACCAAGTCCCAGAATTACTCCAGAGGTAACTTCTCCGCCACTATAAGGTCTTTGGCAAATTTACTTCATAATAACACCACCTCTATTGTCATTCTTCCTGCAACTGTGATATGTGACCCGTTTGCTGCCCTTAAGGTTGTCCTGCATGGCTTTAAATTGCCTCTAGCCCACTCTCGGTTGATAATGTTTACCCTCGAACCAAAATCTATGTTAGTCAATGCTTCGGTATGCCTGGATATATAGGGAGTCTTTGGTGAAGATTTATTATAATAATTGCGGTTCTTCGACACTGGGGTTCAGGCCGCAGGTTGCTTATATAATAAATCCATGGATTTGGAGTTATCTTTTCCTTCCAAATCGGCCTGGTTTATTTTTCATCAGCAAACTGCGTGATCAGTGTGATGAGATAGAGTCTGGGATCTGGTAAAGCCAATCGTAGTATAGGAGGTGTTTCATCGCCTAACAATCTATAAGTGCTTTACACTGTCAGATATTTATCTTAATGTCCATATATAGCTCATGGCAACAAACTTATATACATTCAAAAGAGGCATATAATCTAAAATATCTTTAATGTCCTCACTTGTTCCTTCAACATGTCTTGCTTCCTGGGCTCTATATGTTTTTGAACGGTAGTCCTTATGTTTCTTCTCTTTCCGCATTCATGATACCATATATTTCAACAAATCTTTCAAACCTCTATCCTTGGCTCAGTTTAAGGGCTATATCCTGTTCCGAGGGTTTCGCTACCACACCCGGTCGCTTACTCCAGTCCAGGCCTTCGAAATCATTGTAGATGTAGTTAAGTTTTCATTCAGCTTACATACACCATAAATTTCCTCCTACATCTACAGGCAAGCCGTTTAGCACTAACGTTACACGTACAATTCAATGAGTCCTCCATTAACCGCTATGCGTTTCATCACAACCAAGCGGGCTAAAAAAGAAACGCCAATGTTGGTTCTTTAAAAGCATCTTAATATGCATGATACTGATCATACTCTCTTTAACACTCTTTAAAAAGCTCGCACAACAAGTAAATACGATTCTTCATGGGTAAGATTCAACCCAAATCTAGCCCCCATCCTCCAGTTATCCACTGAATAGATTTATTAGCACCCTCTCCCGGCATCCCGACACTATTCTGTCCTTTGACATGGGGTATAAACCCATCTTAATCATCCTACATGCTGTCTTTATAAATTCTACTGTTGGCCACTGTCGCCGAATTGGTGGATTCAGAAAACATGGGTTTATTTTGAATGTCATATATATACACCATTCGGTGGTTTAAATCAGATACTGTTGTAAATCGATCAATCACGATCCCGACGAGCTGAGATCATTTACAACTTTAGACCCATGAAACGTCCAACATTGTTAACACAACAGGTGCTATATTATACAACGACTAATAATTTACTGTTCATGACTAAATAACTTTGGGTTATTCATTTTCAGGGTCGCAAGTGCTGCAGAACTTACTAGTTTCGTAATCAACATATTATGATCTCTCACTTTAGATTAGTCACATTTTCAAAAAATTACGATACACACAAAGAACCTCCTCCCAGTGTGTTAAATCACGTCTTTCGTGTTTAAATATTTATTAAGATTTGTATGGGGGTATAAATATAAATTTTTAAAATATTCAACATCCCCCCTGTTTAAGACTGGTCACATATCAGTTTTAGCTGTGATGCATGTCTTTTAATTTCCTTATTATTAACTAGAATCAGGTAAGTATTATTTGGAAGGACTTTAGACACACATCCTCTGTTTTTAAACTTTGGCTGTCCTTTCTTAACATTGACCTCATTTTTAATAATGACTTTTTCCCCCTCAGAAAAAAACATTTCCTTGCCTTTTGATACATTTTCCTTATTGAATTTTTCTATCTCCTCGTGTTGTTTTAATTTTACCTTTTCTGCGTTATCAGATTTAAATGCTTCATCGGGTGACATTCCTAGCTTCGAATGCCATACACCATTGTAAACTTCCAGAACCCGTAAAAGTTTTGTTTTCAGGTTCATGCTTCCTTCTTGTTTATATATACCTTCCTGAACTGTTCTATTAAACATCTCTACCCGGCCGTTAGATTGATGATGGAAAGGTGTTGTATAATGTAATTCGACTTTATGTTGCCTAGCCCATTTCCTGATATTTTCGCTCTTGTTCTCCTTAGATGAGTCTAGAATTAATTGCCTTATATTAAGGACTTTATGTAGTTCTGACACGAACTCTACAACCTTTTTGCTATCTCTTGATGTTAAAATTTTTCCAAAACCTCTTCTACTAAAATAATCAATCCCTGTTATAATATATTGATTGTTTACAGGACCGATTATATCTATTGCTACCTTTTCTCCTACGTAGTAAGACTTAACAAAAATAAATGCTTTGCCTCGTTGCGGGTTATACATCTTACATCGGACACATTTCTTTAGTTCATCCCTGACCAAGGTTTCTAAATTTGGCCAATCATACGTTTTCCCCAATTCCAACGACACCACCTTAGCGCCTCGGTGTACTAATTCTTCATGCTTTGCCTTAATTATAGCTCTTTTTTCTAATTCCTCTTCGGTCCCCTCCTGACAAATTGTCAATACCTCGTTGGTAAAAGATCTCGATAAAAAATCGACATGCGGAATATCTTCCCCTAGCTTATATATCACTTGATAATTATACTGTGCTAGTTTATCAAGCCATCTTTGTATCCGTTGAGATCCAATTTCTCCCCTATTTAGAGCTTCCAGTGCCTTGTGATCGGTTATTACATCGAAGGTGTTTCCATATAGAAAATATCTGAAGGTTTCCATGCCCCACAACATAGCTAAACATTCTTTCTCGCTTATGCTATAGTTCTTCTCAGCAGGAATTAGTCTTCTAGACGCGTATGAGATTGGGTAAAAAACATCACCTTGTTTCTGCGATAGAATGGCGGCAATTCCTGTATTGCAGGCATCTGTTTCTAAAGTAAACGGCATTGTAAAATCCGGTTGTCTTAAAACTCTTCTGGATTTCATTAACTCTGTTATGCTAATAAAGGCTTGTTCTTCCTTACTTCCCCACTTAAAATCTCTGTCTTTCTTCAAGAGATCATACAGACAGCCCGCGATGATAGAACAGTTAGGAATAAATTTCCTATAATAATTCATAAAACCTAAAAATTCTTGTGTTGATTTTACGTCGTGAGGTTTTTTTATATTAGTTATAGCTTGTCCGAGTATTGTTTTGGGCTTTATACTATTAAATTCGACGACATGTCCTAAGAATTCAATGGATATAGCTTTGTGAATTGTCTTCTGTTCGTTAATTATTATATTATTACTTTTAAGTTTGGAAACAACTTTTTTATAATTTTGATCATGCTCTTCTTCCGATGAACCAAAAATTAGTATGTCATCAACATAAACAAAGCAACATTCGCCGATTTCCTCCTCTAGGATGTCATCCATAAATCGCTGAAAGACAGCCGGGGCATTCTTAAATCCCATCGGCATAACATTCCATTCATAGAGAAAATGCTTAAATCTAAAAGCTGTTTTGTGCCTATCCTTCTCTGCTAATTTAATCTGGAAAAACCCATCTTTAAGATCCAGTTTAGAAAAATATCGTTTTCCTCTTAGGCTATAAATTATCTTGTCAATATTGGGTAATGAGTAGTTGTCTAAGCTGACCAGTTTGTTCATCGAAACTAAGTTAGTTGTAATTCTTATTGAGCCGTCCGGTTTTATCACTGGTCTAAGATTGTTCAGGCAAGTCGACTTCGATTTTCTAATATAACCCTTTTCCAATAGGTCTTTAAGCGCCTCTTCAACACCCACTTCTAACTTTTGTGGTAAACTATAAATTTTATCAACAATCTTCTCACCAGGAATTGTGTTGATTTCACATATTCGATTATCTTCTAACGTAAAAATGTTGGATATTTCTGTCTTACCTATTAATATTTTGAATTGTTTTACTCTTGGCAGAATATATAAAGTAATGCAGAATTTCCTGTTTCTATAGTAAAAGGGCATTTTCACATATTCTTCGACTGTAAATTTCTCCTCTAAGCATGTGTAAAATATTAAAGGGACTAAGACTTTTGAAATTTGTAAATTAAGATCGTTTACAGACGTTCGAGATATAAAATTGCAGCACGCACCCGAATCGAACACAACAGGAACCTTTTTGCCTCCCACGTAGATATAATTATCTTTATTATTAATAAAATCATGGCCTCCTTCGTCATTCTCAATTCCTGGGGTTGTTACTTCATTAACTTTTTTATTTGACCAATTTGGTTTAGCTTTCCTATTATAAAAACAATCCTTGGCCACATGACCATTCTTCTTACACACATAGCAGCTAGTCGGCATTGATGTATTACGCAAGGACAGTTTGCGCAGGCTAAAAGTAAGAAGTGCTTCTTTTTCCATTTTATTAATTGTATAGTAAAACTCCTCGTTTACCTTATATGGACATGAAAGGAATAGTTTAACAAGTTTAAATTTAGGTTGAATACCATTTTTTATAATTTTCCTTCTGTCAACTTTTTCAACACCCAACTCAGTGCTGATTTTCACTACTTCTTTTATAAATGCCAAAATGGTTTCGTCCTCTCCTTGCTTTCTGGCGTATAGATCGAACAAGCTCGTTTTGTTGCTATATTCGTCGTTCGCCTTGTCACTCCATTGTTCCCAGCTAATCGAGACCTTTCGTTTTTCGCCAAACTGAAGACAGTGCCAGTCTAATATTTCCTCATTAGACCTTATCAAGAACGAGTCTATTTTTTCCTCATTGGTCAACTTCGACCAACTACTAAGGGCCTCTGCCCTCTTTATTTCCATTTTGATATTGTTTTTAGTAATTTCACTTTTCATATTCTCCACCATAAATATTTATTAAGATTTGTATGGGGGTATAAAAAAAAAAAAAGGAATTTATTTATAGTCGAGGTTATTAGGTGATAGATAATTAAGTTTAAATGGAGACTTACTACAGCTCTAGGAAATGCAGTAAACTAGAGCTAGACCTGCCGCACAATCAGCTACCCCCTACGATAGCCTGCTTACCATGTCACGGTCTACGCAGGTGCTACGGACCCACTGCTATGTTGCAAGTAGGCGTGCCACGTGCCCGGTCGTTCGATCTAGACCGTTTTTAGCCGATACTAAGCTCCACCTACAAGTAGGCACTAGGGTACTCCCTCGAGAAGATGCACGGCCTCTTAACGTCACTTCGGTAACCTGTTTCGGCGTGCATGGAGTGTTCTTAGCGACTTAAGCAGGCCCACATGGACCGAGTATGTCTGTACTCTCGGCTTAATATCGCAGTGACGGTTCCAGTTTTTTCCAATGTTTATATTCAATTATATTTCCGGCCGTATGCATTCCAGGGTTGTCTCGACCCCCGGTTTCACATGGTTTGTCCATGGACAGTCTTCCTGGCTATCGCTCCAAGTTCTTCGTATCACCTACGTAAAACCACCAGTGGTGGAAAGTTTCAGATCTACTAGGAACACGTAGCTCAAGCCGGCCTGGCTAATACAGCCGATTACGACCCACACGCTACATTGATTATGTCCTTTCAACAATAGCCAAGCTCAAGTTAAGTTTTAATTACTGTCTTTCCAGTAATAAAGCACCAGCGGGAATCGAACCCACACCTTTCGTGTATAAACACCATGCTCTGACCACTGAGCTATTAGAGCTTAACAACCTTTGGATAATACATACAAATGTATCATTCATTCTATACCACGTGAAGGTAGTTTTTTTTTTATAGAACGGGGTATAAATATAAATTTTTAAAATATTCAACAGTGTTAATTTGATATGCCATCCAACTAGATTTTGGTTTATAAATAAAATACATATAAATTCTATACCGATGTGTTTAGTTGCTAGAAAGTAAAGTGGATCAATTTTTTTTATTTTCCTTTTTGAAAAATACTTATATTGAAAGATATTTAAGTAATATTTTTGATAAACACTTCAACAAAAGCATGATAAAGAGCAATTTACATGAAAGCATATATTAGACATGATAATGCATCATAAAGGCTATTTTTCGTTTTAGATACAGATAAATGTGTTAAAAGGGAGTAAGTAAGATAAATAAAAACAGTTCCCGTAAGAGATAAATGGATTTAAGACAATAACTGCAAACTATATTGGTATATATGTTACAACATTATGCATAAACTTTATATCCCTGTGGCACAATTGTTTTATCTAATTATACGTCATATACAGTCCGGGACGTAATCTTATGACACCCTCATTTTTTAAAAATACTTAGGTGTTTTTAGACTTTTACAAAGTAAAAATAAAATTTTCGCTACATTTTTTGTATTTATGGCCTGTTTAAAGAACTATTTTTGTTTGAGAATCGTTTTATCGCTGTATTTTGAAATTTTTGTTTTTTTTTAAAAGAGGTGGGACATAATCTTATGACAGTTTGAGTTAAAAAGCATTTAATAATTGTCGTATCCATATGATACACCATCCATATTTTACACCATCCGTATTTTACCCCTATTTTTGAACGTAGGATATTTGCCATCCATATGTTACACCATCCATATTTCACCCCTATTTTTGAACGTGAGAAATTTGTCCAACCATATTTTATTAGCTTTTTATATGTAAACTGCCAAGGTGTTATTTACAGTTTCTAAAACATTAATATATATTCTATGCAATAGTTTATGGTGCCTATATAGCATATATTAAAATTTTTATGAGAAATGCACCATCTTATTATTGAGCTGCATGTATGTATTGCACCCGCATACAGCCTACTTCATAATCATATGACTTAAACGGGAATCTGTTACGCATATTTGGCTGTGTTACCAAGATGGTAATATATTATTTTAAATCAAAATGCAATAATATGAGCGAGTCACTTATCTAAACCATCTTATAGTAAAGGCAGATAAAATATACTAATTGCTAGAAAAACTGTATACAACTATACAATGCTATACTTATAGTATTAAATCTGCAGATGGTCTCATTTTGCTTTTTGTCTCAAATTAATATAAAAACTATTTTTAACACATATTTATATATTAGCTAAGTGATCTCTGAGCATAAATCATGGTATTATGCGTTATGTTGCCTAAAGTAAACACTATTTTCCATATTAGTTCACTAAGATTATTTTGAATTTTTGTAGGTTAGTACAACATAGAGTTTTTACGATTACAATTCTACTTCTGCTCTTAATCGTTAGTATAGCACAAAATACTAGCTTAATTAGTCTTAGAGTGTGTCGAAATAAATTTTATTGAAATGTCTAAACTTCAAAGAAAGCAAAAAAAAATTGTTAGAAAAAGTTTGCTAAATTTTAGAAAAATAGAAGTCAGTAGAAGCAATAAGCCAAAACATTAATATATCATCTTTTAATAAGGATATATTCTAAGATAAGCACTTTTCACTATGAACGATCGACTTTTCCGTTTGCTATACCAATAAATAGAATTTCTTCTTGCTTATACAGTTGGTAGCAGAAACTTGTTAAATCATTTTTTTATTGTTTTATGAATTAAGTTAAAAGCCCAAAACGTAAGTTCAAACAATTAAACAGCAGTATACGTTTATTCTACGTAGTATTAAAATGTATATAGAAACAGTTTTCAACTTTTTTGTTTCGTTGTTACAGATTTTCAGCTCAACATTAATGTGCAAATTCTCAATATTGAAATATTATAGCAACATTTGTTATTTTTGGGGTAACAAAATCTGAAAAAAAAAACTTTTTTCCCTCCTAAATCTATAGAAAATCAAATTAATTTGTTTTTTTTCCTCGCATATTTATAAAAACTAAATTCGCTTAGAAGGGTATAAATAATGACCAAAAGCACACGTTGTAATGTTCTGCACTATCTAGACATACTTCGTTTTCATTCATTGGGTTAGAGGCATCATAGATGGTTTGTTAGTGTAAAATAGGGATGGTGTATCATATGGATACGACAATAATTAACTAAACCGCCGTCGTTTTCTAGTACACTTTTGATTCTATTTTTCATCGACTTAACAAGCTTTCTATACAGTCCTAAGCTTATTTCTTCCCAGTTTTTATTAATCGATCTTTAAAACAAAAAAAAAATTATAGACCTTTCCATTACTGTAAACCATTCTGAAAGGCTCTCCCCATAGGTTTTCAGTAGGATTTAAGTCAGGAGAAAAAGCTGGCCAGAACATTGTTTTGATACGATTGTCCTTAAACCAAGTTTTTGTTTGAAACGGATACATGCGGTCTTGCATTATCCTGTTGGAAAATAACATATGGGTTATTCTGTTCAATAATAAATGGAAGCAAGAACTCGTTAGGAATACTCTGATATTTAGTACTACTAACTGTTCCATCAATGAACGACAATTTGGATTTTCTATTGTAATTAAAACAACCCCAAATCATTACTGATGGTCCGCCCATAGCTCTACGAGAATAAACTACATCTTTAGTGTTTAGACCAGCCCAATAGTAGTTATAACCATCGGGACCATCTAAATTAAACTGTTTCTCGTCGGAAAATAATACTTTTCCCAGGATTTCCCCAAATCTTCGTACTTGCCTGAAAAAAGAATTCTATTTTTTTATGCACTTTAAACAACGAAGGCTTGCGCTTTAATTTTCGCCGTACTAGCTTTCCCTCGCTCTTAATAACTCTTATTATTGTTTTTTTATGAACATCAAGGTCTAATTTTGACTTTATAGAGTTGGCTGTGATGTTTTTTTCCCGAGTCAAGTTTAATTAATCGACTCCTTGTTCTTAAAGAAGGCTTTTTTAGTCTATTTGCAGACTTCTTTGATCCATATATAAGCGGATTTGAAAGAAATTTTGCGATCACGCCTCTCGACCTTGATATTTCTCTGCTGATTTGAGAAATTGATAATTTCTCATTTTCCATTGATGAAATCAACTTTTTCTCTGTATCGTTCAATCCTGGAGCTTTACTCATATGGGGATGTGGTAAAAATTTGCTTAAATGGTTTGGAGGGAAAGTTTTCCCCTCCAAAACGTAAACTGTCATAAGATTATGTCCCACCTCTTTTGGAAAAAAATAAAAATTTAAAATCCAGTGATAAAACGTTTCTCAAACTGAAAAAATAGTTCTTTAAACAGGCCATAAATACAAAAAATATAGCGAAAATTTTATTTTTACTTTGTAAAAGTCTAAAAACACCTAAGTATTTTTAAAAAATGGGGGTGTCATAAGATTATGTCCCGGACTGTATATTTGAAATTAAAAACTTTCATCAAAGTCAAGAATTTATTTGATTTTACATTTTTTGATATTGTGAGTGGGCTTTGATGAATAATATTATAAACCGGGCGGACACAGCAGGCATGGAGATCAGAGATAATATGAGATCAAAATTAACGCCAAGCACATAAATAGTCTTAACCTACAACTAAACCATTCAATTCTAACAGTTATACGGACGATTATTTAAAGTCGAAAATATGAAATATCATATGACATGTGGACATGTGTAAATGTAATCTAAAGGTATGGAGTAGGCAAGGGTGTGTATTGGCAGCATAGCGTAATAATACACGGAATGTGAAGCCCAGAAATCCGTTGAAACCATTTAAGCTATCAATGATAGTCCCATTTTATGGACGGTGTTTTTATAGGGTGGGGTAATGTTATCGTGTACATAATCCATTTTTTATTTTTAACTTATCGATTTGAGGTAAAGTCAGGCAATTAAGCACATTTTTATAAGCATGGCATGCCATGTATTAAACGTTTAAAATTGGGCGGGTAAGATCTTTAGGATCCTTAACCCAAATCTGACAATGAAACGATCTCGTTTCTTACCCGAGAAAAGGTCGACCATTATATTTCTCTATTATCATTTCCGAGAGACTAAATATACATTCAGATACACTATCATCATAAGGCAATGGTGAAAAGTCAAATCTCTTACTACGCCAGATGTTATTGATAAAAACTGTATAACTTCTCGTAGATTATATTTTAGTCTTCACTTTAAGTCTGAAGGTAGATGTATCCCCGACTTAAGACATTTCGCACCCTAGAAAGGATAACACATAACTGCCCTATTCAAATGCAGGTTCTGGTAAAGAGTCTCTTACACTGTCACAAAACCTGTCCCTGTGACTCATGCGTTGTTATTGCCAACATTGACGTAACAAATATAGCCTTCTCCTCAAGACGCAGGGAGGGGAGAGGTCACTATGAATCATACCTGATCCAGAAATAAACACAATAGAGCCTTTAGACTTTACCGTGATTACTTTTCGGCAAAAAAAAATTATGTAATTCTTTTACACATTATCTTATCCCGTTTTGAAGTTTCCGTTTCGGATCATGTTTTTCAAATAACATTATTGCGAAGCTTATCATTAATCTTAATTGGGAGGGAAGGGGGGGCATGCTTAATGGTTAAAAACTATACAAGAAGTCAGTGAAATGCCTTAAGGGTTGGATCAAATCATTTGAAATGACGGCATCCTCACTGAGAAAGACTTTATTCTGCCTACGGAACTAGTTTTTTACCTTGCATTCATTACATTGGTATTCTCATATTTAATTGTCCAATTGATTCTGTTATATATTGCTCCATCTCCAACTTCGATCATCTTGTCTCAAAGATCGCCTCAACTAAGTCACCTAGATATTCCTCTGGCGCGACAACTTGACCTTTACGATCAATTAATGTGCCATTGTCAAAAGATAATAGCCAATTTTCAATCATGCTTTGGTTCGAGCTACGAATATTTTGCAGATATTCTGAGCACGTTCACATGCCTACAAGATCGAGCACTTGGAAGTGAACTCTCAATTATGGACAAGGGGATCCCCTTTTATACTATGTTAGAGGCCTGTCTAAAACCTCTTCCTAATAGCACAGCTTTACCCCCTCATATGTCCTTAGATTGACAAAGTCTTTTGTGAACCTCATCAATAGCGTCTAACGCATTTTTGACATCATTGAAACTTAATGAATAGGGATTAGACCCTCCACATTTTTAACACCTTCAGCAGTATTAATTTACAGTCTTGACACAATGGACTCACTGAGTGGTACGGAAATTTCATATTATTGTGGACAGTGCGGTTATTCTCAAGTAAGTCTGCTGCAATTATGGTAGTTGCTAACTGGATTACAAATTTAATAGAATGCTTGAGATAAGCGGTCAAGACGCTATACAGGCAGGTCTTACCTAATCTAGCCGGTCCATTAAGGAAAAACAATGACCCCCCCCCCCCTCCCTTGGCCTGTGCTGGCAACAGCACCATCAAACGCAGAACGTTATAAATCATTGAGGGGAGTAATCTTTTCCTCTACATTTACAACAACGCTGTTTATGGGTTGTTTTCGGTTTCGATGCATACACTTGGTTCGGTTAACATAGGTCCTTTTTTTACGGCCGTTTGAATATGCAATATTTTTTATGCTAGATAATAATCTATCTCAACGCTGTTCCTCGGCCTTGAAGTCTCTTACCATATCATCATAGTATTTAAGTAAAACACTAGGCTTTCTTGGCATATCGAAAGCACAAATGTAACCGAACAAGTGTCTGGTGTTGTGGGGTGACAAAGTGCTGGCAGCCTCTTATAGCACTCTATCCCAGTCAAGACTATTTTGTAAAAGGTCTCTGCACCAGAAGCCGTCTCAAAAGTAACATGAACTAGACAATTATAAGAACGTAAATATTTAAATGATGTAGGCTCTCATACATTCAAGACAGGAGTCTAGGTAACCATCTTTCCGGGTCAGTCGGGGCTACAGAATAAAGCCTGGAATTAACATTTCCTGTCTTTCTTTGCCTCCTTCTCCATTCTCCTTATTGAAAACATAATAAAAGTATATTTCACTGTAAAGGATACCCTAGTTTCTACCTCCGTTTGATCATGCTTGAACCATGCGATTAACAGTGTGCATTGTAAATCGCTCCTAGTCACATCTTCTTGTTGACGACCCACCTTATAAACAACCATGTGTTCCGAAGGAGATGAACGGTAGACGTATGGCCTTACGCGATTTACTGTGCATCTTATACTCGCACAGTCACCACATTGCCTCGGGGCCAAACACGTAGCGAAAGGGGACATACTGGCAAATGTCCCTGTTATCTGTATTTTGCGCCTCTGCACAATCATATCATTTATATATGTACCCAAAAATGTATTTTACTTATTTTTTGAGGTGCAAACCTCGACATTAATGTGGCAATCTTATCTCTTAATGAGATATTTGTTGTAAAATAACAGGATTGGCGTTAGTAACGTTGCAATCACGAATGATATATACGGATCCGCCCATTATCCGTCTATACAAAGGATATCTATCCTTGGGAGTAGAAGTATGTTCAACATACTCCTATAGGTATTCCTTTGTACAAATACCATCTTCCACACATGGACTCAAAGAATTATATATCCACATGGTCCATGTAGCATGTGCTTCATAACATTGTCGTGTAGATCTATATCTACATAGGGATCAGGGATCTCTGTAGAGATGAATTCAGCTATCTTGTCCGCACAACAATTTTATTTTTCAGAATGACTAAGATATGGGCTTGTGGAAGACCACGCTTTTGCATTTCAATCGAGTGAACGTGAGCCACAACCTAATCGAACACTTACCTGGTATAATCTCTGTCATCATTGAAATAAATTTGAGGTTGAATGCCCTGGCTACTGAGTCGGCCTATATGAAGGAGATTGCTCTTCAAAGAGATTATCTTCGGTCTCCTTCTAGTTGAGGTTACATGTCATAGTGATAAAAAAACTTGTGCTCATCATATTAGCCATTATGGCCATGGCGTCGAAGTAATGCTCCCTCATATTTTTAGGTGATCCCTGGAATTTAGAGGACAAGATAAAAGGCTTCGTCGTATTACTTGCACCACTATCTCCATCTCAACTAAGCCCATGTATGAATCTACACGAAGTTTCTTTTTTTTTATAGAATTGAGTTTTTAACCTCAACTTGTAGACAAAAATCTACAATTCATTGCTGGATGTGTTTACCTTCCCGCAATGAAGGCGTAATTTTTACAATCTTATAGATATTTGAGCTACTTTATACTTTAACAGAGAAAATTTTTGAAAGTCTCTGAGGTATGATTGTAGCCTCAAATTCTGTTGCCAACACGATTCACCACGAGGGTAGAACAGCACATCTGACATAGGGGTTATACGAAGACTGGTATGTTAAATGGGACGAAATTCCTTCTTCATCCTCTATGATAAACCCAGACGTCTCTTTCAAATAGTGGTTCGCCATTGGAACCGGTAGGATTTTAGCCCTTTAATTAGCTTGAGGATCATTAAATCTTCTACAATTTCTATTGATACATCAATTAAAGACCATACTGATGGCTTCAACATTAACATAATAGTCTCTCCGATTTTATTTAATCCCAGACATGTGTCGATATGTATATGAATAGGAAATACCTCTCTAATAAACCTATAAAGTCTATCCATTAATTCCCAAAAGCACTATTAGCATTATACGTATTGTGGTACACCTGACCTTGAATTCTCAGATAGTAAGTACAAATGCTCATACTTTTAATTTGTTACCCCATAGAAGCAAAAGAAAAAGCAGAGTTGTATGGTCTAGTATTTGCGTTAATTTTCCGATAGAATTAATTAGTTCTATTAGTAAACTGATATTTCAGGTTTGCTGTACATCTCTAAATATTAAGAAGCCTTCCCTTCCGAAATGACAGCAGCTTTTGTTTTGCTGCAAAATTAAAATCTTAAGCAAAATTTGAGCTCCACAACAGACACATTTGCACTTCATATCACCACAGAAAAATTCCCTGACATGTTATGTCAGTCTGCTCGTATTTAGCTTTCTTTTGTATAGGGCGGTGTTGTTTCGTCTACAGGATTGAAAATAACATTGTCTGTAAATTGCAGTAAAAGTAAAAATTGAGGCTTTTTAGTAGATTACTAAACCCAGCTATTGTTTGCGGCTTTAGAAGACAGTAATTATTGCTGCAACCGAAGAAATAGAATATATTGTGCTCGTTACTGTCTTAGGTTTAAAAATAATCATGTTGATTTTATTTTGATACCGTGGCGGGGTCAAGAAGAAAATTAGGTTAAATCCCAATAGCAGCCGCCATAAAAAAATGAAAAACTTTAATATAAAAAAAAAGCTTTGATCCCATGGTAATAAACAAATGCGAAGTGAGTTAACTGATAGCATATATACATGCGACGATATACTTGACATTTAGTTTAACGATGCTTCTGTCAGTCGTATGATAAACTTGTGTGAGTTAGGCGAGGTTGGTTTTTTTTGACGAACCTTGGGCTTATACGAAACTCGGTTATTTGTGATATCAGTAATTCTCAAATGCAGGTTACCCAAAACCCAATCTGTCGATAAAGTTACTTGTAAATGCGAGCGACCATGCTGCAAAGAGTTAGGTGATCGTACAGATGCAATTTTTGAACCGGTTAAACTGCCTCTTCATAAATATTTCCAATTTATGTTAATGTGGTATCGAAACAACCTCCAAATCGACATTTCGCATGATGTTTCAGTAAGTAAATAAAATTATCTCAATGGAGTCGCGGATTGAGAGAGATTATATAGGATATTTTGATTGACACAGACGAGGTCTCGGAGGTGTTGATTAAAATGCTTAACGTAAAATCGTCTAAATAGACGAATCTCTTTTTTTTTTCAAAAGAAATATAATAGGGGAAGGTAAAATGATGCCCAATAGGGTTTTTGGTATGGTTGAACGAGGCCCAAGAAAATGCGCGATTTTCCAGTATCTGATAGAAGTGCGGATAAATTGCTTCCAATTATAAGGGACAATTGTCTGCCCGGGACAACAATTATAAGTGATAATTAGTCTGCATATAGGGCTATTAGCAACAATACAGCATTTAACCATCTGCAGGTTAATCATTCGCTCAATTTCGTGTCGCTTGATGTTCCTTTAGTTCACACACAAACGATCGAAAATTGTTGGATGCATGCAAAAAAAGCATAAAGAAACCAGAATGGTGGATCCGTTAAAAACATAAAGGGTACTTAAATAAATTTATGAAAAAAAGATATCCCTGCAATAATAGGATCGATAATTTAATCATCCTATTAAAGACGATTATTTGAATTTCTTATAAAACTTTATTTAACACAGAATATTCGTTTCACACCACCTCTTCTTCTAACATATTATCAAAGCATACTGCCGGCGCTTCTTGTTATCATTTGTGATTGTTAAATATAGATTTAGCAGTAAATGATATGGGTAAAAAAGAAAAACACGGAGCTGAATAAAATTTTAATAAAACTGTATCAGCAGTTCCTACATGGGAAACATACTTACAGAAAGAGGGAGATGGTGATGGGAAGGCTGAAGAGCCCAAAATTACCAATGCTCTTGCTTCTCTAGAAGCAGTACTCGGAAAAGTGCAAGCCTCTCAACGAGACTGGCCAAGGGAAACCTTTAGTGCAATCTTGAGCAGATGGAAACAGATGCCAAGAGGCGGATGGTCAAAAGCAACCTCCTTCTTCTGTGATAAGTTTTACACAAAGCTCTCTGAAACTTTGTTCAAGAAGAGCGCAAAATCTGTGCTCAGAACACTAGCAGGAAGTCCTATTGGAGTCAGAAGCTTTAGACTCGAAGACGGAATCAAGCGTGCTAAAATGCTCGATGAAATCTTCAAGGTAGCCTCGCTCAAGGATACGGCTTTACAGGGGCGAGCGGCAGTAGAGTTCCTCAAACACTGGAGAGAGGTCTCTAAAGGAAAGGTCACTGATGTGACTCCTACCCGCAAAATATGCTCACTTAAAGTCGATCCGAAAATTTTAGGCATGCTGGATGAAGTAGTAGGGGACTTTGTGAAATCCCACCCTGTGAAGAATATGACGGACATCGTTAGAATTCTTTAGTGTGTTCAGCTGTCTTACCGGAGCCTGACAACAAAAAATGGAGTCAAAAGTGAATAACTTTCGAATATCAATAAAAATATTTTGGAGCTTGAAGCGAAAATGACTCTTTTGTGCAGGTATAAGGAGGACAGCACTTCCTTAAAGGGTGAGAATCTAAAGGAAGCGAGGAGGATAATGAGTTCTCATAGACTCATACTTGCCAAGCCCGACGATCTCAATAAGATCATCTCTCACTTGAACGACAGGTCGACTATATACTCCGACAAAATCAACAAGTGGGAGAAAAGGAAGATGTTCAGACAGGAGAACACAAAATTCGAGCTCTTCCGAGGAAGACTTTAAAGAGACCTCTCCGAAGAAGTGAAGCCGAAGCACAATATCCCTACCGAGGATATCGTAACCACATGGTCAAAGATGTGGGAGAAAAACGATAATCTCAAAGCGGATGAAAAGCTTTATGCAGAATACCTTCTTGAGTATTCGGCCGGTGACCTTGAAGAAGTGTGCTTCCCAACAGAGGAAGGATTTTTAGATATAGTCAAATGGCTGCCACGTTGGAAAGCTGCGGGGCCTGATAGGATCTTTAACTTCTTCATTCAGAGGATAAGATCTATTCATGGTCCTTTGTACAACGTTATTAGAGACATCTGTCTTAATAATGAGACCCCTGAAGATTGGTTCTTTAAAGGGATTACTTACCTGATCCCTAAAGGAACACCACAATCTGATAAGGACTTTAGACCTATCACATACATGTCTAATTTGTACAAGTTGACGACGAAGTGCGTAACTTAAGTCATGCAGCTCATGGTAGAGCATCGAGGACTGGTCTCTGAAAACCAAATGGGATCAGTAAGGAAAGTCTTAGGTGCAAAGGCGCAAGCGCTGACAAATATCATGATGAATAAAGCTAGTGATTACAATCTTAAAACAGATGGATTGATGTCAAGAAAGCGTTTGACTCTGTAACCCACGAGTACTTATTGGAATGCATTAATCAATTGGAACTGCCTCAGTGGATCTCCAAATTCTTAACTAAGACTATTTCTAAGTGGAATTTGGAAATAAGATTCAATAATGAGGTTATTCTCAATAAAAGAGTCAAAAGGGGAATCTTACAAGGCGACAGCCTTTCCCCCTTACTCTTCGTATTGTGCATGAACCCCCTTAGCAAGCGACTAAATGGCTTATACCCAAAAGTCGAAGTTGAGTTAGAAGAGGTGCCCTATACGTATAACTATCTACTCTTCATAGACGATCTTAAGCTGTTTGCAAAGTCGGATGAGGTGCTGAAAAGCATGGTTGACGAGACAAAAACTTTCTTCGGAACTGTTGGCCTCTATATGAATATCGAGAAATCAGCCACCAACTCTACCTCTTGTGAAGGTGACGCGAGACTGCTGGGATCCCATGAAGGGTATTAGTATCTCGGAAGCACCGAAAGTAGAGTTGGTAGGAATATGACTGAAACCGTTGAAAAAATAGTTAAGTCTTTTGAGGCCAGGGTCGAAGCTTTATGTAAAACAAATCTCAACGCCAAGAATTTGATAAGAGCCGTGAATGAGTTCGCGGTCTCTCAAATCAATTACTATGTTGGATTGTTGAAATGGAGCCCGGCCAGTTCAAAGCCATTGACGACATAATACGGCGTATTCTCACGCGTCATCACGTGCACCAATAATTCGCGTGTAAAGAGAGGTTGTATTAACCAAGAGATGAACTTGGAAGAAGACTTTCAAGTGTTAAGCACAGGAGTGAGCGCATGCTATCCAACTCGTCTGGACACTGGAGTCTAACCAAGATGTCTTCTTGAGAAGGAAGGCTATACTGAAGACAGAAAACAATGAGAATACTCATCTGTATAAAATAAGAGCCTTCCATAAAAGTAAGTTCAATCTCAAAGAAGAGGTCAGTCTGATGACTCTCAAGGAAGCACAGAAATCATTCCTGTACAGCGAGATAAAAAACAAATTTAATCACGCAAAGCTGTATAGGCTAAGAGACGATCCCCTTGTTTCAATGAAGTAATCCTCAATCTGGCTTAAAAAGTGAAACATATCCCCTCGAGAAGAAGGCGCTCTTTATGGCCTTTAGGACAGAAATATCTTCCTTGAGAAAGGTGTAAAATGCCCTCATTGTAACGACAAGTACAAGTCGGTAGATCACATGGATACTCAATGTGATAGAATGTTATCAAATGATTACTTGACGAGGTAAATGAGGCTTTAAGGTGTATCCAACTTCAGCTGTGCTTGAACTTCGGATTATCGAAGTCCAAGAAAATTCGTAATCACTCCCTCCAGGAGTGTGTATCGAATGACCGGGCCAAGATAAGAATAGATACCCGTATACCAACGAGTATTAAGGTCAAGTACAACAAGCCTGACATCATTGTCCTTGACAAGCTCAAGAAGGAGATCCTTATTGTTGAGGTAGGCATTACGAGCTTTGACCACCTACGTGCTGTTGAGGTCGAGAAGAAACATAAGTACGATCTTCTGGCCAAGCATTGTGGCACACTACATGGGTTCAAGACAAGAATAGTCCCGTATGTGATGACATGGGACGGGATGGTGACAACTTATCACCAAAACTACAGGAAGGAACTAGAACTCGACAGACGCATCGAGGCTTACATACAATCCAGAGTCCTCAAGATGACACTGGAGAGCTTATCTATGGAAGCTCGAAGAGAATCTCTATACTCCTATGCAGCTCAAGAGAATGTAAGAGCTGATCAATCTGGTCCCCAAGACCCTCCAATTCTAAGTCTTCCCTCCAACTGTGAGTCTATATGAATGTTAAAACACTACAGTATATCCTAATTAATAAGTTGATTTTAGGAGTAAATGATGATAAAGTCTCAAGGATCTACGTTTATTCATGAATGTAAAGCCATCGCCGTACTATACCGGCACTTAGAATATATTTTCCTTTAACATAGCTCAACCTACTTTCAGATTAGATTCATCTTATTCAAGTAACAAAGACCCAAGCATCAAATTCTTATCAACACTAAGCTTAAGACTACACTATTACAATAAGCAGCTTAAACGGCCTTAAATCCATGTTAATAATAGTATGTCGTGTTTACTAACATTCACAGTCATCTATCATTATCGTCATCTAGATTCTAATGTTATGGCGGCTGATACTGGGATTTTACCGAAAATTATATTAACAAGTATATTGATCCTAAATAAATAGGGGTAAAGAAAAACGAGCAGACAAAAAATGAAAATTTTGTAAATAAACAAACTGTCATAGTTATCCTAGAAGACAAATCAGCATGACTGATGACCAGGAGAGGTAAGACACTAGTGGATCCCCTCTCTCCATCTCCGGGTCTCTGGCTGCACTCCTCGAGAGTGTCGAGACTAGTGAGGAGGATTGGCCACAACAAGCGCTTCTATTAGTTCTTACGAGATTTGGTAGGATGCCATCAGCTGGTTGAAATAAAGCAACGGATGTCTTATGTACCAAGTTCGTCTCCAACATTAGCCTCCAGGAATTAAAAATAAGGCACAAAGGCCCTTACAACTAGTAGTAGAATCGAGGCCCGAATCTAGAATCCAAACTGGAAGCTTATAAAATGAGGAACACCATCCTTACTTTGTTTGAAAGGAAAACGCTTCACAAAGCAAAGGTTAATTGAAAGCTCCGATTTTTTTTTGGAGAAAAAAAAGCAGGGTGTGAAAAAGACAATAAGATCTGTTCCTTGAATGTCGATGCCCTCAGGCTTGATTTAGTAATCAAGTCGGTAGAAACCTTTGTTGAAGAACACCTACCCTGCAATATGTTGGATATAGAGCGAATATTGCAGGCGGCACAGATCTGCTACCAGGAGATTACCAGAAAAGAACCGAGGCCTTCAGTCTGGAAAGAAAGTGTCTTAAAAGAGATAAACACTCTAGGGCGAAGACGGAGCTTCTGAGTAAGGTACGGACGTTTGGTAAACTCCCTGAAGATGAGAAAGGTGAGGCCAAGAAGACCATGAGAGAGCTTAACTTAAAGCTTTGCTTGCACCATATATATATTGAAGCTATAGCTATCTTGAGTGGGAAGATGTCTATATATTCCAAAAGCATGAGGTTAGCCAAAAGCGAAGGGGGTACAGACAGCATAACCAAAGCTTCGGGCTATATAGAAACTCATTCTATAGCAACTACGTGATGACCAGAAGAATGAACATGAGGTCGCGAAAGGGGACATTAAATCATTCTAGTCTATAAAGTAGAATCAGGAAGTTAGAACTGAAGGAGACTATTCCTTTGATGAGTATCTCTTTAACTTCATACCTGGTAATGATGAGCAGATCACCTTCCCGGTATATGCTGAGTTCAAGGATATAGTAAAATGTCTGCCAAACTGGAAGGCAGCATGATATGATGGCATTTACAACTCTTCATTAAGAAGTGTACTGCTTTACATTCTTTCCTTCATGAATATATAATGGAAATATGTTTAGATGAGAAGGCTTCTGAGAGTTGGTTCTATAAGGCTTAACGTACCTAATCACGAAGGGTATGCCGACATGTGGTAGTGACTTCAGACCTATCACTTGTATGTCAAACATCTATAAACTCACAACGGAGTGTACGACGAGAGTCCCACTATCAATTGTCGAAAGTAGAGGTCTTCTAGTCGAGAACCAACTTGGAACAGTTCGATTAGTTCAAGGAGCTGGGAACAGGCTATGCTAAACATAGCGATCAATAAGGTGCATAAAAACCTCCTCAAGACCATGTGTATAAATGTGAAGAAGCCCACGACTCAGTATACCACGCTTACCTAACCACATGTATTGAAAGGTTAAACCTCCCTCAATGGATAGAAACATTCCTTAATGCAACCATTAAAAAGTGGCACATTAAGATTATAACAGATGCCTGCAGGAATGATCCAGGAGAAGAAAATCGTGAAGGGTAAATAACAGGGTGATTCCTTATCTCCTCTCTTGTTCGTTCTAGTTATGGATCCTTTGAGCTGGAAATTGAATTAACTATATCCAAAGGTAGGTGTACAATCTGACAGCCAGTCATTTGTCACGAACCATCTTCTCTTTACTGATGACCACAAACTCATGGCAGATGGCGAGGAAACCATCAAGGCCTTGAGTGAGGAAACAAAAAAATTTATTTTGGCAGTGCGTCTAGAGGTTAACCGAGAGAAATCTGCCACTAATTGTACGGAAGTAGAAAACGACACAGTCATACTAGAAGGTTCACAGGAATATAAGTATCTGGGAATAACGAGGGATCTTCAAGTGCAATCGAAAGAGAGACTTACGGAAAGGATAAGACAGAGATATTTGTTTGTGTCGAGCGACTGTGTATGACGAAGTTGAATGGTGTGAACATGTTTCGTGCCATCAATGAGCATGCGATCTCAGTCATTAATTACCACGTTGGTCTTCTGAAACTCGAAACAGAGACTACAGGGGTCTGATTTTGACATTCAGCAGGAGTTAATAAAGCACCATATCCTCTTACAGCCAGCCTGTAATGAGAAACTATACCTTCCTAGGAGAGAAATGGGAAGAGGCTTTGCGTGTGTTGAGCACAGGAGCGAAAACATGCTGCTTAACATGTATAACTCACTGAATGAGTCTAGAAATAGCTCACTTAGGCGTGCTGCAATACTAAAAGTGGAGGAAGGCTCTAAGTCTTATCTTTCACAAATAGTAGGGTACCCTAGAAGAAAGTACCGTCTAGGAGCGTTAGCCCCCCCCCCCCCCCCCCCTAAGTGCTATGCGACGCTCAAAGTTTATCGCTTTACAACTAAATTAAGAATCGTTACAACCATGCAAAGTTGTTCAAAGCAAAGGACTACGAGCTAGTAAGTATTAAGGGCTCCTCAACATGGCTGGTTAAGGGGAATAACCAGGCTCGATCTCAAGCAACATATTGCTTACTGCAGGATAGAACAATATTCGGCGGACAGGATGGACAATGTCCTCACTGTAGATCGCATAGGAAGACTGCAGATCATCTAGCTACCAAGTGTGATTGAATGTTGGGTTTTGATTATATGAGAAGACACAAGGAGGTAGTTAGGTGCCTACATCTTTTACTATTTATAAAATGTGACTTTAAGTAACTAATAAGAATAGGTTCCTCTCCGTACAGGAGGTAATGTATAATAACAATTGTCTGATAAGAGTAGAAGCCAGGATAATATCGGATATGCCGGTCAGCCATAATAAGCCTGAAATTTTTGTCTTAGATAAGAAGAGGAAGGAAATCTTAAGTGTCGAGGTTGGAATAACCAATCAAGAAGATCACAATAGTTAAGAATGAGAAATTAAGGAAGTACGATCTCTTGGCTATTGAGCCTGGTGTAATCCATAAGGCTAAGACAAAAATAATCCCCTATGTAATGACATGGGACGGTGTAGTGACGAACTTCCACAAGAAGTACATCCAAGAGTTGGATTTCCGACCATCCTTGGAAGCATACATCCAGTCTGTAGTGCTGAAGAAAACCTTGGAGAGTATCTCCTTGGAACGAAGGCAAGGACTTGATCAGGATGATGCTGGAGAGGAGGAGATTGAGAGAGCCGTGGAGAATCTAGCTGATTTTAGTGTAGAAGTAGTGGGGAAGCAATGTCCCCATGAGCCTGTATTCCAGGGGAACATGACTGCCCCTGAAGACCCCTTAGGCACACAGCCGAAGGGGGTAGAAAAATACTCTACTGTCTCTTCTGAGCCCACAGACTTTGCCGGTAATTTATAAATGTTGCACAGAGTAGCCCTTTGAACTATTTATTATAATTTCAGACAAATAAGACCTCTTTGTGTTTTCTGTTTTCATTATAGCCTTTCTTTTCAGAAAGACATCTTGGTTAGACCAAGTGTCGATAAAGGTTGGAGGAGCATGCGTTAACTCCTGCGTTCAGCACATGAGAGTTCTTTTCCAAGTTCATCTCTTTGTAAGCACAGCCCCTAAACACGCGGGTTGTCATTATAAATGATGACTCGCGAGAATACGCCGTATTTTATCGTCAATGCCTTTGAACTGGTCTGGGCACATTTCAACATTCCAAACATAGAAGTCTATTTGAGAATTCGCGAACTCATTCACGGCTCTTATGAAAATTTTGCCATTGAGATTCGATTTATATAAGGTTCGACCCAGGCCTCAATAACTTTACTATTTTTTTGGCAGTTTCAGTCATATTCTTACCTACTCTATTCTCGGTAGTCCCGAGATATTTGTACCCTTTATGGTGCTCCAGCAGTCTCGCATCACCTACACAAGAGGTAGAGTCGGTAGCTGATTTCTCGATATTCATATTAAGGCCGACAGTCCAAAAGAAAGTTATAGTTTCGTCAGCCATGCTTTTAAACACCTCATCCGACTTTACAAACAGCTAGAGATCGTCAAAGAAGAAAAAAGGTTGTACGTATAGTGCATCTCTTCTACCCAACTTCCCCTTGGGTATGAGCCATTTAGTCCCTTGCTGAGGGAGTCTTACACAATACGAAGAGTAAGGGGAAAGGACTGTAGTTTTGTAAGATTCACCTTTTGATGGATGCATAGTACATAATCCTATTATCAGATCTTATTCTAATTCCACATTTCTATAGACTTAGTAATAAACTTGGAAATCCACTGTGGTCTCTATAGTCGATTGATACATTCCATTAAGTACTCATGAGTTACAATGTCAAACGCCTTCATAAATCAATCCATGCTGATTAGAGTTTGTAGCCCCTAGCTTTATTCATCATGATATTTGTTGGCGCCTGATCCTTTGCCCTTAAGGTATTCCTTAATGTTGGTATTTGGTTTCTAGAGACCAGTCCTCTCTGCTCTACTATGGGCTGCATGATAGAAGTTTTGCAGTTCGTAATCAACTTGTACAAATTAGACATGCATATGATTAGTCTAAAACATCCACCAGATTGTAGTGTTCCTTTGGGGTTCAAAAAAAAAGTAATTCATTTGTATAATCAATCTTCCGGAGGCTCGTTATTGTGGTAAATGTCTTAAATAGTTATCGTATCCATATTTTATACCCTCCGTATTTTATCCCAATTTTTGTACGCACGATATTTGCCATCCATATGTTACGCCGTTCATATTTTACACATATTTTGAACGTAACAATTGTGGTCATTCATATTTCACAGCTTTTTTTATTCTAAACTTCAAAGTAGTTATTTACAGTTTCTAAAACAGATGAATATATTTCATGCAATAGTTAAGTGTGCCTATATAGCATAAGATAACATTTTTGTATTAGTTAATCATCTTATTATTAAGCACCATGTATGTGCCGAACATCGCATACAGCCTACTTCCTAATTGTATAAGTTGAACGGTAATCTTTTACGCATATTTAACTGTGTCTTCACGATGCCAATATTTTTTTCAAATAAAAATGTACCTATTTGTGCGAGATAATTATCTAAACCTTCTTATGATAAAAGCAAAGCCAATATTTATTGCTAGAAAATCTGTATACAATTACACAATGCGTTTATCGTAGTACTACAAGCGCAGATGTTCTAATTTGGCTTTTCAACTCGAAAAAATATAAAAACCTATTTTACCACATAAATGTTGTTTAGCAAAGTGATCTTTTCGCATAAATCATGTTAATAAGAGTAAATTGCTTGATGAAAACACTATTTTTAATAAAAGGTCACTAAGATCATTTTATATTTTTGTAAGTTAGTACAACATAGATTTTAATAAGCATACAGTTTTACTTCCGCTCTTAATTATTAGTATAGCACAAAGCACTGACTTACATAGTCTCAGAGTGTGTCGATATGAATTTTATTGAAATGTCTTAAGTTCTAAAATAAGATTTTTTGATAAAAGTTTGATCAAATTTAAAGGAATAAAAGTCAGTAAAAGAGAAATGCCAAAACGTTGAACCTCCCCCCTTCGTTAATTAGAATATATTCTTAGAGTTACTGACGCTATTAAAAACTTTTTATCCCATCCAGGAGGGGAATCAATTTATACAACTTCCCCCATATATCACATCTAATCCGTGATGTTGATCTGTTGTTTCTGATGTGTTAAATCTGACACGACACCTTCTTAATCAGAAGAAATATATCCTTCCTATTATGTTTTTTTTTTATTTATGCGTAACTTCCAATTACCAGCTATTTGTGAAACTGTGTAGGCATCTTCACCGACAAACCCCGAGACTATATATCCCGGCCACCATTTACCAGACATTTTGTCCTGAAGAGAAAGTCTAATTATTAAAACCTTGTTCCCAATCTCAAGGTTCCTTGTGATCCCTTTACCCCTTTTATATAAGATCCATTGTATTTCTCAAAAACTTCATGCCTCGTGTCCAACAGTATCTATTTGTTATAGCTTTTGTTAAATTTACTAATTTTTCATCGCCCTCTAGTTATTTCTGTGTTCCATGCACTAATATGAATGGAGACGTCCAAATAGCCCAATGGAAGGATACATTATGTACCAAGGTCGCTCTATCCTTAGCGGGCTCCACTCCTTACGCCCGAAACCAATTAGACTCTTAATTCTCGTTCTTAGCGTCTGAATCGCGCGTTCCACTGCACCCGTTGTTTCTTTATGGTGTGGTGAACAAAAATCCCAGCCAAAGTTATACTTTTTTGTAGGTTTTTTATACATCCGTAAATTCGAGTCCACGGTCAGCGATGATTCTCTCCGGTATTTAATGTTTCTCTTTAAAATTAGATCCTCAATGGCTATAGATACAGACTCTGCCGTCTTTGGAACTAATACTCTCGTCTCCATCCATTTGGAGAAGTGATCAACTGCGACGAAAACAAATTTAGATCCGCTTTCCTCATGAATCTTGCCCATCATATCGATTTCTTATATTTGGTTTGGATATTCTGATGCGATAACTTTGTTTCTAGTGTTTATCCTTAATTTACCGTCCCTAGAACATATTACGCATCTTCTACAATATTTATCTACGTCTACGTACACTCCCTTCCGATTAAATCTTTGATCTAGGGAAAATTTTATTGTGTTAGGTGATCCATGGCCCGTGAAGAGATGGTAATCCTTCAATATCAGTTCTTTAATCTCTTCTTCTTCTGCTCTCTCCACGTTATATTTCTAGAATCTACTCAGGCCATCCGCGATGTTGCATTCGCCCGTGATGTACTCTACCTCAAAGTCATATTCCCCCAGTTTCATAGCCCATCGTGTTAGTCGGTTTGTCAAATTTTTTGTTTGCCACAAATATTTAAAAGATTTATGGTCTGTCCTTAAGATAATGTTCTTCCCAGAAGATAACCTATAGTTTTTGATTCCCTTCACGAGGCCCAGGAGTTCTTTATCCGTCATCGAGTAATCAAATTGGCACTTGTCTAATCTTTTACTGAACGCGGAGATCATTCTTTCTTGTCCCTTATTGTTTTCTGCAGCAGGAAGGCGCCAATTTTATGGTCGGAAGCGTCAGTTACCAGGATAAAGTCTTTGTTAAAACCAGGCTGTACCCTAGATATTGCTTTTCTAAGTAGTTTTTTCAGATTCCTAATGCATTCTATACCTTGACAATTAAGTTGTATTTTCTTTGATAAGTTTTTCTTTTCTCCTTTTAGCAAGTCGTAAAGGGTCCCGATGCTTCCGCAAATCGGGTACAAACTCTCTGCAGTAATTTAAAAAGCCTAAAAATGATCTAAGCTCATTTCGTTATTTGTTCTGGGTATTCAACGGTTTTTCTTGTTCTCTCTTGGTCTATTTTAACTTCACCTTCGCTGATTATGCTTCCCAAAATCTTTACTTTAAGCTGAAAAAATCGAAATTTCTTTTTCGTCAAGCGATAGACCAGCAGCCTTCAGTTTCCCCAATACTATCCTTAGGTGTGAATCATGACTTTTTATGTCCTTTGAATATACAATTATGTCGTCTAAAAAGGGAAGACAAACTTCCTTGTCTCGCCTCTAAAGATATCATCCATTGCCCTTTGAAATTTCGCTGGTGCGTTGTACAATCCAAAGGGCATTCTGTTGTACTCGTATAGTCTTCCTTTAAACGAGAATGCAGTTTTTTCCTTGTCTTGTTCTTTCATTGTCACTTGATAGTAACCTGACGTGGCGTCTAAAGCTGAGATCCTTGCGCCGGCCAGTTCATCGTATATTTCATCGACTCTGGGTGAAGTGTGCCTATCTTTCACTGTAATTGCGTTTAGGCTCCTGTAATCTACGCACATTCTCCAAGAACCGTCGGGTTTGGGAACCATAACGATTCGACTAGACCAGAGGCTTCTGCTTGGTCTAATGATTCCTAATCTCAAGTTCTTCTATATTTCCTCTTCAATACTCTTCTCCTGGTTAACAGGTATCCTCCTACCATTTCTTTGGTATATAGGTTGATTAGTCAATGTTTCTATAGAATGGGTTCCCGTCGTACATAAATTGAAGTCTCCTATCTCAGTCTTAAATATTTCCATGAAATCTTGTTAATTGTGTCTGAATCAACCGTACTGCTTCTATAAAGTCAATGTTTCATTCACTAAAGGTCTTCAGTACAACATCCAACAACTGGGTATCTTTTTTTATCACGTCGGTTTCTGAAATTACGTGTTTGCATTCCTCTATGACTAGTGGTTTAAAGACTAAAACTCTGTCTCCTACCTTTATTTTAGCGCCCCATTTCCTTCCCAAAATACTCAATCTTCCCCCGTCTACTGATCTGACTATCCCTTCGTATTTTTCAAGCTTACCTATTTCGAGACATCCACCTGTCCTATAAGTGACACATCCGCTCCCGTGTCTATTAGTACCTTCCTGTATCTACCGTTTATCAACCCTCTGATAAAAAATGGGCTCCTTTCTACCCTTACATTATTTAAACAGACTAGGAAACCTTTATTTCTCTCATCTCCCTTGCACTTCACCTGTGCCTCTCCCTGGGTCTCCTCATTGACTGCTGATACTTTATTGCCGTATTTTAGCCTTTCCCTTCTCATCAATTTAGTGTACTCTTTGCACTCACGGGTAAAATGGTTGCAATCTCCGTGTAGTGTGCAATATTTCTGTTTATATTTTCCTCCTCGATCAGGGTTGCTGTTATGTTGTCCAGTCTTGTAAAGTTTAGAATTTACATAGTTATCATTGTAGTGCCTTTGAAGTTGGGCCGCACCATTATAAACTTCTTCTCTGTTTTTATATCCTGAAATTCTTGAAATGAATTTTTCTGGGAAGGCTATGGCTACCATTTCTTCTGCCACTTGGTTGAATTCTTACCACGAACTCGTGTTCCTACCTGCTTGATATAAGTGTGCCCGGATTTCTCCGTGTGTCTTTTGTACCACCATTTGTGCTAAAACTGCAGGGTGTACGATACCTCCCTCGTGTATTGTTGTTGCCGCTCTTGACATAGATAAGTAGTCTGCTCGTGTATGGGGCATTTCTAACTCAATAAACTCAGAAGGTGTTAGTTCTTTGTTTCTAGCTGCTCCAAATCTGTTCTTCATCATGTCTTCTAACGTTGCAAAGCTCAATTGGTTTACCTTTCCAACAATCACCTCTGAGGCCCATGATAATGCTTTACCTCTTAAGCCATGACTGCAACTCTAGAAGCTTCGTCGTCAAACCACTGTGCCACCTCGGCTATCAAACGTAGTTCTCCAAGCCATGCATTCACACCTTCACTTTCCCCCCTCCAAAAGCTCGAATGGTTTTAGTTGCTGCCGCCATGTCAAAGACTTTATTATTATTTTGCATCCCCTAGAAGGAGAATCAATTTATACAACTTTCCTTTGATATCGCGTCTGATCCATGATATTGACCTCTTGTTTCTGATATGTGAAGTCTTACACGACACTAAGATTATCACTTTCCACCTAGAACAGTCGAAGTATCCGTTTGCTTTAACCCATTCATGGAATTTCTTCTTGCTTATACAGTTGGTAGCAGAAACTCGTTATATAATTTTTTGTTTATGGATCATGTTTAAAGCCCCTGTAGTAAGTTTAAACCATTAACTAGCAGTATGCGTTTACTCTACGCGGTATTAAAATGTATGTAGAAACAGTTCTTCACTTTTTTGTTCGTGTTCACAAATTTTATGCTCAACACTACTGTACAAATCAATAATACTAAAATGTTTTAACAATATTTGTTATTTTGGGGGTAAAAAAAGCAGAAAAAAGAAACTAAAAATTTTCCCTTTTAAATCTATAAAATTGAATCAATTTAAATTTTCCCCCTCGTACATGTATATAAACTAAATTCGCGTAGAAGGGTATTAATACTGATCAACAACACACGGAGTAATGTTCTGCTTTAAAAAGACATACTTCATTCTCATTCATTGGGCCAGAGACATCATAGATATTTCATTAGTGTAAAAAATGAATAGTGTATCATATGGATACGACAATAATTGTCCGGTTCTCTACTGATTAACTCTTGCATGGACTTAAATTATATTAGAATTTTTAGAAAGAATATCAGCGTGCGACACCTCTACCGTCCCCCAATAGAAATGTCTAACTTGTCGCTATTTTGCTTAGTCTAAATCTCTTTTGATTACGCGTTATTAAGTATGCAACTGCTTTATGACTTCTTCGATGGTATAACCTGGTTCCTAGTTACAAAGAAATTTTCCCACTGGGTTTGGCATATAAAACAGGACCTTGTCTCCTACTTAAAGTCCATTTACGTTATATCTTCGCTTTGACAATCGCTTTCTTGTATTTATCGAAATTGGCGTTTCGTTCATTTACTAGCTCACTCGCCTATAATGTTAAGTATTTTTGATGGAGCTTTTGATCTGTTAGGAATAAGGGAAGTTTACTATTGCGTAGTATGCAAGATAATGTACCTATGCTTCGTCTGTGGACATGGTTGAACGCTGTTTTGGTATTTTCAAATGGCCTTTTCCAACTTAATTGTCAAAAGTTAGTAAGTTTTTTAAAAATATTCAAGAGCGACTGGTTAGCTCTTTCAACTGCCCCAACCGTGATGTGATGTTCAGAGATGCTATACTTCTACTCGATATTAGATTCTTTGGTCAGTTTGTCTACCTCCTTATTAGAGATTTCTAACCCATTCTCCGATATTAATCTGTCTAAATCCCCGTGTTTTTCAATGATCAGTCTTCTAATGGCGTCAACAATGGCCGATGCGGTTTATTGCTAATCACTGTGGTCTGTCTATTTAGAATAGTAATCTATTGCTATAAAAATTAAGCTATTCCCGCACGAGGACTCGGCGATACGCTCGATCAGGTCGATTTCCCAAAGTTGGTTAGTTCGTTCAGACTATAACATGGGTGTTCGTGTTGTGTCGTTGGTATCCCGATCTTAGACAAATTTCCCATCCATTAACGTAGTCTTCGATGTCCTTATATAGTGTTTTCCAGAGGTATCGTTTTGCGATTCAAAACTTCATAGAATTTTGGCTACCGTGTCCTATGTAGTTGTGATATTCCGCCAATACACGCCCCATCTTCTTCATTTAATTCAATTATTTTGTTTTCTTCAATTTTAATTATTCTTTTTTGATCTTGTCGGATGAATCCGTCGGCTCCATTATCTTCCCTCCTAACATAGACAGATTTAAATGAGTATTCTTGTAAGATCATTGCCCACCTAAGCAATCTACTTGTTATGTTTTGGTCTCCCAAATGTATGTTAGAGCTTTGTGTTCGGTCTTTAGTGTGTATTCCCTCTCGAGAAGATAATTACGATTATTGATAATACTTTTTATGATCGCGGAAAGCTCTTTGTCAGTGGTGGAGTAGTTTTTTTGTACTTTTTATATACTCTTGGTGTATGCGCTCACGAATTTTTCTTTTACGTCTTCTCATATCTGTGACAAGATTGCTCCAATACCGTTCTCAGATGCATCAGTCGTTAATATGAAGGCTTTCCTAAACTCTGGCTTATGTCTTAAGATACTTGCCATAAGTTTGTTTAATTTTTGAGTTCCGAAGGCTTTCCTACTTCTTTATTCTAGCTTAATGCTCTTAGAACTTCTAGCATATTCTCCCTTAAACAGTTCATACAGTGGTGCTGCTATTGACCATAAATCCTGGATCAACTCTCTACAATAATTAATGAGTCCTAAAAATGACCCGAGTTCTGCTACGTTTTTTGGTTCTTTGTATTGGGTAATTGCTTTAATCTTCTCTAGATCTGGCTTAATCGTGTCTTTAGTTACTATGCTTCCTAGGATTTTTATTTTCAATTTAAAGAAGTGGCACTTTTTCTTGTTAAGAGCAATTCCTTCTGCTTTTAGTCTACCCATGACTATCTCTAGGTGTTGTCGATGCTCGTTGTGATTCCTTGAGAAAACAATAATATCATCTAAGTATGGTATTACAATTTCCTATTTCCCTCATGAAGATGGTGTCCATCGTTCTTTTAAATGTTGCGGGAAAGTCACATAAACCAATTGGCAGCCTGTTAAATTCATAATGTCCTCTCTTCAGCTAAACGCAGTTTTTTATTTATCCTTATCGTCCATTGCGATTTGATAATACCCTGGAGTTGCATCAAGGGTGGGTTAGATACATGCCCCTTATATAGATCATCCAATATCTCGTCTATCCGAGGTATTGGGTACTTGTCTTTTATAGTTAGTTTATTAAGATCTCGATAGTCTATGCATATTCTAATCGATCCATCTGGTTTAGTGACAGGGACGACCCATCGATTCCAGGGGCTTATGCTGCATCTGATAGTTCCGACCTCCAAATTCTTTTGGATCTGCTCTGAAATCGCCTGTTTGCAATTAATTGGGTTTTTGCTGTTTATGTGCCAAACTGGTTTTTTCAGTCGTGATCTCAATAGTGTGTTTACCCATGTTACATAGAGTCGTTTCTGATATCTCCGTCTTAAACATGTCCGAGTATTTATCGTTGATTGTGATAAAGTAAATTATATTAGCTACAGATCTTCTCCTGTTGAGTTTAAGAATTTTATTAACCATGGTTTCCAAGATTATTGGGTATGCTTGTATGACGTCGATTCCCAGAAACGATAGCTAGGAGCTCTGTCAGTAATAAGTGGAGATAACACAACGCTTAATCCTTCAGCTATGATGTTTAAATTTTCCAACTTACCAATGACGTTTACAGAATTGCCACAGGCTCAGCGAACGTTAGTGCTGATTCCTTAAGCTTAACTTTAAGGTTTCTTATGCTTGATAGTTGAAATAAAGAGATATCTGCACCGGTATCTATTAACGTTCCATGTGCTAGCCCACCTATTTCTATAGTTATATAACATTGGTTAGTGGAATTAAAGTTCATTTGATTACTATTGAGGGTGATTCCTTTTGCATCATTTTTTTGTAACTCCAAAGGAGTCTTGGTATGTTATGTTTTATTCTTTTCGATTTTGTTTAATTATCTTTTAATATAACAATTTCTTGTGATGTGCGGAAGACCATTAAGGCCACATCCTCCGATTGTCTCATGAATTTACTTCAATCTCGGCATTTGCAAGATAAATCATACAGACAGGGTGGTGACTTTTTGATAGCGTTTATAGCCACTCCTTTGAACTTTAGAATATTTATGTTTATAAGATACGTTGCCATTCTACAGTATTCGACAAATGATTGATAATCTTGTATGGGACCATGTTCACCAAATTTGTCAAGAATCATCAATTCTTTTTGTATGCTCGCGAATCTTATTTTCAAATTCACAACCAACTCTTCAAGCTTGATCTCTTGTGACTTTCTTATGTCGTGGCTTCCCATGATAGAGCGTTTCCGCGTAGGGACTGACAGATAGTTTGGCAATATTCTCTTCTTTTAAATTGTAGAGTTTCGCGAGGAACAATGTATACCGCAACCATGTGTTAATGTCCTCCTCATATCCCCCTCCGAAGTGTCTGATTGTTTGTGTCGCTGCAGCCATGCCAAGTTCTCTAATGATTGATTCTTGCATGGGGTTAAAACATATTATGATTTTATGTAGGATATCAGCGTGCGACAGAAATGTTGTACAAAGGGCCGTGAATAGATCCAGTTCTCTTAATGAAGAAGTCCAAGATACTATCCGTCCTGCAGATTTCCATAATGGTAGTTATTCGACTATATCGGAGAACTCTACCTCTGTAGGGTAGCACACTTCTTCAAGGTCGATGTCTGAATACATAAGAAGGTATTCGGCATAGATCCTTCCCGTCGGCTTAAGGTTATCGTTATCTCCCACATCTTTGACCACTTAGTGACGATATTTTAGTTGGATAAATTGGGCTTCACTCCAGGTTTCTATATAACATTCATATAGGTCTCTATAAAACCTCCTCGGATTTTGTGTTCGTCTGTCTGAACTAATTCTTCCTACACTCGTCAATTTTCTCGGTGTATATAGCCGACCTGTCGTTAAAATGAGAGATGATCTTATTAAGATGTCGGGCTTGGCAAGTATGAGTCTAGTAAAGCTCATTATCCTTATTGGCCTCTTGGATTTTCTCTTCAAGTACGTTCTCTCCTCTTTATACCTACTAAAAACTGAAGTTTTTTTTTTCGCTTTAAGCTCCAAAATTTTTTTGTTGATATTGACGAGCCGTTCACTTTTGGCTTGAATTTTTGTGGTCAAGTTCGGGTAGGACAGCTGAACAGACCGAAGAATTCCCACGATGTACGTTATATTCTTTACGGGGCGAAATTTCACAAACCCCCTTACTACTTCAACCAGCATGCCTAAAATTTTTGGATCGACTTTAAGTGAGCATATTTTGCGGGTAGGAGTCACATCAGTGACCTCTCCTTTAGAGACCTCTCTCCAATGTTGAAAAAACTAATTTGCGCTCGCCCATGTAAGCCGTATTCTTAAGAGAAGCTATCTTAAAGAATTCATCGAGCATTTTTACGCGCTTGATTTCGTCTTCTTATTTACAGTCTCTAACTCCAATAAAACTTCCTGATAGTGTTCTGGACACATATTTTGTACTCTTCTAGAACAAGGTTTCAGAGAGATTTGTGTGAAACTTATGACAGAAAATGAGGTTGCTTTTAACCACTCGCCTCTTGGCATCTGCTTCCATCTGCTCAAGATAGCACGAAGGCATCACTTGCCCAGTCTCTTTGAGAAGCTTGCACTTCCCCGAATACTGCTTCTAAAGAAGCAAGAGGATTGGTAAATGTAAGCTATTCGGATTTCCCATCACCATCTCGCTCTTTTCGTGTTTTTTTTTTATAGGAGCTGCTGATACCATTTTAAAAAAAATTTGTTCAGCTCCGTAAATTCTTTTTTACCAATTTTTTATACCAGAATAAAGTATTTAATTTTCAGATGGTGTTCTAAAAGTAATCTACTGCCTTCACGTGGTATAAAATTATCCTGTTTCCCGTTGTTTGATAAAAGGTTTTGAAAGTTCATATTACATATGGGACGAATTTACATTTATGTAAAAAACTTTCAATAAATTTCTAGAAAAAAAATACATTTTGATTTGGTTCGCCAAGAGCGGATAAAGACCTAGGTTATGGCTTGGCCTTGGCATGCTTCTTCTGTTTTAAAAGGCTTTATCCGCTTAATATTTATACGTTCTTGAGAACCGTTTTGGATAATCACATAACCTTAGTTGTTGTTTTCGTGATGGGAGGGGGGGGGGCACAGCCAACGTGAGTCTAGCTTCTCGGCCATGAGGTTCGTAATGAATATTAGTTCGTCCCTTTTGTAGGTATATTCTTTTCTCAAGCGATTCGTTTTGATATTGTTTCTGGCTGCTTTTTTCGTTTTCTTTCTTGATTTTCTGCTTCCGAAAGCGTTGTCGCAAAGCTGGATTCGGGGGGGGGGGGGGGGTGTTTTTGATATAAAATGATGTAAGGAGAATTCAGAGAGTGAAGTGATAGGTGTAATTTATACAATCATGGCACCTCTTAATTGCAGACTTAAGGTCTGATGTTTTGAACAACTCAGTACATTTCATATTGATTGGATCACCCGTTCCACGATACTGTTCCCTGTTGGGTTGTAGGTACTGCTTAAAGTGTGCTCGACTCCGTGTTCCAGTAACCTTTCATTAAATTTTAAAAAACTAATTGCCTTCCTTGGTCTGATATGATTTCATCTGGGGGCCGTGTTTGTCAACCCACCTGTTCTTTAGAATTTTACATATGGTGTATGCGGACGTGTTACTTGTAGGTTTAATCTCCGTCCATCGACTAAGTAGCCCGTCATTACCAACAGCATAACTTTGTCGGAGTAAGAAGAGCCTTTGAACTCACTAGATGAGACAGGTCCGTACGGGTCGATTGAAATTCGCGACATCGGTCGATGTGCCTCTATATGGCCAGTGATCAAACCCGGTTGATTCGTTTTCTCTTTCTGAGTTTGGCATAGTAGGCAGATTGTGACCACTCGCTGTACTTTAGCTTTCAGTTTATTGATTCTGAGCACGGGTTCTAGCGTCTTTGTTAACTTGTTAATCCCCGGGTGACCTATTCTGTCATGTATGAGATTGATGGCTGGTAGTTCGTCTGCTTCTTTGATGATCACGTGTGTCTAGCAGAATTCAGCCTCTATTTCGTTCTTTCTAAGTATTTTTAAGAGAGAGAGATGGTGGGGATTTTTCTTGGGTTTTATCTGTAGACTCAGGCACCTTAAGAGCATGTCAGCTTCTACATTCTTTTTTTTCTTTCTTCAATAAAGACTAAAACGGCGTTGTACTCGTCAATAAAAATTCGCTCTCGCTGTGCTCTACTGTTTTCGCATGTTGTTATGTACGTTATGTTCCTATGGTCTGTCAAGATTTAAATGAGTGCGCCTAAAACCAAACTTAGAAAATGCTTGAGTGCTATTATCCTGGCTAATAACTTCTTCTCGGTAATTGTGTAAATAAGCTCCGCGCTATGAAGTTTATTGCTGTAGAGCACAATGAGTTTTCCTTCCTGGAATATAGCGTCTACACCTCTGTCGCTTGCGTCCGTTTAAAGTGTGTACCCCTTGGTTGTGTCTGGATGATGTAGTGTGGTTTGGTTCTTATATTAGCTAAGATGTCCTCATTTGTTTTTTTTTTATTCCTCTCCCCACTTAAACTCTTTGGTTTTATTTTCTAACTTGTCAGTAATACTCAGGAAGCGGGTGCTCAAACCTGTCACATGATCTCTGAACCAGTTTAGTGATCTAAGTAATCACATCAGTTCCTTATTTGTTTATGGGTCTTCTTATCTTAACGATATCTTTGAGACAGTTTAAGTCAGGCCTGATTCCCTTTTCACTGATAATCTTTCCTATATATTTAACTTCTGGTTTTACGAAAGATAATTTCTCATAATTGACAGAAATTTCTATATCTTGAAGGTGTTGGAGGACTTCTATGACATTTTTTTGGTGTTGGTCAAGAGAATCGCTAAATATTAGTATGTCATCTACGAAAACGGTGGCGAATGAGAATCTTGCAAGCTTCTCCTCCATAACCTGCTGAATATTTTGAGATGCATTACATCGTTCGAATGGCATACGGAAGTACTCATAATGCCAAAAGGTGTAACAAATGCGGTTTTTTTGAATTGATTCGGGGTCTAGTGGAATCTGATGATAACCCATATCCAGATCGATTTGGTAGAATACTCGTGCACCGTTTAATTGGGTCAAGCAATTTTGAAGGCTTGGGAATGGGAAGCCATGCTTCACTGTCTTTGCATTGAGTTCCCGGTAATCGACCACAAGTCGAGTTTGCCCGTTCTTCTTCGGTATTGGAAATGCTGGGGATGCATACGGAGAGTTACTGGGTCGGATAATGTTCAAGTTGAGTAAGTTATATATCTCCAATTTGCATGCTTCTAGTCGTGGAAGTGAGATGATATATGGCTTCCTGCAGACCGGAATGTTATCGGTCAAGCGTATTTGGGCTGGTGATGTGCTGATATATCCTATTGGCGGATTTGTTTCTTTAAGTCGATCCAGTTCTTCTTAAAAAAACTTGGTTGCCGAGTAGGTTGAGGGAATCTTATTTAAGATTTCTTCGTCAGGATCAATGCTTAACTCGGCTTGGTTATCTCGGTGGATGGTGATGATTCCGTTTGCCAGTCTTAATGTATAGCCCAGATGAGACAATGTTTCGGTTCCCAGATTTGTCGTAAAGTATGCCTTCGAGAACATAGAAATTTAATCTTTCTCGTTTAGTTCCCGATTCCAGAACTCCTTCAATTGAAATCTGCTGCTGTACTCTAACAATTGCGCCATTTGCTAGTACTGTTTCTTTAAACACTGTTGTTTGAGTTGTGTCATCTTGAATATTACGGACGGTATCATATTTAATAAAGTTTTTTGTCACACCGGTGTCAACAAGTAGGGCGATTTGTCCTGTGTTAGTGGTCAGAGTTAATGTAGGTGTTAACGGTGATACTGCAGTCGATTTAAGCGTCGGAGTACACGCACATGTTTTGGATGGGGTCTTTTTTTTTCCTCAGCTTGTTTCCTTTGTACGGTTCTGCACTCCGTTGTGTCATGGAACGATGTCTTGTGATAGTGACAGTAGGGGTTGACCTTACTTGGTCTCGGCTTACTTAATGTTTGTTGATCTAAAAATTCCTTGATACCGCCTTGATAAAGATTAAAGAAAGCCTGATTCTCTACAAACAGATTCATCTCATGTTGTATGTCTTCTAGCGTGTGTGCTCCTTTGCTGGCCAGATGTTCTCTTTCCTTAGTTGTTAGGGTGTTAATGACTGCTTTAACCATATCCCTAGATGGGATCTTGTCGTTCTCCGATCTACCACAAAGGTCCGCCCGATCTTTAATATCGATTAGTTTGGCTATATAACACTCAAAGGTGGGAAAAAGCCTGCGTTTTACAGCTCTTTTTGCCTTACGATAAATTGGGAAGTAGTTTAGTGGAAAGAACAATTCCAGTACACGATCAAGCTTCTTATCTAGAGTACGCTTGTTTATTAGTTTCCTAGACCAGTATTCATCAAGAAATTCTTCGAGTATAGTAAGAGCCGTTGATTCATTCCACTTGTTCAAAACTATGATTTTTCGGAAGATACTTGCCCACGCAAATGGGTCTTTAAGACGGGTTCTTAAACTGGTAGATTCGTTGAATGAGTCTATTGGCTAGATCGACGTTCCCGAAGCTGATTGGGAAGTCAAAAAATGGTAACTGTTGTTCAAAGGGTTTGGTTCGTTATGTGCTTAAGATTCAGAGTGGGAGTCCAGGAAGAAAAGATGTGGTTCCTGACTGGGGTGATTTCTTGAAGTGGATGTTTGTGGACGATGAGCTCATCTTGTTCTGTTTCCCGTTGTTTGATAAAAGGTTTTGAAAGTTTATGTTTTATTGGGGTTGAGTTTATATATATTTGAAAAATTTCTAGAAAAATCTAGAAAAAAAATACATCTTGATTTGGTTCGTCCAGAGCGGATAAAGACCTAGGTTATGGCTTACCCATGGCAAAAATGATTTATATGTTTGTATATATAATCTAAAGGTTGTTAGGCTCTAATATCTCAGTGGTCAGAACAAGGTGTTATACACGAAAGGTTTGGGTCGATTCCCGCTGGAGTTTTGTTATTTGTAACATAGTAATTAAAGCTTATGATAAGCTTGCGTATAGTTGAAGAATATAATCAATTTAGCGTGTTGGTCGTAATCGACCGTATTATCCAGGCCACTTTAGCTACTTGTTCCTAACAGATCAGAAACTTTTCACCACTGCCTTTAATGTAAACGATACGAAGAACTCGTAGAGATAGCCAGGAAGACTTTCCATGGTGTAACTATGTGAAACCGGGAGTCGGACAAATTTGTAATGCATAGGTAGGAAATATAAATAAGTAAGAACATAGAAAAAACTGGAACTGTCACTGCGATATTAAGCCGAGAGTGAAGACATACTCGGCCTAGGGTGGCCCAGGTAAGTCGCTAAGAGCACTACAAGCACGCCGAAACAGGTTACTGAAGCGACGTTAAGATACCGTGCATCTTTCCGGGGGAGTACCTTTGCGCCTACTTGTAGGCGGAGCTTAGTATCGGCTAAAAACGGTCTAAACCGAACGACCGGGCACGTAGCACGCCTACTTGTAACATAGGGCTAGGTCCGTAGCATCTGCGTAGGTCGTGGAATGGTTTTAGGCTATCGTAGAGGATAGTTGATTGTACAGAAACTCTATCTCAATTTTATTGCATTTTCTAGAGCTTTAAAAGTATTTATCCGCATTTTATGATTTGTCCCCTTATAACCTTATCTATAAATGATTTTTTTTTATCCGATGAAAAGGTAAGAAGGGAAAAAAACCAGAGGGAAAATTTTGATCAATTTTTGAGGGGAAAATAGGAGGGAAAAACACCCCCCAAATATGTTTGTGTGTAAATGTTGAAGAGATGTTCAATAAACTTAAATGTTGGGACATTAGATCATTGGAAGATGTCATATTACACGTTGATCTTGCACCATTTGTGCTTGAAAACGAAATTTGTAAGTGTGGACAGCCCTTTAGCAAAAGAAAAAATAAGAGTGTTACATTTATCCTTTTAAACTGTAACGAGTGTGATACAACAAAACGTATTCACTTATTTAAAAACAATCTCGAAACAAAAATAGATATCTTAAAGCTCATTAAATTGATCATTATTTTTCATTAAATATAGAGAATGGAATAATTAGCGAGATGTTGAAGATTGACCCTAATACGGTCAATAAAATTATACTTAACATCCAAAAACGTATCTCCTTGTGTAGTTTAATTAACGAACCGATAGGTGGCCCTGAAACAATAGTCCAATTAGACGAATCATGTTTTGGGAAGCGTAAATATAACGTTGGGAGAAATGGAAACCAAGTTTGGGTTTTTGGTGGTATAGATGTCCAGTCGAAGAAGTTTTTTATGAAAGTGGTGCCTAATAGACAGAAAATAACACTAGAGCCCATTATTCAAGATAACATTGTACCGGGGACTACTATTCACACCGATGAATATTCAACATATTTAGGTTTTTTTAATAATAATACTTCATATGTACACGAGTATGTGAACCATACAACTAACTTTATTAATCCTGTGAGTGGTGCACACACTCAAAACATTGAAAACTTATGGTCTCAATTTAAAAGATTCAAGAGGAGAAAATGTTACAGTAAGTTAGAGTACTTACAATATTATCTTGATGAGTTTAAATTGAGAAAAAATTATAAAGGATGTGATAGGTGGAAATTGTTTGATACCTTAATAAATATATGTTTTGATTGAAAATGAATTGTTTTTTTTTATATTTAAAGTATTTTTTTTTTCTCTTTTTTAATCTTTGTTATTTTTTCCTCCTATTTTTCCCTCCAAAATTGATCAAAATTTTCCCTCCGGTTTTTTTTCCCTTCTTACCGATGAAAACGACGAAGTAATATAACGACCTTATCTCAATTTTGACGGGGAAACCTGGATTTACTGAATAACCACAAGAAAAGACTCATATAAAAAAAGGCTGTTATTTTCTTGGTATCATTTTAAAAATGTGAATCTTATAGATAATAGCGGTATACAGAACCGAGCTTTAGTTCTTGAAAATACAGGAGTTATGGAAACAGAGTGTACAGCATTTTACCAGACCGAACCATTTTTGTGGCAGCAGGTTTGAATCCGACTGCAATGAGATGTATTTTAAATTTCCCCGTGAGTTAGGAAAAAAAAATTTCGGAATGTTAGGTTTGCTGCCAGTCACAACCTTGTAAAACGACTGAACCGTAAATTTACATAACTGCAACTCCTCCTTTCGAAAGCTTATAGATCGAATTAGTCAACACGAGTCGTTATAGGGCTCATAATCTTGGGCATTGTTGGATAATGATTATCATAGATGTCAATTCAAAATATGCATGGGAAATTCTGTTAAATAATAAAAAAGGTCAAAGGCTGCCGAATCTTTATTTGATTTTTTTTGTTTCTTACACGTCCACCTAAAATTCTTCAAAGCGTAAAAGCTAGGGAGTGTTTAAATTCTTCATGGATGTTTTATGTGCAGAGTTAAAATCGGATTTAGATACTCGATGCCACAACGCCTGCAAGCACAGGGGCGAATTGAAAAATTGATCAAATATTGGCACGATATCAAAAAAAAAATAATATACGAAGACAATCGAAGCGAGGATACTTCAGATAAGGTTTGATTAAAATATTTCGAGAAAAAACACAAAAATTTATAATCAAGGTTAAAGGGGATAAATTTTTAAGTTTAGAGGGATACTTACTACAGCTCTAGGAAATGCAGTAAAATTGAGATAGAGTTGCCGAACAATCAGCCATCTTCTACGATAGCCTTAATACAATTCCACAATCTACCCAGGGGCTACAACCTACCGCTTTATGCAGGTAGGCGTGTCACGTGCCCGGTCGTTTATTTTAACCGTTTTTGGCAGATCCTACGCTCCTCCTACATGTAGGCGCCATGGTACTCCCTCGAGAAGATGAAAGGCATCTTAAAGTCGCATAGGTAATCTGTTTCGGCGTGAATTGAGTGCTCTTAGCGACATACAAAGACCCCCCCTAGGCCGAGTATGTCTCCACCCTCGTCTTAATATCGCAGTGACTGTTCCAGTTTCACATGTTTTTATTTAAATACTATTAGAGCTGGTTCCGTTGTAAGAACGGAAGTTTTATTACCCGTTGTGTGATTGAAATCTAATATACATTTTTTCAAACCTTTCCCGGCTTTTTTGCACCCCTTTGATCATTTTTTTTTTCGTCCTTCGGTGCTGCACATCCGATAATAAGAAAAATTGGGTAAAATCTCTTTATCAGCCGCCATCAAGAACATTAGCTGCCACAAAAATTATCAGGTGTCATAAAAAGAGGAGAAATTTAAATATGAAAGAAAGGAAATTCTAGATCACATGGTCAATAAAAAACTTGACATAAGATTAATGATGCTTCTGTCAGTCGTATGATAAACTTATGTGGTTTACGCGAGATCGATTTTTTTTTGCGAAACTTGGTCTTATACGAAACTCGGTTATTTGTGATATCTGTAATTCGAAAACGCAGGCTACAGTAAAATCTAAATCAGTCGATAAATTTACTTGGAAATGCAAGCGATCATGCTGCAAAGAGTTAAGCATTAGTACCGAAGTGTTTTTATTTTGGAACCGGTTAAATTGTCTCTTCATAAATATTTTTATTTATTTTTCTGTGGTGTCGATACAGCTTTCAAATCGACATTTCATACGATGTCTCCGAAAGTAAAAAAAAAGAAATTATCTCAAAGGAGTTCTGGTTGAAGGAAGAACATACAGGATATCTTGATTGACAAAAACGAGGTTCTCGGGGGTGTTATCAAAATGGTATAAGTAAAATCGTTGCTTTGGGCGATCTCTTTTTTTTCATGAGAGAATTGAATTGGGGAAAGTAAACGATGCCCAAAATAGTGTTTGGCATGGTTTAACGAGTCACCAAAAAGTGCGCAAGGCTCCTAGTGTTCGATAGAAGTGCGGATACATTGCTTCCAATAATAAAAGACACATGTCTGCCCGGGACAGCGATTATGATAAATTGTTGAGCTGCATATAGGGCTATAAACAACAATCCTGCATTTAATTGTCTGCATATTAATCCTTTGCTCAATTTCGTTTGATTTGGTGATTCTATAATGTACACACTAACGATCGAAACTTATTGAATTCATGCGAAAAAAGCGTTGAGAAACCAGAATATTGGGTCCGTCAAATACATTAAAAGGGACTTATATGAAATGATGTATAAAAAAAAGATATCCCTGTAATCAAAGGCTCAACAATTTAATTATCCTATTAAAGACAAATTTTGAATACTTATATATTTAACTTTAATCCAGCAAAATATTATCAAAACATTTCTCTTTTTATAATATAAATAGCACAAACAGCCAACGCTACTTGTTATCATGTGTAAAAAGTCAAAATAGGGTTTAAAGTAAAAGATGATAAAATCATTAAGGACCTAAGCGTTATCATGAATGTAGTAAATATCGACGGACCTGACCCATGCGTAGAATATATTCCCTTCAATTTAAGCCAGGCTACTCTTTTTTTCGAATTCATATTATTTAAGTAACAAAGGCCACAACGTCAAAACATAACCCCTTTTACAGGGCAACTCTATGCTTTGCGATCAATTTGCAACATTACATAGATAAAAACATCTTAAATCTGTTTTAATCATGGTATGACGGGTTTGCTAACTTCCACAGGCATCATGTTTTGTCGCCGTTTAGATTCTAATATTATGGCGGCTGATATTGAGATTATGCCAAAAATATTCATCTTTCTGCAAAATCGTCGTCTCATCACAAAATAGACTCATACCCACAAATCAAATCATTCTCATAACACACATCAACAACACCCCCACTTTAACACACACATTTTTAATGATCTATTTCTAGAAACCTAACGTGTTTCGAGGGGGTAAAATATAATTTACTAACTTTTTATATAAATGACTAGCAGAGCTAGTCCCGTTCCGAGAACGAGATTGTTATATGTTATCGTTCATTATATTATTGTTGACAAACCAAATCTTATCTTTTTGTTACTTTTCATTTTAAGGTAAATTCGGGTCAAGCAGGTCAAATTTTTGCAAAGGTTTGCCATGTATTTTACCTTAAAAAGTATCCAGGTAAGATCACTTGGTACCTGTGTTCATATTTTGGCATAGGTTTGCCATGTATCTACCCTGAAATCAGGTTGACCATAGTATATCACCATGATCGTCCCTGACAGACCAATATACCTTCAGATACACCATCATCATGAGGCAATGGAGCAAAAGAGAATCCGTTGTCTACACCGTATGTTATAGATTAATATCGATCAACTCCTTATAGACACTGTTTTTTGTCTTCCCTTTTGCGTCTGAAGGTAAATGTACCCTCAGACTTGAACCATTTCGCACCCTTGAAAGTGCAACATATAACTGCCCGTGTGTAAATACTGGTTCTGGTAAATACACACCCACTTTGTCAAAGGACTGTCCCTGTGACTTATGTATCGTCATTGCAAACGATAACATAACAGGAAACTGCCTCCTCCTCAAGACAAAAGGCAGGGTGGTTTCACTTGGTATCATGTCTATTCTAGGAATAGACACAATGAAGCCTTTGGCCTTCCCCGTGATTACCTGGCCGACAATAAAATTGTTATGTAACGAAGTTACACAAAATCTTATGCCGTTAAGAAGTCCCCTTTTCGGATCAAGATTTCTCAATAACATTATTACTGAGCCTATCTTTAATCTTAGTTCATGAACAGGCATGCCCGAAGGTTGTTGCCTATTCAAGAACTCAGTGGGATACCTCAAAGCCTCAGATGGATCATCTGAAACAACGGCATCCGCACTGCGGTAAACCTTCTCCTGGCCACGGAGCAAGTTTGAAACCTTGGCATTCATCACATTGGAATGCTCATTTTTGGTTGTTAAAATGATCTTGTTGTAGATTGTTTCATCTGCAACTTCGATCATCTTATCACCAAAGATCGCCTCAACCAAATCACCCTTTTCCAGATATTCCTCTGGTATGGTAACTTGACCTTCACGATCAGTTAATGAGCCATTACCAATAGATAATAGCCAATCTGCAAACATGCCTTGGTTCGAGCTACGCATGTTTGCAGATAATCTGAGTACGTTCACATGTCTCCAAGATCTCGCACTTGGAAGTGAACTCTCAATGATGTCTAAAGGGGTCCCCTTCAGTACTATGTTGGAGGCCTGTACCTGTGTTCATATTTTGGCATAGGTTTGCCATGTATCTACCCTGAAATCAGGTTGACCATAGTATATCACCATGATCGTCCCTGACAGACCCAATATACCTTCAGATACAACATCATCATGAGGCAATGGAGCAAAAGAGAAGCCGTTGTCTACACCGTATGTTATCGATTAATATCGACTAACTCCTTGTAGACAATATTTTTCGTCTTCCCTTTTGCGTCTGAAGGTAAATGTACCCTCAGACTTGAACCATTTCGCACCCTTGAAAGTGCAACATATGCCCGTGTGTAAATACTGGTTCTGGTAAATACACACCCACTTTGTCAAAAGACTGTCCCTGTGACTTATGTATCGTCATTGCAAACGATAACATAACGGGAAACTGCCTCCTTCTCAAGACAAAAGGCAGAGTGGTTTCACTTGGCATCATGTCTATTCTAGGAATAGACACAATGAAGCCTTTGGCCTTCCCCGTGATTACCTGGCCGACAGTAAAATTGTTAGGTAATGAAGTTACACACAATCTTATGCCGTTAAGAAGTCCCCTTTTCGGATCAAAATTTCTCAATAACATTATTATTGAGCCTATCTTTAATCTTAGTTCATGAGGTGGCATGCCCGAAGGTTGTTGCCTATTCAAGAACTCAGTGGGATACCTCAAAGCCTCAGATGGATCATCTGAAACAACGGCATCCGCACTGCGGTAGACCTTCTCCTGCCCACGGAGCAAGTGTAAAACCTTGGCATTCATCACATTGGAATGCTCATTTTTGGTTGTTAAAATAATCTTGTTGTAGATTGTTTCATCTCCAACTTCGATCATCTTATCACCAAAGATCGCCTCAACCAAATCCCCCTTTTCCAGATATTCCTCTGGTATGGTAACTTGACCTTCACGATCAGTTAATGAGCCATTACCAATAGATAATAGCCAATCTGCAAACATGCCTTGGTTCGAGCTACGCATGTTTGCAGATAATCTGAGTACGTTCACATGTCTCCAAGATCTCGCACTTGGAAGTGAACTCTCAATGATGTCTAAAGGGGTCCCCTTCAGTACTATGTTGGAGGCCTGTCTAAAGTCACCTCCCAATAGTACTGTATTTCCCCCAAATATGTCGTTAGAGTGGCAAAGTCTTTTAAGCACTTCGTCAATAGCGTCTAACGCATATTTTGACATCATTGAAACTTCATCGATGAGGATCAATGAAGCTTCCACAACTCTAATACCCTCAGCAGTATTAGGTTGTAATCTTGACACGCTGGCCTCACTGAGTGGTACAGGGAGTTTCATACCACTGTGAACAGTACGGCCATTCTCAAGCAAATCTGCAGCAATTCCAGTAGTTGCTAACTGAATTACAGACTTATTGGATTGCTTGAGATAAGCGGTCAAGACGTTATACAGGTAGGTCTTACCTGATCCAGCTGGGCCTTCAAGGAAAAACAATGACACTCCTCGGCCTATGATGGCAACAACACTATTAAACGCAGAACGTTGTAAAGCATTTAGAGAATTGATCTTCTCCTCTACATTTACAACAACTTTGTTTGATGTATTGTTGTCGGTTTCGATGTATACACTTGGTTCGGGTAACCCAAGTGCTTGTAAACTCCAACCGTGAGAGTTTACAATATTTTTAAGGATAGATAATAACCTATCCCTTGGCTGTTCCTCGGCCTTGAAATCTTCTACCATGTCTTCATAGTATTTTTCAAGTAAAACATCTGGCTTCCTTGGCATATTGAAAGCACAAATGTAACCGAACAAATGCCTGCTGTTGTGGGGTGATTGTGTGCTAGCTGCCTCTTCTAACCCTCTATCCCACTCAAGGTCATTTGGTAAAAGACCTCTAACATCAGCAGCCTCCTTAAATGTACCGTAAACTACACCATCATGAGTGCGCAAGCCCTCAAATGATGTAGCCCCTCTTACATGCAAGAGAAGGAGTCGAAGGAAAAATCTTTCCTGGTCAGAAGGTGCAACTGAATATAGTCTGGAAATAACTTTTCCTGATATTCTTTGCCTCCTTCTCCACTCTCCTTTATTATAAAGATAATAAAAGGGAATTTCACTGTAAAGATAGCCCCTAGCATCTACATCCTTTTCATTAAGCCTAAACCATGCGAGTAACTGTGTGCACTGTAAATCGCTATTAGTCACAGCTTCTTGTTCACGACCCTCTTCATAAACAACCATGTGTTCTCGAGGAAGATGAACAGGTAGACGTATGACCTTGTGCGATTTACTGTGCATCTTATACTCGCACAGTCTCCACATTGCCTCGGGAGCAGACACATATCGAGAGTTAACATATTGGTCAATCTCGTTGTTATCTGTAATTTGCACCTCTGCACAGTCATAACCTTTATATATGTACTTAAAGATATATTTGACTGATTTAATTGAGGTGCAAACCTCGACATTTATGTGGCAATTATATCTCTTGATGAGATATTTGTTATAGGGAACAACATTGGCGTTAGTAACGTTGTTCCCACGAATGGTATATACGGCACCGCCCCTTGTCCGTCTATACAAAGGATACCCATCCTTATGAGTAGAAGTATGTTCGACATACTCCTTTGGGTATTCCTTTGTACAAATACCATCTTCCATACATGGACTCAGTGGATTTATATCTCCACATGGTCCATGTATCATGTGCTTCATAACATTGTCATGAAGCTCTTTGTCTACAGAGGGGTTGGGGATCTCTGCAGAGACGAATTCGTCTATCTTGGATACATTCTCGATTTTATTTTTCAGAATGACCAAGATATGAGCATGTAAAAGACCACGCCCCTAGAACTCGATTGGTTGAACGTGCGCCACGACCTCACCGAACACTTTTCCTGATAGAATCTCGTTCATCATTGACTTACACTCGAGGTTGCATGCCCAAGTTAGTAATTCGGCCCTATCAAAAGGAGATTGCCTTCAAAGATACTATCTTCGACCCCCCCTCCAGTTAAAGATACATGTCATTGTGATAAAAAGGTCAGGCTCATCATATTAGTCACTATAGCCCGGGCCTCGTGGTAGCGCTCCCCCGTATTTCTAGGTGCCCTCAAATGTTGAGACCAAGGCAACAGACTTGTCGTGGGTTCTTACACTTCCACTATCAATATATATAAAAAGTTAGTGAATTATTTTTTAGCCCCTCGAAAAAAGTTGAATTTGAAAAGTGAAATTGGGGAAAAGGAGTGTTAGAATGTGTGGAAGTTGCGTAAGTGTGTTCAATTATTGTTTTTGATTAAAATGCGTGAAAATCTCAAAACTTTAACGTTATTTTTGGCATGTCTTCAAAAATTATAGTCTTATAGTGACTTTGGAGTGTCGTCGTTGAACATCTGTATCAAATATTTAGCCCTGCATTATTTATCGACAATTTTATTCAACTGAGTATTCATCGTTAATGTTCATAGGTTACCAGATGTCACTTTTTAACAAAAAATATCAATTTTGTAAACACTCCTTTTAAGATCAAAAAGCGAAAAAAAAAATTGATTTTGATCTGAAACAAACACAACCATATTTGACCAATCATGTTCAAAAATTAACAAAGTCACACTTAATCTGTCACGAATATATAATAGAATAGTTTCGTTTTAAACATAGAAATTTCTAGAAAAAAAAATCTGATCAAATTATCTATAAATTTAAATTTTTTCTGGACCCCCACCATGGTATCAAAAAATAACCAACATGATTTTTTTGAAACCCAAGAGGACAACGAGCAAAATTTAATCGATTTTATCGGTTACAGCAATAATTACTGTCCTCTAAAACCATAAACAAATGCAAAAAATAGTAATTTACTAAATATAGCCTCAGTATTTAGTTTTACTAGGTTTCCGGTTCCGGTAAGAAGCAGAGTAGACGCATTGTTGGACGCTCCCGTGAAAATAATCTAAAAGTGTGCAAAAACAGAACAATTCAGTGCAAAGTGACAATCGAAAAGTTGGACAATAAGTGTGTGCTTGATAATACAATTCGGGAAAACAAAAATCTAACACCAAACAGAAGATATTGCGAAAATAGTATTCACGGCGTAGACAAAGGGAAGCCATTTTGCAAGTAAATTGTGATAGTGTTAATCAAAAACCAAGTGCGACAACACAAAGAAAACAGCAGCCGTATTGACAAGGTTGACAACTTAACAAAACTATTATCTCTGAATCGACTGAAGCAAAACTACCATAGAGAAACAAATCCATAAACAAACATACCCAACCATAAACTACTATCTGTCAAAAAACCTGTCAAGTGCACCACGACAATGTCAACTGAACTGTCACCTGAAATGTCATTGTTCTTTGCAAAAATGACCGAACAACTTAACTTGCAAACGGCTCAAATAACGGAAAATATAACTTCAGCCGTTCTGCAGAAGCTCGATGAAAGGATAAAACCGATCCAAGAGGAAAACGAACGGCTACAATTGGAGGTGGAGAAACTGAACACCAAATTGCTAAACATGGAAGTCAACAGCAAGAGAAAAAACATAATAATTCACGGCCTGCCGGAGTCTGAAAACGAAAATTACGAAGTCTTGAGCTCTTTAGTGATATCTACATTAAATGAAATTGATGTGAAAATTGAGTCAGGCGAAATAGATAGACTGCTGCGTCTTGGGAAGAAAGATGAAAACATAAGAAAAGCTCGACCAATCCTTCTCGGAACAACTACATTGCAAAGAAAAATACAAATAATGAAAAACAAAAAGAAAATGAAATCAACCTACTACATTACTCATGATCTACCGAAAGCAGTGTTACAAAAGAAGAAGGAATCCAAGATTCAAAATGCAAATAGAAATGAAAATGAGAAAAGGAAAAGAGTGGACACCCCTAGCCCCAAAAACCAGAACTTGGCAACTTCGAAAGTTCCAAAAACAACAAAAACCAACTTCCAAAAAGATACAAACCAAATAGATGCCTTTCAATATATGCGAGAAAGATCTTACTCCTTCTCCGAAAAAAACACATACAGGAACTAAGAAAAGAAAAATTACAGGAGCAGTTGGGGAAAATTTTTCTAAACATGGTAGCAACAAGACCGAACCAAAACAGACAAACAACCATGTCACAAAAAACATTGCTGAGTCAAAGAGAAAACCACTGCCCATAACTCTTTCTCAGTGTCCTCCGGGCCGGCTAGTCACCGGAACTTCGGTGGAGGATGTAGACTACCGCCCCCTAGCAAAGCATGAACAAACTTTAACGCTCACGAGCCTCAATGTAAGGACCCTTATGTCAGATGCACGAATAACAGAACTCGAGTATGCTATGGAAAAAATAAAATGGGATGTGTTGGGCATCTGCGAAACTAGAAGAAAAAATGAAGAAATATTAGAGTATCCTGGATATATCCTTTACCATACAGATAGTAATCATGGCGTATACGGAGTTGGCTTTCTGATAAAAAAACATTTGAAAAGCAGCATTATATCCTTCAAAAGCTATTCTGACAGAGTAGCCTCTCTAGAACTAGCCTTACAAGATCTAGATCCCTTGTCTTTGATCCAATGTTATGCACCCTCTGAAAAATGTAAAGAAGAAGAGTTAAACGAATTTTATAAAACATTAGAAATGGCAATGGAAACAATACATACAAAAAACTTAATAATGATGGGTGATTTCAATGCCCAGATCGGAGAGTCACAAGAAGGAGAAGAATTAGCATTTGGAAAGTACTCGCATGGAAAAAGATCAAGACACGGACAAAGGTTAGTAGAATTTGCTTTAGAAAAAAACCTAAAATTTACAAATAGCTTGTTTAGAATAAGAAAAGGCAGAAAATGGACGTGGTGTTCACCAAATGGCATACACCATACCGAAATAGATTACATACTCACTTCACAAAACTTGAAAATACAAAATTTTGACATAATCCAAAATTTAAATTTTAATACGGACCACAGATTAATTAGATGCAAAATATTTACTGGAAAAAAAATTAAGAGAATGTATATTAAACCAACCACACAATTTACCAGGAATTTACCAACTCTGACCAGAGAAAGTGGAATCCAATGGGAAGAACAACTTACCAGTGCCATAGAAGGATCATCTGATGTGCAAATACAATATGATAATTTTGAAAAGGTAATAACTAAATTATTTTCACAGATACCAAAGGACCAGAAAATCAAAACAGACGCCGATGATCATAACCTAAAGACACTTCTGGATGAAAGACGAAAACTATACAAAGAAAATAGAACAAGAATGGCCAAAAGTAGAATAACGACGCTTAGCAAAATGATAAATAGAAACATTACAGAAAGGAAAAGAGCACACAGAAAGAAAACTCTAGAAAATTATATTAAAAAAACAGGAGCTGTGAAAAAAGCCTATAAAGATCTACGGCAAGCAACTAAGTGGACACCACATCTCACAAGTCGTACCGGGAATATAATAACTAACCGGCGAAATATAATAGAAGAAGCAACTCAATTCTATCGAAAGCTTTACTCTACGGAAGCAAGATCTACATTCAAAAACTATGTTTCAGAAAACAGGAAACCTGGAACCAACACCTTACCTTCCATATTGCTAGCGGAGATAGAACAAGCCATCAAATCTCAAAAAAACGACAAAGCACCTGGAGAAGACCTCATAACAAATGAACTATTGAAATCTCTGTCAGAATCTCTACAAAGACCATTGCAATCGATGTTTAACAACATTCTGGAAAAGAAAAATACTCCAAATCAATGGTCAAAATCTACAATGACTTTACTTTATAAAAAGGGAGATAGAGCTAACCTGAACAATTATAGACCAATTAGTCTGATGAGCAATGTTTACAAGATTTTTTCAAAGATCATTCTTGGGAGACTCACAAAGAACTTAGATGAGAATCAACCACGAGAACAGGCAGGGTTTAGAAAAAAATATTCAACAATAGACCATATACACGTTGTTACTCAATTAATAGAAAAATGTAATGAATTTGGAAGGACCTTGTACATTGGTTTGATAGACTTTACGAAGGCTTTCGACTCATTGGAACACAATGCCATATGGGAAGCCCTAAGAAGCCAAAATGTAGATGAAGAGTATATAGAGATTTTATATAGCATATATTGTAAGATATGGTCCAAAATAAGATTGGAAAGAGAAGGAACAGAATTCCCAATAAACAAAGGAGTGAGACAAGGAGATCCCCTCTCACCTAAAATATTTTCGGCTGTACTGGAAATGGTATTTAGAAATATTAACTGGACAAATCAAGGAATAAAAATAGATGGAGAATTCCTTAGCCATTTACGCTTTGCTGACGATATTGCCATATTTGCTGAAGACAGTAAACAACTAGAAAACATGATTAAAGACCTAGAAAGGGAGAGCAAAAAAGTGGGCTTGTCATTAAATGCTTCTAAAACAAAAATTTTAACTAACAGTAGAGAACAACCTATAAGAGTGAATGATCAAGATATAGAATATATTAAAGAGTATATTTATCTAGGACAGTCAATTTCCTTTAAAGACCAGACAGAGAAAGAAACAGATAGAAGAATAGCTATTGCTTGGAAAAAATTCTGGAGCTTAAAAGAAATCATGAAAAATAGAGAGGTGAGCATTGACGTTAAAAGTAAACTATTCAATATTGTCATTCTACCATGCTTAACTTACGGCTGTCAAACTTGGTCCTTACGGAGGAAAGATGAAGACAAGATAGCGATCCATCAACGCAAAATGGAAAGGAGCATGCTTGGCATAAGGATAACAGACAAAATCAGAAATGAAACTATAAGGAGCAAGACTAAGGTCGCAGATGTTTTACAGAAAATTAGAATGCTTAAATGGAATTGGGCAGGACATGTAATCAGAATGGACAATGGAAAATGGACTAATAAAATAACAGAATGGCAACCGAGGGAAGGACAGAGGAAAAGAGGGAGACCTAGGAAAAGATGGGAGGATATATTCAAGGAAAAATGTGGATTAGATTGGAGAAGGAAAGCGAGAGACAGAGATACCTGGAGAAGGCTGGGGGAGGCCTACGCCAAAGAGGCGAGATGTGGAATCTTAGATTTAAGGAAATTACTAATGAGATATTATTGCTTTTATTATTTTTATTAAAATTAAAATTGAAAATCTGATTTTAAATTTAACAATGTGAAATATTTAAATTAATTACTGTGATACCAGAAATAGTCAAAATAACAATTTTTTAAAATATGATTTCAATATAATAATTAATATAATATAATACTAATACAATTTTAATAATTATTAATGTAGCAATATTCTAAATGTATGGTGGTAGAATAAAGGCTATTTTTATTTTTATTTTATTTTATTTTTATTTATTTATTTAGTTTTACTGCTTTTGCAGACAATGTTACAGAAAATCCTGTAGATGAACCAATGCCACGCTCTACAGTAGAAGTGTTAAACGATCAGACTGACACACAACATGTCAGTGAACACTTCTGTGATGATATGAAGTGCAAATGCACCTTTTGTGGAGCACTGTATTTCGCTAAAGAAGCAAATAGTGCTGGACAAAACAAGAGTTGCTGTCACTTCGGGAAGGTGAATCTTCAGAATAGTGAAAGATACCCAGCCATACTGGAGGATCTTCTCACGAATAGAAGTAATCCATCCCATAAGAATTTTAAAGCAAACATTAGATCATATAATTCTGCTATTTCTTTTGCTTCTATGGGAGCACAAATCGAAAGTATGAGCAATGGTCCTTATTGCTTTAAAATTCATGGCCAGGTGTACCACAACACCTATAATGCTAATAGTGTTTCCGGGGAGAGGAAATACGCTCAGCTTTATGTTGTGGACACTGATATGGCCACCGATATCAGGCTTTCTCTTCCCTTTAATGCTTCTTGCAGTAGGGAAGTAATGGAAAGACTTGATAGGTTAATTAGGGAGATAAATCCCTACTCGCAAACATATCAACACATGTCTGAGATTATTGAAAATCAAAGACAATCTGGTGTTGATGTTAAAGACATTAATATGGTCTTTAATAGGAATATCAATAGGGATCGTAGGAGATATAATGCTCCTCAAGCTAATGAAATAGCTATGATCTTTACTGATCCAAATGGCGAACCACCATTTGAAAGAGACGTGCGCGTCTATAATAGAGGAGAAAGTAGGGACTATGTCCAACTTAATATACTCAGTCCTCATATAGACCCAATGTCTTATGTGTTGTTCTATCCTCATGGAGAATCGGGTTGGCAACCGAATTTGAGACTACAATCGTATCATGGAGACTTTCAAAAGGTTTCTTTGTTACAATACAAAGTAGCACAAATATCCGTGAGGGATGGAATATTTAATCCTAAATTGTGGGGAGGTAAACTCTTCCAACAATGGATTGTAGATTCTTATCTACAGGTTGAGGCTAATAACCTCAACTACATTAAACAAAATCAAAAGAAGCTTCGTGTAGATTTATACAAAGGCTTAGTTGATTTTGTTAATAGTGGTGCAAGTAGTACGGCTAAGCCCGTTATCTTGCCTTCAACATTTCAGGGATCACCTAGAAATATGAGGGAGCGTTACCACGACGCCATGGCAATAGTGACTAAGTATGGTAAGCCAGACCTTTTTATCACTATGACCTGTAATCCCAATTGGAGGGAGATCAAAGACAATCTCTTTGATGGACAATCTCCCTCTGATAGGCCTGACTTAGTAGCTAGGGTATTTAACCTCAAGCTTAAGTCAATGATGGAAGAAATTCTATCAGGAAGAGTGTTCGGTGAGGTTGTAGCTCATGTTCACTCAATCGAATTCCAAAAGCGTGGTCTTCCACACGCTCATATCTTGGTCATTCTGAAAAATAAAATCGAGAATGTATCCAAGATAGACGAATTCGTCTCTGCAGAGATACCCAATCCCTCTGTAGACAAAGAGCTTCATGACAATGTTATGAAGCACATGATACATGGACCATGTGGAGATATAAATCCACTGAGTCCGTGTATGGAAGATGGTATTTGTACAAAGGAATAGACAAAAGAAGTATGTCGAACATACTTCTACTCATAAGGATGGGTATCCTTTGTATAGACGGACAAGGGGCGGTGCCGTATATACCATTCGTGGGAACAACGTTACAAACGCCAATGTTGTTCCCTATAACAAATATCTCATCAAGAGATATAATTGCCACATAAATGTCGAGGTTTGCACCTCAATTAAATCAGTCAAATATATCTTTAAGTACATACATAAAGGTTATGACTGTGCAGAGGTGCAAATTACAGATAACAACGAGATTGACCAATATGTCAACTCTCGATATGTGTCTGCTCCCGAGGCAATGTGGAGACTGTGCGAGTATAAGATGCACAGTAAATCGCATAAGGTCATACGTCTACCTGTTCATCTTCCTCGAGAACACATGGTTGTTTATGAAGAGGGTCGTGAACAAGAAGCTGTGACCAATAGCGATTTACAGTGCACACAGTTACTCGCATGGTTTAGGCTTAATGAAAGGGATGTAGAGGCTAGGGGATACCTTTACAGTGAAATTCCCTTTCATTATGTTTATAATAAAGGAGAGTGGAGAAGGAGGCAAAGAATGTCAGGAAAAGTTATTTCCAGATTATATTCAGTTGCACCTTCTGACCAGGAAAGATTTTTCCTTCGACTCCTTCTCTTGCATGTAAGAGGGGCTACATCATTTGAGGGCTTGCGCACTCATGATGGTGTAGTTTACGATACATTTAAGGAGGCTGCTGATGTTAGAGGTCTTTTACAAAATGACCTTGAGTGGGATAGAGTGTTAGAAGAGGCGGCTAGCACTCAATCACCCCACAACATCAGGCATTTGTTCGGTTACATTTGTGCTTTCAATATGCCAAGGAAGCCAGATGTTTTACTTGAAAAATACTATGAAGACATGGTAGAAGATTTCAGGGCCGAAGAACAGCCAAGGGATAGGTTATTATCTATCCTTAAAAATATTGTAAACTCTCACGGTTGGAGTTTACAAGCACTTGGGTTACCCGAACCAAGTGTATACATCGAAACCGACAACAATACATCAAACAAAGTTGTTGTAAATATAGAGGAGAAGATCAATTCTTTAAATGATTTACAACGTTCTGCGTTTGATAGTGTTGTTGCCAGCATAGGCCGAGGAGGGTCATTGTTTTTCCTTGATGGACCAGCTGGATCAGGTAAGACCTACCTGTATAACGTCTTGACCGCTTATCTAAAGCAATCCAATAAGTCTGTAATTCAGTTAGCAACTACTGGAATTGCTGCAGATTTGCTTGAGAACGGCCGTACTGTTCACAGTGGTATGAAACTCCCCGTACCACTCAGTGAGGCCAGCGTGTCAAGGCTTCAACCTAACACTGCTGAGGGTGTTAGAGTAGTGGAAGCTTCATTGATCCTCATCGATGAAGTTTCAATGATGTCAAAATATGCGTTAGACGCTATTGACGAAGTGCTTAAAAGACTTTGCCACTCTAACGACATATTTGGGGGAAAGACAGTACTATTGGGAGGTGACTTTAGACAGGCCTCCAACATAGTACTGAAGGGGACCCCTTTAGACATCATTGAGAGTTCACTTCCAAGTGCGAGATCTTGGAGACATGTGAACGTACTCAGATTATCTGCAAACATGCGTAGCTCGAACCAAGGCATGTTTGCAGATTGGCTATTATCTATTGGTAATGGCTCATTAACTGATCGTGAAGGTCAAGTTACCATACCAGAGGAATATCTGGAAAAGGGGGATTTGGTTGAGGCGATCTTTGGTGATAAGATGATCGAAGTTGGAGATGAAACAATCTACAACAAGATTATTTTAACAACCAAAAATGAGCATTCCAATGTGATGAATGCCAAGGTTTTACACTTGCTCCGTGGGCAGGAGAAGGTCTACCGCAGTGCGGATGCCGTTGTTTCAGATGATCCATCTGAGGCTTTGAGGTATCCCACTGAGTTCTTGAATAGGCAACAACCTTCGGGCATGCCACCTCATGAACTAAGATTAAAGATAGGCTCAATAATAATGTTATTGAGAAATTTTGATCCGAAAAGGGGACTTCTTAACGGCATAAGATAGTGTGTAACTTCATTACCTAACAATTTTATTGTCGGCCAGGTAATCACGGGGAAGGCCAAAGGCTTCATTGTGTCTATTCCTAGAATAGACATGATGCCAAGTGAAACCACTCTGCCTTTTGTCTTGAGAAGGAGGCAGTTTCCCGTTATGTTATCGTTTGCAATGACGATACATAAGTCACAGGGACAGTCTTTTGACAAAGTGGGTGTGTATTTACCAGAACCTGTATTTGCACACGGGCAGTTATATGTTGCACTTTCAAGGGTGCGAAATAGTTCAAGTCTGAGGGTACATTTACCTTCAGACGCAAAAGGGAAGACGAAAAATATTGTCTACAAGGAGTTAGTCGATATTAATCGATAACATACGGTGTAGACAACGGCTTCTCTTTTGCTCCATTGCCTCATGATGATGTTGTATCTGAAGGTATATTGGGTCTGTCAGGGACGATTATGGTGATATACTATGGTCAACCTGAATATAAGTAAGATACATGGCAAACCTATGCAAAAATTTGTGCATGGGTACCAGATGATCTTACCTGGATATTTTTAAGGTCAGATACATGGCAAACCTTTGCAATAAATTGCGCACAGGTACCAGATGATCTTCACTGGATATTTTTAAGGTCAGATACATGGCAAACCTATGCAAAAATTTGACCTGCTTGACCTAAATTTACCTTAAAACGAAAAATAACAAAAAGAAAAGATTTAGTTTGTCAACAATAATATAACGAACAATAACATATAACAATCCCGTTCTTAGAACGGGACTAGCTCTGCTAGTCATATATATAAAAAGTTAGTGAATTATTTTTTAACCCCTCGAAAAAAGTTGGATTCGGAAAAGTGAAGTTGTGGAAAAGTGGTGATAGAGAATTTGGAAGTCGACTTATAGTGTTCAAATGCTGTTTTTACATTAATTATGTGGGTATCAGTCTATTTTGTGTTAAAATGATGAGTTTGCTAATTGTGATGATTTTTTTTTATGTTGGGGGTGCAGATGGGAAGGAGAAGAAATCAGAAAAAAATAAAAAGGGGTAGTAGGGGCTGGAAAAGATCAGGAAAAACGAAAAGATAGATTGAACTCACAACGGGTCAAGTAAATTCCGTTCTTAGAACGGAACTAGCTCTGCTAGTTTAAAAATATAAATTTTTAACCCTTATGCAAAATAATAAAATCTTAAATCTCGACATGGCGACAGCGTCAAAAGCGATGAGAGAGTTCAATGGTGATGAAGATGATGATGTGAACATGTGGCTCAAAGAAGTCATCATGATAGCTCAGGCTGCAGGTTGGGATGACCAGACCCTTATGGGGCTAATCGTAATCAAACTTACTGGGAAGGCCAGGACATATCTTGTCACGTTGAACAACGGAGATTTAACTAAGATTAATCTCGAAACTCTCGTAGAAGGACTAAAGAAGAGGTTTGGCAACTCAACAAATACGGACGAGATCCTAGACAGGTTTTTAGCAACCAAAACAACCCGGGTGTATGAGGACTATATACAACTGTTGAAGGATGCTTCAACACTTTCAGAGCGGGACTGCATTACCCTCAAATCACTTATACGACTGACTATTTCTAAGGCACCGGCTGAATTGAAAACTCTTTTATTTACATATGCATGCTCTGCCCCCGATTGGAACACATTTGTTTACCAGGCAGAAGAAGCGGCTTGGATGGCGTTCCCGGAAAAAGTGACCAATCGTATTGTAGAAAAAGCTCCTAAGGAGGATGGTTTAAAAAAGACTTTTCGAAATGACTCGAAGCGTAAAGAGAGTAAATTGTATTGTCTACTACATAAAAAGGGGAACCATGCCACGGAAAATTGCTTCCTTATAAAGAAACTCGAACAAAGCGGCTGGAAAAAGGAGAAAAAAATTAATGTAGTTGAGGGGAGAGAATCTGACCAAGAAGAAGATCTAAATAAAGAAATTAACATCTACTCTTATGCGGTAAACAAATTTGGAAGTAACCCATTTTTTGTACTGGCCAATAGTGGCGGCAAACATAACGTCCCTACGCTGATTGATACCGGGGCGGACGTCTCGCTAATTAACATTGACAATGTGAGTGGGAAACATGAGATCTATCCAACAAGAACAAAGATTAGAGCGGCTTCTGGAACTTATTTAAACATCAAGGGCGTGTTGAAAGACTATAAAATTAGAATACTCGGCGAAGAAATTACATTTTCTCCTCTGGTTTGCCAAGGCCTTCCAAATTATACAATACTTGGTGTTGATGTAATTAGGAAATACCCCACTGTAGTAAACAAGATATTGGGCTACCTAATAAAGACAAAAAAGCAGGAAGTAGCTAATATTAAACAGGATGCATCTACAGACCCTCAATTAACAATCCCCAAGAAGACTGAAAGGGGGTCAAAACACGGAAATAACGCTGAGGTATCAAAGAATCCTCAAATAGATACATTTTCAAACTTACCAGAAGAAGAAATAAAGATCTCCATCAGAGAACAGGATGACAGCAAACCCGAATTAGAGTCTCCAAAACATAATATAAACCAAAACAACAGCGGTAAAAGTAGGATTTTAGAAGCCTACAACAAACTTTTTGGTGAGAACATTGGCTCGGGATTTATTAAGGGTGTCCATCCACATCAGATTGAAACGAGATACCATAGCTCTATTTATCAAAAGAACTACCGCGTCCCGATTCACTACGAGACAGCAATCACAGAGGAGATTAACAAGAATCTAAAACTTGGAATAATAAGGGAATCAAGTAGCCCTTGGTGTAGCAGAATTGTACCTGTTACAAAACCGGACGGAACATTACGCATGTGCATTGACTTCAGGGCCCTTAACAAGATAACTATCAGAGACAAATACCCCTTACCCCGCATTGACGAAATATTGGATAGACTATCTGAGGCCCGAGTCTTCTCTTCACTAGACGCTACGTCTGGATATTACCAGATCGAATTGAACGAAGAAGATAAATGCAAAACAGCATTTGCATGGAAAGGGGGATTATACGAATTTAACCGGATGCCCTTTGGTCTATGTAATGCACCCGCTACATTTCAACGTGCTATGGATCAAATTATTGGAAACCCTTGCTCTGAATTTGTCATACCTTACTTAGATGACATAATAATCTTTTCAAAGAATGAAAAGGAACATTCGTCTCACCTCTCCATAGTCTGGAATAAACTGGAAGCATCTGGGATGGTATTGAATAAAAAGAAATGTGCATTTTTCAAATCTGAAATCAAAATACTGGGTAACATAATCTCTAATGGTTACTTGAAACCGGACCCCTCGAAAATCGAAACGATTCAAAACTACCCTTTCCCGAAAACTCTTAAAGAGCTTAGATCTTTCCTTGGCCTGGTAAATTATTGCAGAGAGTACGTTGAGCACTACGCTAAATTAACTGCCCCTCTTTTTGACCTTTTAAAGGGAGAGACAAAAACAAGTGTAAAACAAGTGCCTTGGTCAGAATCCCTTCAAACCAGCTTTATTGCAATTAAGAAAGCATTATCAGGAGAAATTAAAAGGAAGCAGCCGGACTTTAAGAAGCAATTTATTTTAACTACAGACGCTTCCGATATAGGAATTGGTGCAGTGCTATCCCAAGCTAGCGACAACGGGAGTCATATCGTTATTTAGTAAGCGTTTTGAAAATTGTCAGAAAAATTATTCGGTCACCGACAAGGAATTACTAGGTGTTGTAAAAGGAATAGCAAACTACAGACATTATCTACTAGGGAAAGAATTTACCCTAAGAACAGATCACAAGTCACTCATCTACCTCTGGGAGTCAAAGAACCCTACAAGCCGAATACTTCGGTGGTCTATGCAATTGCAGGAATATAAATTCACCCCAGTCTATATCAAGGGGGAAGACAACGTAGCTGACGGATGCAGTAGGATATTTGAGAAGGAATATAAAGTTGCTTCGATCGTTAAGGAGCTGACATTTGATGATAGAACCAAAATCTTAGAACACTATCATACGGTATCTGGACACGGGTCTGCAAACAACATGAAGTTTTTGCTTAAAAACAAATTTTACTGGGAAGGGATATACAAAGATATAGAGACGTTAGTTCTAAAATGTAAGATTTGTGCCAAATTGGGAAGAAAAATCACCAACACAAAAAACCGCATTATACTCACAGAAGCGGAAAATGAGTTGTGGGAGGTGGATCTGATTGGACGAATTCCTCATAAGGAAAAAAACTACTTCATTTTGACAGCCATCGATCATCACTCTAAATGGCTAGAAACATTAATTGTTAGTGATAAGGAAGGAAAAACGATAGCAGAAGGCATTGAAAAAATTGTTATAAAAAAACACGGAATTCCTAAACGATTTCTTTCAGATTGTGGCCTAGAATTTAAAAACAAGGACGTAAGAGCTTTGCAAGAAAAATATGGCTTTAAATGGAGTTTTTCGTCCCCGGAACACCATAATACAGTAGGAGCAATAGAAAGGGCAAATCAGACCCTGTGGAACAAAATAAAGAAACTATCAGACTGCGGAAAACTGTCTTGGAGGAACGTGGTTGAAAAAGCCACATTTGCAGTAAACATCTCCTACAATAGAGCTATAGGAATGTCTCCATATATTTATAAATGGGCCAAAACCCCTGAACTAGAAGTTGATAAAATATGGGGAAGAAGCTGTGATCGGTTTAATAGGTTACAGTTAAATACCAAGAGGAGCCTACATTTTCAAAAATATAAGAAATGTATTGAAAAGGGGAAGATCAGCGCGCCTTCTGACTTTCGTATAGGAGACAACGTTTTGATCTACCGAGAAAATACATCAAACAAATTGAAGCCTAATTGGCACTCCGGATATAAAATTACTGATAAGATCCTACCGGATGGATATATGGTTAAAAAGGACAAAAGCCTTCTCAGGGTCAATAAATCTCACATAAAAAGGGATTTTTCAATAGGGGAGGGAGATGTCGTGGGTTCTTACACTTCCACTATTTAAAAATATAAATTTTTAACCCTTATGCAAAATAATAAAATCTTAAATCTCGACAAGACTTATTCGTATTACTTGCAAAAATATTTACAAAATCAACCAAGCCCGTGTATAAATCTACACAAAGCTTCTTTTGGTTTTTTTGAAGTGGTTGAGGTTATTAGCCTCAACTTGTAGGTAAGAATCTACAATCCATTTTTGGAAGAGTTTACCTCCCCGCAATGAAGGCGTAATTTTAACTATCTTACGGATAGTTGTGCTACTTTATACTTTTAAAAGGAAACTTTTTGAAAGTCTCTGTGACATGATTGTGACCCGAAATTCGGTTGCCAACACGATTCTCCATGAGGATAGAACAACACATAAGACATTGGGTCTATAGGAGGACTGAGTATATTAAGTTGGACATCCTCCCACTTTTTTTCTCCCTAATAGACACATAAGTCTCTTTCAAATGTTGGTTTGCCATTTAGACCAGCAAGGATTGTAGTTATTTCAATAGCTTGAGAATCACTATATCCCCTACAATCCCTATTTACGCTTCTATTAAAGACCATATTGATGTCTTCACCATCAAAATTAAATTCTTTCCAATTTAAATAATCCACGACATGTACCGATATGTTTACGAATGGGAATTTATATCCCCAATCAATCTATCAAGTCTCTCCACTACTTCCTTTCTGCAATCAACATTGGCGGGAAAGAGAAGCCTAATATCGATGGCTATATCAGGTTCCACAGAATAAAGCTGAGCGTATTTTCTCTCGCCCGAAATACCATTGGCATTATAGGTGTTGTGGTACACCTGACTATTAATTTTTTTAGCAATAAGAACCATTGCTCATACTTCTATTTTGTTCTGCCATAGAAGCAAAAGAAACAGCAGATTTATATGATCTGTTATATATTCACAGTGCTATGGATAGATTGTTCCTATTTGTTAGAAGATTTTCCTGTAGAAAAAGACATCTCACTATTTTGAAGCAAAACCTTCTTAAAGCGTGAGTAACTCTTGTTTTTCCTGCATTGTTTGCTTCTTAGGTATAAGATAGTACTACAAAAGATAATTTGTACTTCATATCGCCACAAAAGGTTTACTGATATTTTGTGTACCAGTTTGTGCGTTTAAACTTCTACTGTAGATTGTTGCATTAGCTCTTCTAGAGACTTTTGTTGTACACTTGTCGTTCTATCCGTAAAACTATAAATAAGTGCTATATCTATAGGATTACCATTTGTTGCGATTTATTGGGGTTTTAAAGGACAGTTATTGCTGTAATTAAACGATCGGGTTGATTTTTCTCGTTGTCCTCTTAGATTTATAAAATAATGTGTTGGTTATTTTTTGCTATGTGGTTGGGGTATGGGGTCAAGACAATATTATAATTATAAATACTATTTTCGACCGTTTGAGCCACCGTGGTGTGGTGGTAGCACAGCGTGTTCATACAACGAAGGTGTTGGGTTCGAGTCCCGCCGAGCTTATTGGTTACTTGAAAGACAAGAATAATAAAAATAACATAAGCTTGCCTTACGCTGAAAGGACATAATCAATGTAAGTGTGTGGGTCGTAATCGGCTGTATTGGCCAGGCCGGCTTCAGCTACGTGTGCCTAGTAGATCTGAAACTTTCCACCACTGGAGGTATTACTTAGAGGATACAAAAAACTCGTAGCGATTGCCAGGAAGACTGACCATGGACAAACTATGTGAAACCGGGGTCAAGACAAACCTAGAATGCATACGGCCGTAGATATAATAAATTAAAGACAAGGAAAAACTAGAACCGTCACTGCGATATTAAGCCGAGAGTGGAGACATACTCGGCCTAGATGGCCTGCGTAAGTCGCTAAGAGCACTCCATGCACGCCAAAACAGGTTACCTAAGTGACGTTAAGATGCTATGCATCTTCTCGAGAGAGCACCCTAGCGCCTACTTGTGGTGAAACAATGTATTGGATAAAAACGGTCTAGATCGAACGACGGGGCCGTGGCACGCTTACTTGCAACATATCAGTTGGTCTGTAGCACCCGCGTATACCGTGACATGGTAACCAGCCTATCGTGGGTAGTAGCTGATTATGCGGCAGGCTAGCTCTAGTACACTGCATTATTTAATTTTATCAAGTCTTAATTTAACTTAATTAGCTATCACCTTACCCAGACTATAAAAGGTAATTCATTTATTGGGTATATTATATTGTTCATTTATATCGACTCACAGTTGGAGGGAAACCTTGTAATTGGAGGGTCCTGGGGACCCAGACTATAAATAAATACTTTTAATTTTGCTTACAATAAGGTCTGTGATTTGACCTCAAAGAATCAAAGCGATGTTTTACCTTTGCAAATTTAAAAATCACTCCTTGTTCGTAAAGAAAGCATTCTTGATCTATAGTAGACTTCATTGTGCCGTATATTTCTGGATCTAAAAGAAGTTAGAGATGATGCCTCTCGAACTTGACTTTTCTATGGGAGTTGCGAACTTTGAATTTTTTTTTATTTTCATTAGTAGACCAACTTTTATTTTGCATCGTTTTTGCCTGGAGCTTTGCTCATCGGAAGATGTGTAAAAAGATTATTTTAAAATAGTGTGGAGGGCAAAATTTTCCTAAAATTGAGACTATTATAATACTATGTGTTACCTATTTAAAAAAAAAAAAAAAATATTTACTGCTACGTTCTATAAAAAAACAACTACCTTCACGTGGTATAGAATGAATGATACATTAGTATGTATTATCCTAAGGTTGTTAAGCTCTAATAGCTCTAATAGCTCAGTGGTCACCGCATGGTGTTTATACACGAAAGGTGTGGATTCGATTCCTGCTGGTGCTTTAATACTCGAAAGACAGTAATTAAAACTTATCTTGAGCTTGGCTATTGTTGAAGGACATAATCAATGTAAGTGTGTGGGTCGTAATCGGCTGTATTGGCCAGGCCGGCTTCAGCTACATGTGCCTAGTAGATCCAAAACTTTCCACCACTGGTGGTTTTACGTAGGTGATACCAAGAACTTGGAACGATAGCCAGGAAGACTGTCCATGGAAAAACCATGCAAAACCGGGGGTCGAGACAAACCTGGAATGCATACGGCCGCAAACATATTCAAATACGAACCATGAAAAAACTGGAACCGTCACTGCGATATTAAGCCGAGAGTGGAGACATACTCGGCCTAGGTGGGTCTGTGTAAGTCGCTAAGAGCACTCCATGCACGCCGGAACAGGTTACCTAAGGTACGTTAAGAGGACGTGCATCTTCTCGAGGGAGTACCCTAGCGCCTACTAGTAGGTGGAGCTTAGTATTGGCATAAAACGGTCTAGATCGAACGACGGGGCACGTGGCACGCCTACTTGCAACATAGTAGTGGGTCCGTAGCACCTGCGTAGAACGTGACCGGTAAGCAGGCTATCGTAGGGGTTAGCTGATTGTGCGGCAGGTCTAGCTCTAGTTTACTGCATTTTCTAGAGCTGTAGTAAGTCTCCATTTAAACCTAAATATCTATCACCTATTAACCTCGACTATAAATAATAATAAAAGATTTAATGGGCTAATTTTTACAGCATTTATAAATTACCGGCCAAGTCTGTGGGCTCAGTAGAGACGGTAGATAATTTTTCTACACCCTTAGGCTGTGTGCCTAAAAGGTCTTCAGGGGCAATCATGTTCCCCGGGATACATGCTCATGGGGCCATTGCTTCCCCACTCCTTCTACACTAGAATCGACTAGCTTCTCCACGGCTCTCTCAATCTCCTCCTCTCCAGCATCATCCTGGTCAAGTCCTCGCCTTCGATCCAAGGAGATACTCTCCAAGGTTTTCTTCAGCACTACAGACTGGATGTATGCTTCCAAGGATGGTTGGATATCCAGCTCTTGGATGTACTTCTTATGGAAGTTTGTCACTACACCGTCCCATGTCATTACATAGGGGATTATTTTTGTCTTAGCTTTGTGGATTACTCCAAGCTCATTAGCCAAGAGGTCGTACTTTCTTAATTTTTCATTCTCCACTATTGTGAGAATGTCTTGATTAGTTATTCCAACCTCGACAATTAATATTTCCTTTCTCTTTTTGTCTAAGACAAGAATATCAGGCTTATTATGACTGACCTTGATATCCGTAGATATCCTAGTGTCTACTCGTATCTCGGCATTGTCATTGGACATTACCTCCTGTACAGAGTGAGACTTAATTTTATTGGTCTTTTAAAGCCATATTTCTTACATAGTAAGAGATGTAGGCACCTAACTACCTCGTTGTGTCTTCTCATATAATCAAAACCCAACATTCGATCACACTTGGTAGCGAGATTATCTACAGTCTTCCTATGCGATCTACAGTGAGGACATTGTCCCTCCTGTCCGCAGAATATATTTCTATCCTGCAGGAAGCAATATGTTGCTTCAGATCGAGCCTGGTTATTCCCCTTAACCAGCCATGTAGAAGATCCCTTTATGCTTACTAGCTCGTGGTCCTTTGCTTTAAACAACTTTGAATGATTGTAACGATTCTTTATTTCGTTGTAAAGCGATAAACTTTGAGCTTCGCATAGCACTTTTGGGGTGACTAACGCTTCTAGATGGTACTTTGTTCTGAGGTACCCTACTATCTGTGAAAGATGCGACTTGGAGTCTTCTTCCACTTTTAGTATTGCTGCACGTCTAAGTGAGCTATTTCTAGACTCATTCAGTGAGTTATACATGTTAAGCAACATGTTTTCACTCCTGTGCTCAACACACGCAAGGCCTCTTCCCATTCCACTCCTAGGGAGGTATAGTCTCTCCTTACAGGCTGGCTGTAAGTGGATATGGTGCTTTATTAGCACCTGCCGAATGTCAAAATCGAGACTTTTGTAGTCTTTTGGCTCGAGTTACAGAAGACAATGTGGTAGTTAATGACCGAAAACGCATGCTCATTGTTTTCACGAAACATGTTCCCCCAATTTCATTTGTCATTCAATCTCGGTCAACACGACTCAATATCTCAGTCTATACATTTTCAAACGTTCCTTTTTTAAGTACACTAAAAGAGTCTTCCGTTATTCCCAGGTACTTATATCCCTGTGACCCCTCTAGTACGACGGCATCGTTTTCTACTCCCGTACAATTAGTGGCAGATTTCTCTCGGTTAACCTCAAGTCCCACTGCCGTAAAGAACTTTTTTGTTTCCTCACTTAAGGCCTTGAGGTTTTCCTCGCTATCTGCCAGGAGTTTCAGGTCATCAATAAAAAGAAGATGATTCGTGACAAACGACTGGGCGTCAGTTTGTACACCTACCTTTGGATACAGTGAGTTAAGTTTTCTGCTCAAAGGATCCATACATAGGACGAACAAGAGAGGGGATAAGGAATCACCCTGTAATATACCCCTCTCTATTTTCTTCTCCAGGATCATTTCTGACCCTGTTCTAATCTCAATGTGCCACTTTTTAATGGTGGCATTTAGGAATGTTCCTATCCATTGAGGGAGGTTTAACCTTTCAATACATGTGGCTAGGTAAGCATGGTCTACTGAGTCGTAGGCCTTTTTTACATCTATCCACATGGTCTTGAGGAGGTTTTTATGCTCCTTATTGATCGCTATGTTTAACATAGCCTGTTCCTTAGCTCCTTGAACTAATCGAACTGTTCCAAGTTGGTTCTCGGCTAGAAGACCTCTACTCTCAACAATCAGTTGTAGGACTCTGTCGTACACTTCGTTGTGAGTTTATAGAGGTTCGACATGCAAGTGATAGGTCTGAAGTCACTACCACGTGTCGGCATACCCTTTGGGATTAGGTACGTTAACCCCTTATAGAACCAACTCTCGGGAGCTTTCCCATTTAAACATATTTCCCTTATACATTCATAAAGGAAAGGGTGTAAAGCAGTACACTTCTTAATGAAAAAGTTGTAGATGCCATCACACCCTGCTGCCTTCCAGTTTGGTAGATATTTTACAATATCCTGGAACTCAGCATATGCAGGGAAGGTGATCTGCTCATCAGTACCAGGTATGAAATTAAGGAGGTACTCATCAAAGGGATTGTCTCCTTTGGGGTTTTCCTCCTTAATCCACATTGAAGACTAGAATGATTTTATGTCCTCTTTCGGGACCTCATGTTCATTCTTCTGGGCACCTCCGAGTTCTCTATAGAAGGAGTTTCTATAGAGCTCGAAGCTTTGGTTGTGCTTTCTGTACTCCCTTCGCTTTTGGCTAACCTCAAGCTTTTTGGAATACACAGCAATCTTCTCACTGAAGATAGCGATAGCTTCAGAAATATCATGGTGCAAGCAAACCTTTAGGTTAAGCTCTCTCATAATTTTCTTGGCCTCACTTTTCTCATCTTCAGTGAGTTTACCAAACTCCCGTACCTTACTCAGAAGCTCCGTCTTAGCCTTGAAAATGTTTATCTTTTTCAAGATACTTTCTTTCCAGACTGAAGGCTTTGCTTCTTTTCTGGTGATCTCCTGGTAGCAGATCTGTGCCGCCTGCAATATTCGCGCTATATCCGACATATTGCAGGGTGGGTGTTCTCCAACAAAGGTTTCTACCGACTTGATTACGGAATCAAGTCTGAGTGCATCGACCTTCAAGGAAGAAATCTTCCTTGTCCTCTCCACTTTTTCCACTCCTTGTTTTTTAATAAGAAAAATTTTTCTTTAAAAATTTTTAGAGCTTCCATGTGGACCTTTGCTTCGTGAAGAGTTTTCTCTTCAAACAAAGTTAGGACGGTCTTCCTCCTCTTGGTAGCGTCCAGTTTGAACTCTCGATTCGAGCACTGCCTCCCACTACTGGTTGTAAGGGCTTTTTGTGCTCTCCTCTTGAATTCCTGGAGGCCAATGTTGGAGACGAACTTGGTGCAGAAGACATCCGTTGCTTTATTCCAACCACCTCTTGGCATCCTACCAAATCTCGTAAGAACTGATAGAAGCGCTAGTTGAGGCCACTCCCTCTCACTAGACTTGACACTCTCGAGGAGTGCAGCCAGAGATTCGGAGATGGGGAGAGGGGATCCACTAGTGTCTTCCCTCTCCTGGTTATCAGTCCTGCTGGTTTTGTCTTCCTGGATAGCTACGACAGTTTGTTTAAAAAATTTTCATTTTATGCCTGCTCGTTTTTCTTTACCCCCATCGTCTCGACTATAAATAAATTCTTTTTTTTTTTTTTTTTAAATTATAAATATTAGCAGAGAGGACTGGTCTCTGAAAACCAAACGGGATCAGTAAGGAAAGTCTTAGGTGCAAAGGCGCAAGCGCTGACAAATATCATGATGAATAAAGCTAGTGATTACAATCTTAAAACAGATGGATTGATGTCAAGAAGGTGTTCGACTCTGTAACCCATGAGTACATACTTGAATGCATTAATCGGTTGGAATGCCTCAGTGGATCTTAATATTCTTAACTACGACTATATCAAAGTAGAGTTTGGAAATAAAATCCAATAATGAGGTTATTCGCAATGAAAGAGTCAAAGGGGAATCTTACAAGGCGATAGCCTTTCCTTCTTACGCTTCGTATTGCGCGTGAATCCCCTCAGCAAGCGACTAAATGGCTTTGTCGTATCCACATACGTCTTTGGCTACAAACTCTTAGTTCTTAATAATTTCTGTAAAGAAATAATTATATTTTTTACTCCATGTTATCTGAGCTTCAACCAACAATAAATAAAAGTTTTAAATACGACATGGCGACAGCGACAAATATCGTTTCAACAGTGTCCCAGACCTGGTTGGGGGACGAGAGAGATGACATCTGTCGAGCATAACGAGACGTTAAACAGCGATGAGGGTTTTATGGGTTGGATGCATGTGGTACTCGTAGTGCTAAGGAGATGTGTAGAAGACGTAGCTTGTAACCATCCGGATCTCATAGCTAGGTGTAGATCGTTGTATACACTACTCTTAATGGCAGATTGGTTAAGATAACCGAAGAAGTACTTGTGAGGCCATTTATCCTTAATAATAATTACTGCCGCGTTAGTTCTTAGTAGTTCGAACAATTCTAAGCTATCCTGAAAGCCGAGCAGTGCTTTCCCAGCGATCTTCTACATCTTTCTAGAATTGACGCTAAACTCACAAGGACATTGTATGACCCTTACCCGCTGAAGATATCTCTTGCCGATGAGGCCTAAGGGCGCGCTTAACGCAGAGATGAAGCCCACATAGACACCAAACTATAACGTAGGACCTAAAGACTGCATCGAGCAGTTAGTTGAAAAAGTACTATGTATGTCGTGGGTCCGATAGGCCAACACATTGCGACTATAAACTGTATAGAGACGAGAGGCCTCACACTCACACGGAGTATTGATAGGCCAACACTTTACGACTATAACTGTAGAGAGACGAGAGGTCTCATACGTACCCGGAGTATCTATAGTCTAATACTTTACGACTATAAACTGTATGGAGATTAAGATTGGCTAACAAATAAGAGTGCTTGTGGTGAATACGGAGTCTTAACCTTGTGTGACGAGTCAGAAGAATTGAAGCAAGTATCATTATAGCCTGAGGGGTTTTGGGTTATACGAAAATGGAATACGCACAAGCGTATGCTTTGTCAAAGTTGTTTCAGATTCTAAAAATAAAAGAGTACCTCAATGCGAGACACTAAAATAGGTGTGAAGGAATATTTTTTTAATGGCACTTTAAGTGCTTATATTAGATAGGCGATAAGGCCAAAATTGTGCTGTTGTGTGAATCGATCAAAACACTTGCCATCAATTTAGTAGAAGTTACTTTTTGGGACTGTATTCACAGAGGGGTTCTAATCTTAGTAAGAGGGTGTCGTATCCACATACGTCTTTGGCTACAAACTCTTAGTTCTTAATAATATCTGCAAAGTAATATTTATATTATAACCCCTATGTATTCTAAGCTCCAACCAACAACAAATAAAAGTTTTAAATACGACAAGCTTGTATCCAAAAGTTGAAGTTGAATTTTAGGAGGTGCACTATACGTATAACCATCTACTATTAATTAACGATCTTAAGCTTTTTGCAAAGTCAAATGAGGTGATGAAAACCATGGTTGACGAGACCCAACTTTCTTCGGAACTGTTGGCCTCGATATGAATATTGAGAAATCTGCTACCAACTCTATCCCTTGTGAAGGCGACTCGAGACTGCTTGGATCCCATGAAGGGTATAAGTATATCGGAATCACCGAAAGTAGAGTTGGTAGGAACATAGCTGAAAGTGTTATAAAACAGTGAAGTCTATCGAGGCCAGGGTCAAATCTCTATGTTCTACAAATCTCAAAGCCAAGAATTTGATAAGAGACGTGAATGAGCTCGCGATCTCTTAAATAAATTACCATGTTGTGATTATCGAAATGGAGCCCGCCCAGTTCAAAGCAATTGACGACAAAAACGGCGTATTCTCATGCGCCATTACGTACACCAACAACCCGCGTGTAAAGAAAGGTTGTACTTACCGATGGATGAACTCGGAAGAAGACTTTTAAGGGTTGAACACGGGTGTGAACGCATGCTCCTACAACTTCTATCGACACTTGAGTCTAACTAAGATGTCTTCATGAGAAGGAAGGCTATAATGAAAACAGAAAGCAAAGTGAAATCTCATTTGTATAAATAAAACTTTTCCTTAACAGTAAGTACAATCTCAAAGAAGAGGTCAGCCTAATGACTCTCGAGGAAGCACAGAAATCTTCCCAGTACGGCGAGATAAAAAAAAAAACAAATTTAATCACGCAAAGCTGTATAGGCTAAGAGACGATCTCCTTGTTTCAATAAAGGAATCCTCAATCTGGCTTTAACATGGAAACATATCCCCTCGAGAAAAAGGCGCTCTTTGTGCCCTTCAGGACAGAAATATCTTCCTTGTGAAAGGTGTAAAGTGCCCCCACTGTAACGACAAGTACAAGTCGGTAGACCACATGGCTACTCAATGTAATAGAATGTTATCACATGATTACACGAGGAGGCACAATGAGGCTTTAAGGTGTATCCACCTTCGGCTGTGCTTGAACTACGGATTATCGAAGTCCAAGAAAATTCGTAATCACTCCCCCAGGAGTGTGTATCGAATGACCGGGCCGAGATAAGAGAAGATACTTTTATACCAACGGGTATTAAGGTCAAGTACAACAAGCCTGACATTTTTTTTTCCTCGACAAGCTCAAAAAGGAGGTCTTAAATGTTGAAGTAGGCATTACGAGCATTGATCGCCTACATGCTGTTGATGTCGAGAAGAAACATAACTACGATCTTCTAGCCAACAATTGTGGCGCATTACACGGGTTTAATACTAAAGTAGTTCCGTATGAGATGTGACATGGGAAGGGTTGGTGATAACTTATCACCAAAACTACAGAAAGTAACTACTACTCGACAGGCGCGTCGAAGTGTACGTACAGACCAGGGTCCTCAAGATAACACTGGAGAGTATATCTATGGCCGCGCGCCGAGAATAAACATACTTCGATGCAGATACTGAGAATGTTGGAGCTTGAAAATATTGTCCTCAAAACCCGCCAATTCCAAGTCTTCCTTCCAACTGTTAGGCGTTAATAAAAATATAAACACGAAGTATATCTAAATAAAATGCTCTATCTAAAAATTAAATGGCTCTTTTCGAACCCCCTTTCGGTCGAGCTGTTTTGTCTATAAGTTTAACACTATAACACGGTTCATACCGAGATTTGTCTGAATGTTATAGGTGTCAAAGAGCATTCAGAGGGCGCTGACCGCCAGTCTTGAAGGGCTCCAGGGAGAAACTGCAGGGAAAGCGAAACATTTATTAGATTTTACTTGACTTTTTTTTTTACCTGTGTCTAAAACGACAGTTAGCCTCTATGATGCGTTATAATGATTACGTAGAAAGTATTAATTTATAGTCGAGGTTTCAAGGTGATAGATATTTAAGTTTATATGGGCCTTACTACAGCTCTTGGAAATGCAGTGAAACTATAGCTAGCCTGCCGCACAACAAGCCGTTCTATACGATAGCCCGCCTACCAATCATGGTCTATACAGGTGCTACGGACCTACTGCTATGTTGGAAGTAGGCGTGCCACTTGCCCGTTCGTTCGATCTAGACCGTTTTTAGCCGATACTAAGCTCTACTTACAATTAGGCGATAGGGCACTCCCTAGAGAGGGCGCATGACCTTTTAACGTCATTTAGTAACCTATTTCGGCGTACGTGCATAGATGCTTTTAGCGACTTACGCAGGGCCACCCGGGCCCAGTATGTCTCCACTTTCGGCATAAAATCGCAGTGACGATTCCTGTTTTTTTTTCATGTCTTTTTTTCTATACAGTATGTAAAAAAAAACGCAATGCTTGTAAACCTCAGACAACGAAGTACAAAAAACCAAAAAGACTTTAAATACAAAATTAGAAAAATTTGCAGATGGTGTAGAGGAATATATTTTCTCTTAAAGATTTTTTTGCTGTGTTTTTGGATTTTTCTATATTTTTTGTTAAAAAAACGCAACATTTTTCAGGTCATCAAAAAACCTCCAAAAATTCCCTCCAAAAGATAGTTTCTTTCGACATTTATATGATCCCCTAACATGGTTTTAACAACTTTTAGAAAATCGCAAATTATTACTTTGAACCAAGAAAAAATGAGCTTTGTTAACATAGCAAAAAAAAAACTAGGAATAAGTAAAAGTGCAGTATCAAGATTGGTAGAAAAATTCTATACTCATGGTACTTTAGAATATTTAGGAGGGAATGGACGTCCAGAAAAGGTCAACGATAACTAATTTCAGGAGATAAAAAAAAATTAGGGAAAAACCAAAAACGTCACTTCGCAAAATGGCAGTGATGTTAAAAGAGAAGACGAAAGCATAAATTTCTTTAATATTGTTAGAAATATATTTAATGAAAAAAAGTTTACGCTTATTCTCAAAAAAAAAACACATTTATCAAAAAAACATATTGCTAGTAGGAAGGAAAAAGCAGGCAAAATGCTGGCCTGTCAGATGATGAATTAGAGACGATCATCTTTTCAGATGAAAGTAAATTTAATCTGAAATCTTTTGATGGAAACGTTTCAGTTTAGAGAGAACCCGGAACCGCCCTCAAATTGAATTTTCTTTCTGCCACAGTAAAGTGCGAAGGAGGTTCAATTATGGTCTGGGGGGTGCTTTTCATCTCGAGGAGTGGGGAAATTAACCATTATAGAAGGAAGCACGGATGCCGCAAAGTATATAAACATTCTAGCTAACAACTTACAAGAATCTGTTGATGTAATGTAACTTGATACATTTATTTTCCAACAAGACAATGATTCGAAGCATACATCGAGATTAGCTAAGCAATATTTCAATGATGAATCAATCGTTTTACTATCTTGGCCTGCACAAAGCCCTGATTTAATCCTATCGAGAACGTATTGGGGATTTTAAATGATAAAGTTAGTGCACGTAGTCCAAAAAACATACCACAATTAAAGCAATAATTGATTGAGGAACGGAATAAAATACCTAAGAGTTTGTGTAGGGATCTCGTTTTGAATTTCAAGAAACGGATATTAGAGGTTTATAGGTCAGGAGGATGCCATACTAAATATTAAGTAAATTGTTGCGTTGTTTTTTTTTTAACAATTTTCTTAAAAAAATAAAATAATACCTTAGAAATCAATCCGACAAGAAAAACTATCCCGATAAACAATACAAATATAAGCTTTTGTAGTTTTTAATGTGTTTTAGTGCATAATTTACTGTTTTTTTTTACATATTGTATTTATCCGGTTGTATGCTTTCCATGTTTGTCTCGATCCCTGGTTTCACATGGTTTATCCAAGGACGGTCTTCCTGGCTATTGCTATGAGTTAGTTGAGCTTATCCCCTACGTGAAACCACCAGTGGTGGAAAGTTCTAGATCCGTTAGGAACGAGCCACTCAAGCCGGCCCGATCAATACAAATGATAACGACACACACGCTACATTAATTATATTCTTTCAACTATAGCCAAGCTTATGTTATTTTGTATCACTTTGTCTCAAGTAATAAAGCTCAATGGGAATCGAACCCACACCTTCTGTGCATAAACACCTTGCTCGTGCCTCTAAGCTATTAGAGCCTTGTTATGTCTAATATATTCTTTCATGTAAATTGCTCTTTATCATGCTTTTGTTGAAGTGTTTATCAAAAATATTACAAAAATATCTTTTAATGTAAGTATTTTTCAAAAAGGAAAATAAAAAAAAAATTGATCCACTTTACTTTCTAGCAACTAAACACATCGGTATAGAATTTATATGTATTTCATTTATAAACCAAAATCTAGTTGGATGGCATATCAGATTAACACGAAAGACGTGATTTAACACACTGGGAGGAGGTTCTTTGTGTGTATCGTAATTTTCTGAAAATGTGACTAATCTACAGTGAGAGATCATAATATGTTGATTACGAAACTAGTAAGTTCTGCAGCACTTGCGACCCTGAAAATGAATAACCCAAAGTTATTTAGTCATGAATAGTAAATTATTAGTCGTTGTATAATATAGCACCTGTTGTGTTAACAATGTTGGACGTTTCATGGGTCTAAAGTTGTAAATGATCTTAGCTCGTCGGGATCGTGATTGATCGATTTACAACAGTATCTGATTTAAACCACCGAATGGTGTATATATATGACATTCAAAATAAACCCATGTTTTCTGAATCCACCAATTCGGCGACAGTGGCTAACAGTAGAATTTTTAGAGACAGCATGTAGGATGATTAAGATGGGTTTATACCCCATGTCAAAGGACAGAACAGTGTCGGGATGCCGGGAGAGGGTGCTAATAAATCTATTCAGTGGATAACTGGAGGATGGGGGCTAGATTTGGGTTGAATCTTATCCATGAAGAATCGTATTTACTTGTTATGCGAGCTTTTTAAAGAGTGTTAAAGAGAGTATGATCAGTATCATGCATATTAAGATGCTTTTAAAGAACCAACATTGGCGTTTCTTATTTAGCCCGCTTGGTTGTGATGAAACGCATAGCGGTTAATGGAGGACTCATTGAATTGTACGTGTAACGTTAGTGCTAAGCGGCTTGCCTGTAGATGTAGGAGGAAATTTATGGTGTATGTAAGCTGAATGAAAACTTAACTACATCTACAATGATTTCGAAGGCCTGGACTGGAGTAAGCGACCGGGTGTGGTAGCGAAACCCTCGGAACCGGATATAGCCCTTAAACTGAGCCAAGGATAGAGGTTTGAAAGATTTGTTGAAATATATGGTATCATGAATGCGGAAAGAGAAGAAACATAAGGAAGGACTACCGTTCAAAAACATATAGAGCCCAGGAAGCAAGACATGTTGAAGGAACAAGTGAGGACATTAAAGATATTTTAGATTATATGCCTCTTTTGAATGTATATAAGTTTGTTGCCATGAGCTATATATGGACATTAAGATAAATATCTGACAGTGTAAAGCACTTATAGATTGTTAGGCGATGAAACACCTCCTATACTACGATTGGCTTTACCAGATCCCAGACTCTATCTCATCACACTGATCACGCAGTTTGCTGATGAAAAATAAACCAGGCCGATTTGGAAGGAAAAGATAACTCCAAATCCATGGATTTATTATATAAGCAACCTGCGGCCTGAACCCCAGTGTCGAAGAACCGCAATTATTATAATAAATCTTCACCAAAGACTCCCTATATATCCAGACATACCGAAGCATTGACTAACATAGATTTTGGTTCGAGGGTAAGCATTATCAACCGAGAGTGGGCTAGAGGCAATTTAAAGCCATGCAGGACAACCTTAAGGGCAGCAAACGGGTCACATATCACAGTTGCAGGAAGGATGACAATAGAGGTGGTGTTATTATGAAGTAAATTTGCCAAAGACCTTATAGTGGCGGAGAAGTTACCTCTGGAGTAATTCTGGGACTTGGTTAAAGAAAGTGTAAACTGAGTCTCGATTTTAGCAAACAAAACATACTGTCTATCGGAGACAATGAATGTGTCAAAAATACGCTGAGAAGCACAGGATTATGGCTAATTCCAAACATCCTGTAATCTTCATGATGTACTGTATAGGTCCAGATATAGAAAACGAAGCACGTTAGAAAATTAAGACATACTTGGAACAGGGTTTTACAAGAAAATCACACAGTCCTTGGCGGATCCCAATCGTTTCAAAAAAAAAGAATAATAGTGAATAATGGCTGTGTCTTGACTACAGGGGGGGTAAATGATGTCACGATCAGGAATACGTATCCTATGCTCTGATCCGAGGAGAAACTAGATGGCCTCGGTGGGGCGATTATTTTTACAAAGGTCGATGGTCTTTCTGATCATCACTAAGTCAATATGCGAAAGGAAAACATTAGAACCCCGCGTTTGCGTGCTGAGAAAGCCTTTTCGAGTATTTGAAGAAGACATTCGGGCTGGTAGGCGCGCCGGCTACATTTTAACTGGCTATGAACCGAATCCTGCGGCCTTTTTGAATAAATGTGTCATGGTTTATATGGATGATATTGTTATTTATGGCGCCAATAAGAAAGGGCATAAAAAGAACATTGAGGCAGTTTTAGAGACTTTAAAGGAGGAGGTTTGATACTTAATTTTGAAAAGGGCGAATTCTTTAAAAAAAGAGCTCAGAATCTAATTCATGTAGTTCCGTGAGAGCATGTTAAGTTGGACCTCGCCAGAGTTGCCTTGATAACAGAAATGAAGAGATTAGGGACAGTAAAGGAATTGGAGTCCTTCTTAGGCATGTGTTAACGAATACTGTATACATATACAGTCTAATTAGGAAAGATTCTAATTTTGACTGGGACAAAGTGGATAAAGATACGAAGGTCACCGCCTGTTTCTATAACATAAAAAAGAACCAAAGTGATGCATTAAGACTGGCAATGCCGATAAGAAAAGTATATATTCTTACCACAGACGCATCGGGCATAGGATCGGCGTGATGTTGTCACAGTGTCAAGGTGAAGAAGAGCGTGTGGTGAGCTACTTTTAAAAAGTCCATTCGAAAGCGGAAAAGAACTGCTTAAAAACAGAAAAGGAACTTTTGGGCACAATCAAGGCGATCAAACATCTCAAGTCATCTCTCATTGAAAGGAAGTTTGTAGTGTCGACAGATCACGGGGCTATAAAGTGATTGATCAAATAAGAAATATGAGGGGGGCGCGGGGCAGGATGGGATTTGATGCTACAAGAGTACGCCATGGAGATATTTACATCAAGGAGACAGATAAATGAGTCGATATCGTATGCAGAAAAGCATGTATGATTGAGGTAGAGATCACGGTAGACGACGAGATGAGAGTTGATGCAGAGATAGAGAAGGAGCATACCCTGTTTAGACACGGTTCTGTTAAAATGGTTGATTACAGCCTTAAGAAACGACAAAATAAAAAAACGTAAAGAAAAGGCTCAATAATATATTGACGGTCGCTAACTTTACGGGAAGTCGGAATATAGCTATGGAAAGAATACCATAGACGTTGAAACCGCGAGGACAAGTTAATTTGGGAGGTTGATTTGGTTGGAGCCCTAGTAAAAACAGAGAACAAATATATTCTATCAATAATTAACCACTATACTGAGGTAGCGGAAGTCTTGCCAATAAGGACAAAAGGAGGCTTGGTAAGTTGTCGAACGCCTAGAGGAGGTTTTTGGAGAATACGAAATTACGGGAATTATGTCAATGGACAACGGAAGAGAGTTTTGGAATGTACTTGCCGCAAGAACAACAAAAGAATATGGCTTTCCTTTATATTTACTGACATATTCTCCGAGATCAACGAGACCGGTTGTGCGTTCTAACAAGACTTTCGTTGATAAATTAAAAATAACTACTTAATCTGAAGAGGGAACAAGTCAAAGAAGTGGAATTTCCGGTTAGATGTTGCATGAATTTCTTCAATAGGGCGTTGGCCTGCACCTTAAACGAAGCGATAGGTGGGAGTAGGCTAGAGAGGAAGCTTCAGGAATACAAAGACAGGTACACAGACATGTATAATTTATGGAAACAAAGAAGGTAATGATGAAATCGGTAATAGTAGGCGATTAGTTTTGTATCACAATCCGTCTGGTAGAAAGGATATGCTAGTAGCCTAATACCCAATCCTGAGAGTGTAAAGAGAGGACTGTCGTGTTCTAGACTATCGCTCACGACTTTCTTCTTTCCCTAGTTTAATTCCTTCTCTGTTTCCATCCATTTCTTCCTTTTCCCTAAATTCTCCCTTTAAAACGTCATCACAGATTTAAATGGGGAAAACCCCGAGAAGGTGTCGATCGTTATAAATGTATTTAACTTTACAATACGACAAGGACATTTTGAAAAAAATACAATTTGCATCTAGACGTCAGGACATTAAGAGCAGCTGATGGTATGTAAAAAAAGTTAACCAAAACGGGAATCGGATAAAACGCTACCACATATATACCTTATGTTTATTTGTTTACGTGATATTTCATTGACCTTAATCTATTACTTGGTTGGTATATACAAACAATGATATATCAAAGTTGAAACTATAAATAAGGGAAATCCCTAAAACTATTAATTAGTAACACGGAACAAGAGATTCAAAATTAATTTATTGTGGTATATTATACTGTCTAACATTCATATCGACTCACAGTTGGGGGGGACTAGGAGTTGGAGGGTCCTGGGGACCATATTTGCTATCTTCTAAATTCGCAGTGGCTGCATTGGAGTGTGTAGATTCTCTTCGAGCTTCCATGGATAAGCGCTCCAGTGTCATCTTGAAGACTCTGGACTGTATGTACGCCTCGATGAGTCTGTCGAGTAGTAGTTCCTTCCTATAATTTTGGTAATAAGTTATCACCATCCCGTTCCAAGTCATCACATACGGGACTATTCTTGTCTAAACCCCGTGTAGTGTGCCACAATGATTGGCCAGAAGATCGTACTTATGTTTCTTCTCGACTTCAACAGCACGTAGGTGGTCAAAGCTCGTAATGCCCACTTTAACGATTGGGATCTTCTTCTTGAGCTTGTCAAGGACAAAGATGTCAGGCTTGCTGTATTTGGCTTTAAACCTGTTGGTATACGAGTATCTACTCTTATCGCGGCCCTATCATTCGATACACACTCCTGGAGGAAGTGATTACAAATTTTCTTGGACTTCGATAATCCGAAGTTCAAGCACAGCTGAAGTTGGATACACCTTAAAGCCTCATTGTACCTCGTCAAGTAATCATTTGATAACATTCTATCACATTGAGTATCCATGTGATCTACCGACTTGTACTTGTCGTTACAGTAAGGGCATTTTACACCTTTCTCAAGGAAGATATTTCTGTCCTGAAAGGCACAAAGAGCGCCCTTTTCTTGAGGGGAGATGTTTCCATATTTAAGCCAGATTGAGGATTTCTTCATTGAAACAAGGGGATCGTCTCTTAGCCTATACAGCTTTGCGTGATTAAATTTGTTTTTTATCTCGCTGTATAGGGAAGATTTCTGTGCTTCCTCGAGAGTCATCAGACTGACCTCTTCTTTGAGATTGTACTTACTTTTAAGGATTTTTTGTTTGCGGGCAAATGTGAGTTCTCGTTGTTTTCTGCCTTCATTATAACCTTCCTTCTAAAGAAGATATCTAAGTTAGACTCAAGTGTCGATACAAGAAGGAGGAGCATGCGTTCGCTCCTGTGCCAAACACTTGACAGTCGTCTTCCAAGGGCATCTCTTTTTACACGCGGGTTGTTGGTGTACGAGATGTCGCGAGAGAATACGCCGTATTTTGTCGTTAATGGCTTTGAACTAGTCGGGCTCGATTTCGACAATCCCAACATAATAATTTATTTGATCAATCGTGATCTCATTCATGGCTCTTATTAAATTCTTAACGTTGAGGTTAGTTTTACATAAAGCTTTGACCCTGGCCTCAATATACTTCACTATTTTTTCAACAGTTTCAGTCATGTTCCTACCAGCTCTATTTCGGTAATTCCGAGATACTTGTACCCCTCAAGGAATCCCAGCAATCTCTCGTCACCTTTACAAGAGGTAAAGTTGGTAGCTGATTTTCGATATTCCTATCGAGGCCTTCAGTTGCGAAGAAAGCTTTTGTTTCGTCAACCATGCCTTTCAGCACCTCATCCGACTTTGCAAACAGCTTAAGATCGTCGATGAAAAGTAGATGGTTTCACGTATAGTGCACCTCTTAAAATTCAACTTCAACTTTTAGATATAAGCCATTTATTCGCTTGCTGAGGGGTTCATGCATAATACGAAGAGTAAGGTTGATAGGCTGTCGCCTTGTAAGATTCACCTTTTGACTCTTTTATTGAGAATAAACCCATTAATGGATCTTATTTCTGAATTCCACTTTGATATAGTCGTAGTTAAGATTTTTTTCAATCCACTGAGGCATTCCTAATCAATTAATGCATTCATGTAAGTACTCATGGGTTACAGAGTCAAACGCCTTCTTGACATCAATCCATCTGTTTTAAGATTGTAATCACTAGCTTTATTCATCATGATATTTGTCAGCGCTTGCGCCTTTGCACCTAAGACTTTCCTTACTGATCCCATTTGGTTTTCAGAGACCAGTCCTCGATGCTCTACCATGAGCTGCATGACAGAAGTTACGAACTTCTTAGTTAACTTGTACAAATTAGACATGCATGTGATAGGTCTAAAGTCCTTATCAGATTGTGGTGTTCCTTAAAAGATCAATAATAATCCCTTTAAAGACCAATCTGCCGGGTTCACATAATTAAGACAGATGTCTCTAATAACGTTGTACAAAGGGCCATGAATAGATCTTATTCTCTGAATGAAGAAGTTAAAGATCCTATCAGGCCCCGCAGCTTTACAACGTGGCAGCCATTTGACTATATCGGAGAATTCTTCCTCTGTTGGGAAGCACACTTCTTCAAGGTGCCGGCCGAATACTCAAGAAGGTATTCTGCATAAAGCTTTTCATCCGCTTTGAGATTATCGTTTTTCTCCCACATCTTTACCATGTGGTTACGATATCCTCGGTAGGGATATTGTGCTTCGGCTTCACTTCTTCGGAGAGGTCTCTATAAAACCTTCCTCGGAAGAGCATGAATTTTGTGTTCTCCGCCTGAACATCTTCCTCTTCTTCCACTTTTTGATTTTGTCGGTATATATAGCCGGCATGTCGTTCAAGTATGAGATGATCTTATCGAGTTCGTCGGGCTTGGCAACTATTGGTCTATGAGAACACATAAACCTAGTGTCCTTTAAATTCTCAAGCTTTAAGGATATGTTGTACCCCTAGTACCTGCAAAAAGAGTTTTTTTTTTTTCGCTTCAAGCTTCGAAATCTTTTTATTGATATTCGAGAGCCATTCCCTTTTGCCCGATTTTTTGTTTTCAGGCTCTTGTAGGACAGCTGAACAGACTAAAAAATTCTAACAATATCCGTCAAAAACTTCACAGGCGATTTCACAAAGTCCCCTACTACTTCATCCAGCATGCCTAAAATTTTTTGATCGACTTAGGTGAGCATATTTTGCGGGTAGGAGTCACATTAGTGACCTCTCCTTTATAGACCTCTCTCCAGTGTTAGAGGAAATCTACCGCCGCTCGCCTTTGTAAAGCCATATCCTTGAGAGAGGCTACCTTAAAGATTTTATCGAGCACTTTTTCCCGCTTGATTCCGTCTTCTCGTTTAGAGCCTCTAACTCCAATAGGACTTCCTGCTAGTGTTCTGAGAACAGATTTTGCACTCTTCTTAAACAAAGCTTCGGAGAACTTTGTGCGAAACATATCACAGAAGAAGAGGGTTGCGTTTGACTATCCGCCTCTTAGCATTTGTTTCCATCTGCTCAAGACAGCACTAAAGGTATCTCATGGTCAGTTTCTTTGAAAAGCTTGCACCTCTTCGAGTACTGCTTCTAAAGAAGCAAGAGCATTGGTAATTTTGGTTCTTCGGTCTTCTCATCACCATATCCCTCTTTCTGTGAGTTTATCTCCCTTTAGGAGCTGCTGATACCGCTTTATAAAAATTTTGTTCAGCTCCGTGTTTTTCTTTTTTATCCATGACATAATCACACCGACGCTATTTTTTTTTTGAAGTTACCATTTTGACAGAAAAAAAATTGAATATCTAATTTGCAAATTTATTGTTGATAACCCTTAATAATCATTAAAGAATTTAACTCGTCCATTGTAAAAAAAAAATTGTAATTCACATTCTTTTGTTTTACCTTTAAACTATCCAAGGAGGGCTATTTGAAAATTACAAAGTGGGCGTGTATAGTAGAAACCTAATTTATTTCTCTTATATTATCAGCATTTGTGGCATATTTACACCACAACATTTAAAGTATTTATTTATAGTCGAGGTTTCAAGGTGATAGATATTATAGTTCAAATGGAGACGTACTACAGCTCTAGGAAATGCAGTATACTAGAGCTAGACCTGCCGCACAATCAGCTACCCCCTACGATAGCCTGCTTACCATGTCACGGTCTACGCAGGTGCTACGGACCTACTGCTATGTTGCAAATAGGCGTGCCACGTGCCCGGTCGTTCGATCTAGACCATTTTTAGCCGATACTAAGCTCCACCTACAAGTAGGCGCTAGGGTACTCCCTCGAGAAGATGCACGGCCTCTTAACGTCACTTCGGTAACCTGTTTCGGCGTTCATGGAGTGCTCTTAGCGACTTACGCAGGCCCACCTAGGCCGAGTATGTCTCCACTCTCGGCTTAATATCGCAGTGACGGTTCCAGTTTTTTCCATGTCCTTATTCAATTATATTTCCGGCCGTATGCATTCCAGGTTTGTCTCGACCCCCGGTTTCACATGGTTTCTCCATGGACAGTCTTCCTGGCTATCACTACAAGTTCTTCGTATCACTTACGTAAAACCACCAGTGGTGGAAAGTTTCAGATCTACTTAGAACAAGTGGCTCAAGCCGGCCTAGCCAATACAGCCGATTACGACCCACACGCTACATTGATTTAATCCTTTCAACGATAGCCAAGCTTATGTTATTTTTATTATCATTGTATTTCAAATAATAAATAGCCCCAGCGGGACTCGAACCCACACCTTCGATGTATGAACACGCTGTGCTACCACTACACCACGGTGGCAGAGGTACACCACAACATATCATCATCAATATATATAAAAAGTTAGTGAATTATTTTTTAACCCCTCGAAAAAAGCTGGATTTGGAAAAGTGAAGTTGTAAATAAGGGGAGTTAGAGAGTGTGGGAGTCAACTTATAGTATTCAAATGCTGATTTTGACTTGATTATGTGGGTATGAGTTTATTTTGTGTTGAAGTTGCAATTTTGGATGGTAGGACTTTTTTTTTCTTATTGTTGGGGGGACAGCCCCGAAGGAAGGAAATCAAAAAAAAATAAAAAGGAGTTAAAGGGGTCGTAAATAGACAAAAAAAGCCTAAAAACATTGTAATTACACAACGGGTAACATAATTTCCGTTCTTAGAACGGAACTAGCTCTGCTAGTCATATATATAAAAAGTTAGTGAATTATTTTTTAACCCCTCCAAAAAAGATGGATTTGGAAAAGTGAAGTTGTGGAAAAGGGGAGTTAGAGAGTGTGGGAGTTAGTGAAGTGTGTTCAAATGGTGTTTTTGGTTTGTTTATGTGGTTGTAAGTTTATTTTGTGTCAATATGTCGATTTTGCTAAATGTTGCTTATTTTTTTTTATTGTTGGGGGTGCAGATGGGAAGGAGAAGAAATCAGAAAAAATCAAGGGGGGTGAAAGGGGTCTGAAAAAGATGATCATCATCATCAATATATATAAAAAGTTAGTGAATTATTTTTTAACCCCTCGAAAAAAGTTGGATTCGTAAAAGTGAAGTTGTGGGAAAGGAGGTGTTATAGGGTGTGAGATGTAGTGTGTTCAAATGCTGTTTTTAATTACAATACGTGAAAATTTTAAAACTTTAACGTCATGTTTACCATGTCTTCAAAAATTATGGTCTTATAGTGACTTTGGAGTGTTGTCGTTAAACATCTGTATCAAATCTTTAGCCACACATTATTTATCTACTATTTTATTCAACTGAGTATTCATCGTTAATGTTCATAGGTTACCAGATTTCACTTTTTAACAAAAAATATCAATTTTGTAAACACTCCTTTTAAGATCAAAAAGCGAAAAAAAAATTGATTTTGATCTGAAACAAACACAGCCATATTTGACCAATCATGTTCAAAAATTAACAAAGTCACACTTAATCTGTTTAGAATATATAATAGAATAGTTTCGTTTGAAACATAGAAATTTCTAGAAAAAAAATCTGATCAAATTATCTATAAATTTAAATTTTTTCTGGACCCCCACCATGGTAGCAAAAAATAACCAACATGATTTTTTTGAAACCCAAGAGGACAACGAGCAAAATTCAATCGATTTTATCGGTTACAGCAATAATTACTGTCCTCTAAAACCGCAAACAAATGCAAAAAGTAGTAATTCACTAAATATAGCCTCAGTATTTAGTTTTACTGCTTTTGCAGACAATGTTAAAGAAAATCCTGTAGATGAACCAATGCCACGCTCTACAGTAGAAGTGTTAAACGATCAGACTGACACACAACATGTCAGTGAACACTTCTGTGGTGATATGAAGTGTGAATGCATCTTTTGTGGAGCACTATATTTTGCTAAAGAAGCAAATAGTGCAGGACAAAACAAGAGTTGCTGTCACTTCGGGAAGGTGAAGCTTCAGAATAGTGAGAGATATCCAGCAATACTGGAGGATCTTCTCACGAATAGAAGCAATCCATCCCATAAGAATTTTAAAGCAAACATTAGATCATACAACTCTGCTCTTTCTTTTGCTTCTATGGGAGCACAAATCGAAAGTATGAGCAATGGTTCTTATTGCTTTAAAATTCATGGCCAGGTGTACCACAACACATATAATGCTAACAGTGTTTCCGGTGAAAGGAAATACGCTCAGCTTTATGTTGTGGACACAGATATGGCCACCAATATCAGGCTTTCCCTTCCCTCTAATGCTGCTTGCAGTAGGGAAGTAATGGAAAGACTTGATAGGTTGATTAGGGAGATAAATCCCTATTCACAAACATATCAACACATGTCTGAGATTATTGAAAATCAAAGACAATCTGGTGTTGATGTTAAAGACATTAATATGGTCTTTAATAGAAGTATCAATAGGGATCGTAGGAGATATAATGCTCCTCAAGCTAATGAAATAGCTATGATCTTTACTGATCCAAATGGCGAACCACCATTTGAAAGAGACGTGCGCGTCTATAATAGAGGAGAAAGTAGGGACTATGTCCAACTTAATATACTCAGTCCTCATATAGACCCAATGTCTTATGTGTTGTTCTATCCTCATGGAGAATCGGGTTGGCAACCGAATTTGAGGCTACAATCGTATCATGGAGACTTTCAAAAGGTTTCTTTGTTATAGTATAAAGTAGCTTAAATATCCGTGAGGGATGGAATATTTAATCCTAAATTGTGGGGAGGTAAACTCTTCCAACAATGGATTGTAGATTCTTATCTACAGGTTGAGGCTAATAACCTCAACTACATTAAACAAAATCAAAAGAAGCTCCGTGTAGATTTATACAAAGGCTTAGTTGATTTTGTTAATAGTGGTGCAAGTAGTACGGCTAAGCCCGTTATCTTGCCTTCAACATTTCAGGGATCACCTAGAAATATGAGGGAGCGTTACCACGACGCCATGGCAATAGTGACTAAGTATGGTAAGCCAGACCTTTTTATCACTATGACATGTAATCCTAACTGGAGGGAGATCAAAGATAATCTCTTTGAAGGGCAATCTCCTTCTGATAGGCCTGACTTGGTAGCTAGGGTATTCAACCTCAAGCTTAAGTCAATGATGGAAGAAATTCTATCAGGAAGAGTGTTCCGTGAGGTTGTGGCTCATGTTCACTCAATCGAATTCCAAAAGCGTGGTCTTCCACACGCTCATATCTTGGTCATTCTGAAAAATAAAATCGAGAATGCATCCAAAATAGACCAATTCGTCTCTGCAGAGATACCCAATCCCTCTGTAGACAAAGAGCTTGATGACAATGTTATGAAGCACATGATACATGGACCATGTGGAGATATAAATCCACTGAGTCTGTGTATGGAAGATGGTATTTGTACAAAGGAATACCCAAAGGAGTATGTCGAACATACTTCTACTCATAAGGATGGGTATCCTTTGTATAGACGGACAAGGGGCGGTGCCGTATATACCATTCGTGGGAACAACGTTACTAACGCCAATGTTGTTCCCTATAACAAATATCTCATCAAGAGATATAATTGCAACATAAATGTCGAGGTTTGCACCTCAATTAAATCAGTCAAATATATCTTTAAGTACATATATAAAGGTTATGACTGTGCAGAGGTGCAAATTACAGATAACAACGAGATTGACCAATATGTCAACTCTCGATATGTGTCTGCTCCCGAGGCAATGTGGAGACTGTGCGAGTATAAGATGCACAGTAAATCGCATAAGGTCATACGTCTACCTGTTCATCTTCCTCGAGAACACATGGTTGTTTATGAAGAGGGTCGTGAACAAGAAGCTGTGACCAATAGCGATTTACAGTGCACACAGTTACTCGCATGGTTTAGGCTTAATGAAAGGGATGTAGAGGCTAGGGGCTACCTTTACAGTGAAATTCCCTTTCATTATGTTTATAATAAAGGAGAGTGGAGAAGGAGGCAAAGAATGTCAGGAAAAGTTATTTCCAGATTATATTCAGTTGCACCTTCTGACCAGGAAAGATTTTTCCTTCGACTCCTTCTCTTGCATGTAAGAGGGGCTACATCATTTGAGGGCTTGCGCACTCATGATGGTGTAGTTTACGATACATTTAAGGAGGCTGCTGATGTTAGAGGTCTTTTACAAAATGACCTTGAGTGGGATAGAGTGTTAGAAGAGGCGGCTAGCACTCAATCACCCCACAACATCAGGCATTTGTTCGGTTACATTTGTGCTTTCAACATGCCAAGGAAGCCAGATGTTTTACTTGAAAAATACTATGAAGACATGGTAGAAGATTTCAGGGCCGAAGAACAGCCAAGGGATAGGTTATTATCTATCCTTAAAAATATTATAAACTCTCACGGTTGGAGTTTACAAGCACTTGGGTTACCCGAACCAAGTGTATACATCGAAATCGACAACAATACATCTAACAAAGTTGTTGTAAATGTAGAGGAGAAAATCAATTCTTTAAATGATTTACAACGTTCTGCGTTTGATAGTGTTGTTGCCAGCATAGGCCGAGGAGGGTCATTGTTTTTCCTCGATGGACCAGCTGGATCAGGTAAGACCTACCTGTATAACGTCTTGACTGCTTATCTAAAGCAATCCAATAAGTCTGTAATTCAGTTAGCAACTACTGGAATTGCTGCAGATTTGCTTGAGAACGGCCGTACTGTTCACAGTGGTATGAAACTCCCCGTACCACTCAGTGAGGCCAGCGTGTCAAGGCTTCAACCTAACACTGCTGAGGGTGTTAGAGTAGTGGAAGCTTCATTGATCCTCATCGATGAAGTTTCAATGATGTCAAAATATGCGTTAGACGCTATTGACGAAGTGCTTAAAAGACTTTGCCACTCTAACGACATATTTGGGGGAAAGACAGTACTATTGGGAGGTGACTTTAGACAGGCCTCCAACATAGTACTGAAGGGTACCCCCTTAGACATCATAGAGAGTTCACTTCCAAGTGCCCGATCTTGGAGGCATGTGAACGTACTCAGATTATCTGCAAACATGCGTAGCTCGAACCAAGGCATGTTTGCAGATTGGCTATTATCTATTGGTAATGGCTCATTAACTGATCGTGAAGGTCAAGTTACCATACCAGAGGAATATCTGGAAAAGGGTGATTTGGTTGAGGCGATCTTTGGTGATAAGATGATCGAAGTTGAAGATGAAACAATCTACAACAAGATTATTTTAACAACCAAAAATGAGCATTCCAATGTGATGAATGCCAAGGTTTTACACTTGCTCCGTGGGCAGGAGAAGGTCTACCGCAGTGCGGATGCCGTTGTTTCAGATGATCCATCTGAGGCTTTGAGGTATCCCACTGAGTTCTTGAATAGGCAACAACCTTCGGGCATGCCACCTCATGAACTAAGATTAAAGATAGGCTCAATAATAATGTTATTGAGAAATCTTGATCCGAAAAGGGGACTTCTTAACGGCATAAGATTGTGTGTAACTTCATTACCTAACAATTTTATTGTCGGCCAGGTAATCACGGGGAAGGCCAAAGGCTTCATTGTGTCTATTCCTAGAATAGACATGATGCCAAGTGAAACCACTCTGCCTTTTGTCTTGAGAAGGAGGCAGTTTCCCGTTATGTTATCGTTTGCAATGACGATACATAAGTCACAGGGACAGTCTTTTGACAAAGTGGGTGTGTATTTAACAGAACCTGTATTTGCACACGGGCAGTTATATGTTGCACTTTCAAGGGTGCGAAATGGTTCAAGTCTGAGGGTACATTTACCTTCAGACGCAAAAGGGAAGACGAAAAATATTGTCTACAAGGAGTTAGTCGATATTAATCGATAACATACGGTGTAGACAACGGCTTCTCTTTTGCTCCATTGCCTCATGATGATGTTGTATCTGAAGGTATATTGGGTCTGTCAGGGACGATTATGGTGATATACTATGGTCAACCTGAATATAAGTAAGATACATGGCAAACCTATGCAAAAATTTGTGCATGGGTACCAGATGATCTTACCTGGATATTTTTAAGGTCAGATACATGGCAAACCTTTGCAATAAATTGCGCACAGGCACCAGATGATCTTCCCTGGATATTTTTAAGGTCAGATACATGGCAAACCTATGCAAAAATTTGACCTGCTTGACAAGAATTTACCTTAAAACGAAAAATAACAAAAAAAAAAGATTTAGTTTGTCAACAATAATATAACGAACTTCAACATATAACAATCCCGTTCTCAGAACGGGACTAGCTCTGCTAGTTTCAATACAAAAATTTTTATACCCCTGTTTATACCTATGCAAAAAATTTACATCATTAATATCAAACCCTTTAAACTCATTCTTTTTACAAAAATTTCACCTAAATCTTCTTTAATAAGATCGTGAAGGAAGAAATAATAGTATTTTTTCATAGGTATAAATTTTTTTAATTTTGTACTATCATGGGATCAATAGGATATCGTAACGATGAAGAACATAAAAGAATATGATAAGTATTTTTTTGAATTCTAATTCATTTTAGGATAACCCTTTGAACTTAAGCATATCATTAGAAGGTGGAAAAAAACTAACAAGGATTTCCTTAGTAGTAGCGAACGAACAGGAAAAAACTCATTATGTAATCTATATTTATTATAGAGATGTTAAATGTTATTGTTGTCATTCAAATCATAGATACAATTATTTGTAGTAAATGATGACAATATATAATTAATGTAGAGTACGATTGCTTGGTAGTGCAATTGGAATAAAGATAGAATAGAATATCTAAGGTTAAATATAAATGATATACCGATAGCAAATAAGTACAGCGATGGAAATTGTGAAAATGATAGTATTATAGCTTATAGTAAATATAAGACCCGTCTTGAAACACGGACCAAGGAGATTACCAGATGACAGTATTAAAATAAATCATAGGTGATTTTGTCATCTGGTAAGACCCGAAACATAGTGAACTATATATGTCAATGGTTGAAGATAAATGACAGTTTATTGGAAGACCTAAGTCATTCTGACGTGCAAATCGATGGTGAAAGATGTATATAGTGGCGAAAGACCAATCGAACTATGTGGTAGCTGGTTCACAGCGAAATGTCTCTTAGGACAGTTGAGTATATAATAAAGTAAATAGATGTAGAGTCAATACAATATTTTTAATATTGTTTAACTTCTAATTCTATAGGTTTGTATGTTTTAATAATACTTACTAATATTTTTGATACTCAAGTGGGCGTATGATTGTAAGAATGATATGCAATAAGGGATGAACCTTTAGATACACTAAAATTTCTAATAGTATTAAAATTATAAATATGATGAATACATTATGACAGTAGGGCGGTTGTTATGGCAGTAGAAATCCGCTAAGAAACGTGTTACAACGTACCTACCGAATGTATTATTGTATAAAATGGATGAATATTATAATAATATTGAAGTGTATTAGAATAAATGTTATGATTTTATTCTGGTAGTTGTGTAATTTGAATATATTGAAGTATACAAGTTATTGTATATTGAATAATCAAATGAGCAGATCTTGGTGGTAGTAACATAATAATTTGTATTTATAGAGTTAAGGGTTGTCATAAAAGATGACGTGAGACGGTGTTATATTAAAACAAATTGTATTAATATTTTACAATCTTATTTATTAAGTGGTGACCAAATATTAGACTATTGTTTAAAAGAATCATAATATAAATGAGTTATGGTTTTTCAATGATGTGATAGTTGTTATAAGATCATCATTTTGATAATAATATGTTAAAAAATCAATAAATAAACCGTACCTATACCGCATCAGGTGACTCTGTTTTATAACAAATATATTAAAATAATCTAAGGAAGGGAATTCGGCAAAATAGATCTGTAACTTTGGGATAAAGATTGGCTCTAGCATGCTAGAACTTTTTATATTATGAGAGGAATCTGACTGTTTAATAAAAACATAGCTTTATGATAATGTAAAGTGAATTCTGCCCAGTGTATTTATTAGTTAAAATAAAATAAGCATATATAAACGGCGGGAGTAACTATGACTCTCTTACTCTCCCGTGGACCCACACCGGAGGTCTTGGAAGCTGCAAATCAGAAGGGACAGTACGGGGGTGAAGAGGCTAGATCACATCTGTGGGATCCCATCACTGTGGATGAAGTGAGGGACACGCGGTTAGACCTCCATACCGCTCCAGGTCCGGATGGTATTCGGGCTGAGGAGTGGAATGCGGTTCCTGCGGACCGGAAGGCGGAAATATTCAACGCGTGGATGAGTACTGGCGAGACACCGGAACCACTGCGGCAATGTCGGACGATCTTTGTGCCGAAAAAGGATTCGCCGGCTGGGCCGGGTGACTATCGGCCGATTTATATCGCGTCGATACCGCTTAGGCACATGCATGCGATCCTGGCCAAGAGACTCCTGGCTTGTTGCCCCCCGGATCCACGACAGCGCGGCTTCATTCGTGCCGATGGCACGCTCGAAAACACAGCCGTGCTTGACGCGGTGATGGGGGATTGCAGGAAACGGTTGAAGGAGTGCCACGTGGCGACTCTCGATTTCTCGAAGGCGTTCGACACAGTGTCCCATAAGGCACTGCTAGAGCTTCTTAGGGCGAGAGGGTTACCCACGGCCTTCGTCGACTATATCGCTCGACTGTACGAAACGGCAACTACCATCTTAGCCGCAAATGGAAAAACGAGCGACCCTGTGAGAGTCGGGAAAGGTGTCCGCCAAGGCGATCCGCTGTCGCCGATCTTGTTTAACATAGTGATGGACAGCATCCTGGATTCTCTGCCTGCGTACGTCGGCTACAGGCTAGAGGGAGCGTTAATCTCTGCTCTGGCCTATGCTGACGATGTAGTCCTAATTACGGGCTCTCAGGTAGGGATGACAGAAGTCCTGAAACTAGTTAGCAGATGTGCTGAACAGTTGGGTTTGCGTCTCAATCACAGCAAGAGCTCCGTGCTCTCGTTGGTGCCAGACGGACACAGGAAAAAGTTGCACTACCTCACGGAGAAATCCTTTGGGGTAGGGCGGAGGAAACTTCGTCAAGCAACTTGTGTGGAGAGATGGCGCTATCTGGGAGTAGATTACTCGGCCGCTGGATGCGTGACGTTAGAGCATGATATCACTGAAGCCCTGAACAACATCACAAGGGCTCCCCTGAAGCCACAGCAAAGGCTGGAAATGGTTAGGGGGCATCTCGTTCCGCGGTTTATGCACGGGTTTGTTTTGGGCAAAATCGCGGACGATAGATTACGAATGCTCGACGTCCAAATCCGGGGTGCGGTGAGGAAATGGCTTAGACTCCCTAAGGACGTTCCCACTGCTTACTTCCATGCGAAGGTTCAGGACGGTGGCTTGGGTCTGCCATCACTGAGGGCGGTCGTCCCCGAACTCATTGTTAAGAGATACGGGGCTCTCGATCGTTCGACGTGGGAAGCGGCCCGGGCTGCCGCCAGATCTGATAAGATCCGTAAGAAACTGAGCTGGGCTAAGGCAGATGAGAAAGTACTTGCATGACACTGGAGGTGGTAGTAGCACTAGCGAGGCCACCCACACGGCCGATTACTGGCGTGAGAGCTTGTATCGCTCAGTTGATGGATTCGAGTTGAGAGAATCCTCCAAGACCGCAGCATCTACCAAATGGTTACGTGAGCGAAGTGGGCGATACACCGGTCGCGATTTTGTGCAGTTTGTGCACACTCATATTAACGCCCTCCCGTCCAGGGTTCGGACGACGAGGGGGCGCAGGAATGGCACTGGGTCGGAGTTGAACTGCCGTGCTGGTTGCATGGTTAGGGAGACGACGGCCCATGCCATCCAACAGTGTCACAGAACACATGGTGGCCGTATCGAGCGTCACAATCTGGTCGTTCGGGTCTTCTCGGAAGAGTTGGCCCGACAAGGGTGGCATGTGGAGGTAGAGCCGAAGGTCGTTACCTCACTGGGGATCCGTAAGCCAGATATTATCGCGGTTAGAGGAGAGGTCGGAGTGATTTGGGACGCCCAGATAGTCTCGGGTCAGCGCCCTCTTGACGACGCCCATCGGACGAAACGTACTAAGTACGGATCGGACGTGGAGCTAGTCGAGAAGGTTGCCGACAAACTAGGACTTCCGATAGGCTGCGTCCAAGTCACGTCTTGTACGCTCTCCTGGCGAGGTATCTGGAGTCGGGCGTCAGTTAATGAACAACGCCGGCTCCTAGGGCTCGGGTCTTCCCTATTTGAATGGATTCCGGAGTTGGTGTTGAGAGGGTCCCACACAAATTGGACACGCTTCAATCAGTTGACTACGGTCAAAGGGAAGGGTTAATCCTCAAAGCTGAGGGAGATCCAGTGGGGGTTGCTGCCGTACCCATCGGTGGTACTGGTCCCACATTTCTCTGAAAGTCCCTAATGTTCGACCAAGCCCGGTACCACCATCGAACACCTAAACGGCAAAATGCCTCATGGCACATGAGCCAAGTAGGGGGGTAGGGACACGGGAACCTCCGGCTCGTCTGTGATGATTAAGCTCCCTCACGGGAGGTCACTAGACGAAGGCATGTGTTGTGGGCTCAAATAGCCAAATGCCTCGTCATTTAATTGGTGACGCGCATGAATGGAGCAACGAGATTCCTAACTGTCCCTATTTAGAGCTATGTGAAACAACGAGACAAGGGAACGGGCTTGTTATTTATCAGCGGGGAAAGAAGACCCTGTTGAGCTTTACTCTAGTATATTTTAATTCATATATATTATATTGTAGAGAGGTGGGAGATGTATTGTGAAACCACTAATATTAATATTATATGAATTTATTTTAATTATATGGGGAGTTTGGCTGGGGCGGTACAACTGTTATAAAGAAACACAGTTGTCCTAAGATACAATTAATTAGGGTAGAAACCTAATGTTTAATATAAGGGTATAAGTGTGTCTGATGTATAGAACAATAGTTTTATATGATGGGAAACCATGGCCTAAAGATCCTCCAATAATAATTCTATTTGATTGGAGGTGACAGAAAAGTTACCACAGGGATAACTGGCTTGTAACAAATGAGCGATCATAGCGACTTTGCTTTTTGATTCTTCGATGTCGTCTCTTCTGATCATCGTAGTGTATATGTTACGAAGTGTTGGATTGTTCACCCGTTAATGAGGAACGTGAGATGGGTTTAGACCGTCGTGAGACAGGTTAGTTTTACCCTACTGTAAATATCATTAAGAAAAGTTATATAGTACGAGAGGAACAATAAGTGATGACCACTGGTGTAGCGATTAATTATTCAATTATGTTGCAAAACTACGTCATGAATAATAAATGCTGAAAGCCTCTTAAGCATGAAGTTAATCTTAATGATAAATAAGTGAGGAATACTACCTCTATAAAGAGTGGGACTGTAAGAATGAAGGTGTATACCGACATGTTGAGGTTACCATCTCGTTCTATAAAAAGTTTACCTTCTCGTGGTATAGAATGTATCTACTATGTAATATAGTTGATCTAAATAACAATGTGTAAAATTTAATTCTTGTGTATTTGAGTAAATACATATTAAACACCATTTTTTTCTTTGTATATTCATATTGTAAATATTGTCCATAATTTTGATTGTTAAATATTCACCAAATGTATTTTTTTTTATTATTGTTTCTATTGATATTATTCGTATAATTCAAATTATTATATAATTTTACTATTAACACCAGGTTGATTCTGTCTGACGTAGACGCTATACTCTAAGATTAACCCATGCATGTCATTGAATAATTGAAAAGACGAACAGCTCAGTAACTCTTATTTTATTTGATGTATTAGGATTCTAACTATGTTAAATTATAGGTAACAATAATACAATAAGAATAAGATCTATCAGTTAGTTGTTAAGGTAATGGCTTAACAAGACCGTGACGGATAACGGTATTACTTTGTAATATTCCGGAGAAGGAGCCTGAGAGATTGCTACTAAGTCTAAGGATTGCAGCAGGGACGAAACTTGACCTATGATATTATATTGAGGCAGTTATGAGTAGTATTTAATAATTATTGTAATATTGTAAGTATATATTACAAGATAAATCGGAGGGCAAATCGAGTGCCAGCAGCCGCGGTAATACTTGGTAATACTTACTTTTCATATTATAAGGGATAATATAATGTAAGATATATTTGAACATGGAATTGCTAGTAAGTTTTATTTAATAAGTAAAATTGAATGAGTCCCTGTTCTTTGTACACACCGCCCGTCGCTATCTAAGATGGTATTATCTATGAACAAATTTATAAAGTGAATAGATAGTACTAGATCTGATATAAGTCGTAACATGGTTGCTGTTGGAGAACCATTGCAGGATCATAAACAAGAGTGATGGGATTATTATAATGAAAGTGTATACTGACATTATAATAGTTCTGTCCGTATTCTAAATAACAAATACCTTCACGTGGTATAGAATGTATGATGCATTAGTATGTATTATCTAAAGGTTGTTGTAAAAAGGTTGTAATGAAGATTGTGTATGGTCTATGTTTGTTCTTTTATTGGGTGCAGTTAGTAGTGTATTATTTTTGATGTTTTAGAAAGTACTGAAGGAGGAATAGGTTTAAGGGGGTGGATTGTAATTGGATGTGTATGAAAGTAAAATGAGCATAGATTGGTCTGTTAAATTATTGTGTAAATAATTATTGACCGAAATACAAGCATGATCTTCATTACTAATAAAGAAACATTGAACTTAGATTATTCAGCCTTTACTTTTTCTATATTGTTAACTTATGGCTATTTGGATAATTTACAATTTTAATAATATGTAATAGCGGTTATTTGGAGGACAATATCAATATAGTTAAGTATTGAATCATAGAGTTAAATGTCATTTGCAGTAAAATAAAACATTTTTAAGTAAATTTGTTGACTATTTAAACATATTACAAGATGTATGTATAATCGCTCATAATCCGTTTGTAACATTTAAAAGAGAAATATAATGTGTTGGACTTCAGTGTTTGGTAGAGAGGGATAGTTCTATACGACATGATGATTATAAACAATAATAGCCTATGAAGTGAAAAGTTAAACGCCTTTAGAACCAACTATTCAACAACTTTAAAGTAGTAATCCATTTATTTTTGCAGTTGTAAATTTTGATACTATGTGTCCATAAGTCATAGTCTCCTTATACTATGGGGGTGCACTAATGGTCATATTCGTGATTTCTTGTGCTTTAAAATATTTCATTTTCTCTAAAAGACAAAGGAAAACTAAAATCGAATTGATCTTTAGATAGGGTATGCTGGGTGGGCACCTTGAGTTGTGTGGTTGTTGTAATGTTATTGTTATCTTATAAAAATTTGATGTTTTTAAAAACATCGTGCTGCTAATATTATAACCTAAACACCGAAGTTAAATAGTTTTTCCGTGTCAGTAAAAAATACGGCACTTAACGTTTCCAAGCGGTCGCCCTTCTTAGTACTAATTAAGCTCATACTGGTTTAACTTCGGAGTTCTGAAGGGTTCCGGTGCTTTACAGTAGATATGGCCGTATCTGACAATTTATAAATGTGCTTTTATGATAAGTGATATTTCTTTGGGGTAAAGAGTTTTTGCAGTAGTTTTATTGTTTTTTTTAACCTGCATATAATTAAAGTATTTATTTATAGTCGAGGTTTCAAGTTGATAGATGATTAAGTTTAAATGGAGACTTACTACAGCTGTAGGAAATGCAGTATACTAGAGCTAGACCTGCCGCACAATCAGCTACCCCCTACGATAGCATGCTTACCATGTCACATCTACGCAGGTGCTACGTACCCACTGCTATGTTGCCAGTAGGCGTGCCACGTGCCCGGTCGTTCGATCTAAACCGTTTTTAGCCGATACTAAGCTTTCCCTATAAGTAGGCGCTAGGGTACTCCCTCGAGAAGATGCACGGCCTCTTAACGTCACTTCGGTAACCTGTTTTGGCGTGCATGGAGTGCTCTTAGCGACTTACGTAGGCCCACCTAGGCCGAGTATGTCTCCACTCTCGGCTTAATATAGCAGTGACGGTTTCAGTTTTTTCCATGTCCTTATTCAATTATATTTCCGGCCGTATGCATTCCAGGTTTGTCTCGACCCCCGGTTTCACATGGTTTTTTCCATGGACAGTCTTCCTGGCTATCACTACAAGTTCTTCGTATCACTTACGTAAAACCACCAGTGGTGGAAAGTTTCAGATCTACTAGGAACAAGTAGCTCAGGCCGGCATGGCTAAAACAGCCGATTACGACCCACACGCTTACATTGATTAAGTCCTTTAAACAATAGCCAAGCTCAAGATAAGTTTTATTATTATTGTCTTTCAAGTAATAAAGCACCAGCGGGAATCGAACCCACTCCTTTCGTGTATAAACACCATGCTCTGACCACTGAGCTATTAGAGCTATGGGTTTCTTGTATAATTTATTAGCATTCACAAAGTATGCGAAACAAAAAAAAACGGCAAATTTTCTCCTTACTATCATCGAGATAGGTATAATTGTATCTGGCCGACCCGTAATGACATCGATAATAAGTTTCCCTATTTATCTTTATATCCTTTTGCCATGAAAGACTTTTGAGCGATAACTAGAGAAAATAGTTTATTGATGAATACTATATGAAATGCAGAAAAATAAGTTCTAAACGTTTAGGGCATCCATTAAAATACAAGTAATATATAATTTATGATCTTATTAAGATTATATTGCTTGTAACACTAAACAAGTACATTATGTATTTTTTATATCAGTTCGATGTAAAAAACCATCTAAATTACAGTTGTACAACAGATAGTCGGTGTAATCTATTGCAAAACAAAATATAGTACTTGAGGCATTTGTCAGTTCAAAGGATCTAATTCGACTAAATTATATACTTCACTTACAATTCGTTTCTCATAAATACGCCAATTATTGTTACAGAGCTAGAAATAGATACTATCAAATAAATCATTAGTGAGATAGATTTTGCGTATTTAAATTTACTTTGTCTCACAAAAAAATCTATAATAATGAAAAATGTTTTTCCCATTATATAAATATTGAACTTATTATACGAACTAAAAGTTATATAAACAGATGACAACAAAATATGGAGTATGATATTATTTTATTAGTATTAACTTCATTGATACCCTGGCCCAGTGTGATCTCAAACAACGCAACCAAATTCGTAATAACAACAACCGACTCTTGGATTTAGTTTTCTCTAACTGCGAATTGACTGTTACTGCTTGTGAGGACCCATTGGTCCCGGATGACTTACCGCACCACCGGTCTCTATGTATTGAGCTTACGCAGGGTGTGGAATGTAATCTGGAATCAAAAACCCGTGTAAAATATTTTTACAATCGTGGTAAGTTTGATCTAATTCGCTCTTCTCTAAATAAAGTGGATTGGTATGAATGCCTCAACGGCAAGAGTTTGGATGATGCTATTAAACATTTTTATGATATTATTTATGACCTTCGGAACACCCATATACCACATAAAATTATCTCTCCGAGCAGTTACCCACCGTGGTATGATTCGGCTCTTAAGAAAGTCCTAAGAGAGAAACACAAATATCACCGTAAATTTAAACTCTATGGGAATCACGGTGACTACATTGCATTCTCTCTACTTAGGAGCAGAGCTAAATCATTGGAACGCGCGTGCTACGATTCTTATATACGTAACATGGAGAACTCTTTAGTTAAAAACCCTAAACTCTTCTGGAATTTTATAAAAGGTAACCGCAAAACTCCGTCCATGTTTCCTTCTACGATGCGCTACGAAGGGCAGATAGCAAATGATGGCGAGAAAATTTGCAATTTATTTGCAACTTACTTTCAAGCTAACTATCTGGATTCCCATGCCACGCCTAGTGGCTCACATACTGAAGAGCACACTTTGCATCATAACTCTATAGGGGACATAAGGATAGATCATGACGATTTACTTAAGCTTCTAAAGTCGGTTGACTTACATAAGGGTGCTGGGCCAGATGATATTCCACCTCTACTAATTGTTGAGTGCGCCTCTAGTTTGGTTATTCCCCTCGCCATACTCTTTTCGAGATCATTAAAGGAAGGATATGTGCCAGGTATTTGGAAGACAGCGTTTATAACACCTGTTCATAAAGGAGGAGACAAGGGAAATGTCCAAAACTATAGGCCCATATCAAAACTATGTATTTTCGCTAAACTTTTTGAAAGTATTGTACATAGACAAGTTTTTTCCGCTCTTAAGGGCTGGTTTATACAAGAACAGCATGGGTTTTTAAAGGGGCGCTCAACAACCTCTAATCTTCTTCTGACTTACGACCACGTCAGTTCGGGCATGGACTCAGGTGTACAGGTGGATTTGATATTCACCGACTTTAGCAAGGCCTTTGATCGTATTGATCACTGCATCCTGCTCAAAAAGTTAGCTCATGCGGGTATACATGGAAACCTTCTTCGATGGTTCTCATCGTATATTTGTAATAGGTCCCAAGCCGTGGCTATTAACGGACTCACTTCTAGGTGGATATTCGTACCATCTGGTGTTCCTCAGGGCTCCTTGTTGGGACCTTTACTATTTGCTATATTCGTCAATGACATTTCCTCATGTTTTCGTCACTCTCATTTCTTTTTGTACGCCGATGATACAAAAATATTGAAAAATATAGCTTCGCTTAGTGACTGTCATCTTTTACAAGAAGACTTAAATAGATTTAGTGACTACTGTGTACTTAATAAGTTGGATCTTAATGTATCGAAATGTTTTGTCGTCAACTTTAGTCGTAAATTAAATTCAATTACACATGATTATGAACTTCAGAATAAGGTCCTTGATATCAAGAAATCTATAAGAGATCTTGGAGTAATTGTTGACTCAAAATTGATCTTTGATGAGCACATTGACTACATTATTAATAAAGCCTCAAAAGCCCTTGGATTTGTTATTAGGTCGTGTAAAAATTTTCAATCTGTCAAAGTAGTTAAAATCCTTTATTGTGCGTATGTTCGAAGTATCTTAGAGTATTGTTCTGAGTTGTGGAACCCTGCTTATAACGTATATATTGATAGAATTGAATCCATACAAAAACGGTTTCTCCGATTTATTCAATTTAAATGCAACCATTTTCTAAGTGATTATGATGCCAGGTGCAAAAAGTTCCACTTTCTTCCTTTGTACCACCGGAGACATATAGCTGACCTAACTTATACATGTAAAGTCCTAAATAATAAAATAGATTCACCTGATTTACTTAACAGATTTAATATTAATATTCCACGTAGAAATGCTCGTTATTTTATGCCCCTTTATCTTCCACCTTACAATACGTACTACCGTAGAAATTCTTTTATACTTAGGTCTAGTTCATTTTTTAACAGATTTTTAATTGCCCATCCACTCGAAGACATGTTCTCCCTAAAACCAAACCAAATTAGAAAAACTATGACTGATATGTTTTTTAACTAAAATAAACATAATTTTCTGTATTGCATTACTTCTAATGAATTTCTATTGTAATAATGAAATTTAAATGATTGTGCCATCTGCTGAGTGTAAATGTAAATTTAAATTTAAATTTAAATTTATTTATTTATTTAAGTACTGTTAGCTTCATTATCTCACAATTTTAAATCCCTCACCCATTTCTTGTGATTTAATAAAATTAATATAATATTTTGTAGTTTGCCTAAAATAATTTATACTTTAAATAATTTTGAGATTTCCATAAGTCATGTGTTATGTGTCTTGTCAGGACTTTGTTAATTTTAGTTCAAATTTATTATTTATTTACTAGTGAAAACTTATTATTGGCATGTCGTTACTTAATATGTATTATCACTGTTATAGTTAAATGCTGTTAGTTTTCCTAATAAAATAAAATAAAATAAAATGATATTGTTATAAACAGACATGACTAGAAGATTTCTGACCTAAATTAATTTTTTTTTCACTTACTATGAACGCATTTCTGATATTAACATCAAGTCCAATCCTTATGTTATACTTATGGAAGACCTGCGAAAAGGCAGTATCCTTTATTTGCAAGAAATAGTAAAACAATAACATGTCTATAAGTAGATATAGCAATCTATATTGAACTATAGAAGCATTAAACAGACTTCCAAATATAGAAATATACCTAAAAAATTTCAGCGGAATAAGCTGAAACGCTCCTTCTATTTCTAGGTTGACACAAAACTTGGTCATTGCTACAAATTCAAGTACGCTGAGAAAAAGAATATATAGGGCCGTGTTTTGTACTTCTGTGTATTCAAATCCAGTTGTGCAATATATTTCATATCCCTTTACAACAATTTTCACTAATATTGCCAGTTGAATATAGAAAACAAAACAATAAAATATAAAAAAGCTGCGAGTTGTTTTCATAAGGAGTCAAAATAGAAAATTTTATCACGTCATCATGATCAAACAATAAACAATAAAAAACCGAAAACATTCCTTAGACAAAGTTTTCTATGAACATATCATAAATTAACTTACATGTCGTAGTTATATTGGAAAGCTGATCAAATGGTAAGTTTGATGGATTGCTAGACTTTTAAAATGTTGCTAATCAAATATGAAGATACTCTTAAAATTAAAAATAATGAATACATATATGATAATTTGCCATTTTTGCTAACAATAGAACCATTTTACACAGCATTTTTAAATTTGGAACAAATCTAACACCTGGTTTTTTTATATCCGCCTTTTATAAATTAGAAATATAAAAGCACTTAACGCCGCGATAAATCATTCATCTAAAATGCAATATTAAGTAGTTATAGACAGGTAGAAAGAATCTTACTACAATTTTACCTTACGGTTAAAAGATGTTTTCTAGTGTAATGTAAACAATTTATATAATTTGTTCGGTAGCATCTCCATTTATGCTTCATAAAATTATATGGTACGCAAACAAAAAACATACCTTTTAAACATATGCAACATAAGATAATGATTTTATATTCGCCTGCAAGAATGTCCTTAAGGTTATGATGATACATGTTACACGTAGGATTTAATCTTACAAGTAGAGTCTAATTTTAGCGAAACACATACTTATAATATACTTCATGTAAGTTATTCCTGATAATTCAATCCATAAAGCAATTTAAACTGATTCATAAGTTCCGTTAGATGAAAACTAACACAGTATACCTAATAAGCTTAAAAAATCCTTCAAAGCTGAAATATTACATATTTTACATTTTACAGTTTTTGAAGTGTACTACTAAGAAGGTATGAAGTCTTAAAACTCTCATTATTTGATAGAGAAAGTGTTATTATTTTACTAGTATCATATCATATTAAAAAATACAGGCCTCTCATTACATTTGCATAATCCTACGGGCAAAGGGGACGTTATTTTGTAAGGCACTAAGAGCAATGTAAAACATTTCGACCCTTCATATATTCCTCACATTTCCTTATGTATGTTTAATCACGGATACTACCGGTTAAATTTAGCTTTTTGTATTTCATTCATATAGAACATTATAGTAGTTTCATCGTTAATATATGTATTATTAATTCAGTATAATGGACAACCACCAGTGTATAAGATATTTAAATGTCTTTTTAATTTTATAAATTTATGACCAATATTTTATGGTGGCTGATATAAAGATTGCGCCAAGTATTCTTTTTATGTTTTAAAATGTGTATTTTGGTCAATTAAATTCAGGGTGCTCGTTTTATGCATTAAAACAGTAATTCAGCCTAGAAATAACTTTTGATCACAAAAACAATTATCTTGGAGGTAATACGAGTTTAAATTCTTTTTAAACATGCCCTAATATACTGGTGTTGAATATCTATTTCCTTAGCACAAATATCATATATAACACCGTTGACGTATACCTAACACCATAGAGCCGTATTGCAATTTTTGTTCATATGAGACATAAAACAGGAGATAAATTAGTTGGAAACTCCCATTATTGTGCTCTGCCCTCTCCGGACGCTTATAAGTTTTAAAAAAAGAGTTTTAAATTAGATTTAGTGCTCGAACGTTGCACAAAATTCTGCTGAAATTCGTTAAAATGGTACTAGGATAAGTTTTACCCTCCCTAGTCAACCACAGCTACCATCAACTACAATTCTCCGCCCAGAACATTTGATATTTTAGAACTCTAATATGAATTGACCTTTACTTTTATAATTCTTTACTATTTAGTCAATCCATACCACCAAAAGCCTATAACATTAGACAATTTATGAAACATACTCGGTAAAAAGACAGTTAAGATTGCAAACTTTCGATCAACTGTTTCTTTCAGAACAAATGGTCTATTTATAGACACAATGGAATTTCAACCGTGCTAAAAGAAAACCTGATTTTGTACCGGTTCATTTTACAAAACTCATGCATACTTAATTCGATAATGAAATCATTTACTTGATCACTGTAGTTTATAATTCATCTTTTGTTGATGTTCAACTTTACATTTCCCCCACGTATCAAATTCACCACTATATATGCAAATAAATGCATGGTTAAGGTACTATCACACTACACAGTAATCTCATTATTAGACTTGACAATGCTAGCAGGTTTGCGATTATCATTTATGATTTGATAACTAGGAATCATTTGTTAGGTCGGGGTATGTTGTTAATGTAAACAAACAACAATATACAGCAATCTGGGTTTAACAAAATAATAATAAGAGAAAATAAACACAAAAAAGACATTTTCAGCATGTTTCGAACTCTTAATTTTGTTCTTAAAATCGGTCTATTTTCCTAATTAATCATTAATTTTTGGAATTAAGTATAAATAGAGAACGGTAAACAAAAACAATATGGCCTATTTAAAGATGATAGTCGAGGAAAATAAAATTAAACAAAAAGTTGAGATATTGACACACGACCTACTAAAGACATATAGCCTGGAAAAGGATGTGCTGGATAACAACATGTTCATTGATTTGCCTTGTGGTCTCAGAGAAATTAAAGTGATAATTGGAACACAATGTTTCCCATTCGAGTTAAAAGAAGAGTTTACGCTTGGTATTGAAAGATGCCCAAGATGTCGTAAGATAGATGTTATGAGAAAGTGCAGATGCTTTATGTATAATGAGCGTATAAAAATCAAAGTTACATACTGCAAAGAGAACAATATGACAGGTTGTACCCAAGAGATATTAGATGATTTATTAAGATGTGTTCATTCGACTTACAAAGATACAATTGAGGCACAAGAAAAGACTCCACAAACAAACCCAATCCAACATAAAGAAATTAAAGAAAATCAGATATTAAATTACATTGATCATTCTACAGAAGATAAAAAACATTAGAACAATCTTCTCAAAGAAGAGCTATCTAAGAGGGTTGGTATGAAATCAAATTCTAATGTACTATTAAAGGTTGCTAACAACGCATCCTACGGTGTTAAGATTGCCAAGTCTACCTTTAAAGACGTGTTTACGTATGGATGGAAACTTATAAGTCAAAAGAAAAATGCGAAACAGTTTGTCAACAATAATGCCTACAACGATGATGATTATCTATCTATTATCTGTCAACATATTGATATCATTCTTTATTATGCAAGAAACGAGATTATTGAAATGCTAGAGATTGTATTGGGACTATCTAAAGAGACTCTAATTAAACAAGACGATTTAAGCCAACATAGACAAACATTTGCTTCTGAAGTTAACGAAAGCAATCAACCTCAAAAAAAATTCACTATCAAAGAATGCTTAGAGATGTTAAAGCCTGAAGATGAAACAAGAAGTGAAGAATCGAATAGTCTAAAAATAACAGAAACAAATGTCATGACAAAAACATCAACATCTGATTACGAATGTAAAATGGGCATTACTAACCTTATCAAAACGATTTATGACCAGATCCATACTGGATCGTATAAATCCACAGAAGGACGTTTACAGGGTATCATAAAAGAACTTAGAAATTATGAAAGTAAAATAATCTCTGCTGCCGTTCCGAACAAAAACATTATCGATATTTCGGGAGAATGCATGTTTTCTAAAGATAAGATAATAGGGCTTTGTCCGAATGAGTTCTCCGTTATCAAATCTAAGACTCTACCACTCATGTGTATATTTATCACGGCAAACGGTGGAGTTAAACAATATCTTTACAAGCAAAACGCCGATCTACAGAACGATCTATTCTTTAATGAGCTTACAAAGTATATCTATGGACTTCTCAACTTAGAACAAACATCCTACAATATCAAACAGCTTACAAAAACATCTGGATTAATAGAACTCTTAAAAGGAAAACCACTTTCTTCTTATAGATACCATGAAGCCTTATTAGACTTCTTTAATCTATCAAAGGCAGGTAATGTGCTCCTTTTAAGGGAAGAATTAGATGCAGGATATTCAGACCTTAAGATATGCAATTTTCTTAAATATCTGGCTGCCTTTATCATAATGAATTACCTTTTCGACATAAAGGATAGGACTCCAGATAACGTTATCATAGGCGAAGATGGTAAAGTACATACTATCGATTACGAATATTCTTTAGGAAAGATACCAAAACTCTTTTCGTCTAAGATTGAAATACCAAGCATCATTTCTAATATGATTCGTTCTAATGTATCTTTAAAAGAGAACTTAAATTATCTTATCAGCAGTTACTTCATCAAGATCCGCAACAACAATCAGAAAATTTTAATAATAAGCAAAATAATACTGAAAAACTATAGAATTCATGATAACTCGAAAATTATAGAAAATGTATTTATTTCCAAACTGTTATTGCACCTTGAAGACTCCGAGGCGACTGTTAAGATTCGTAAAATATGCAATGAGGCCATCGGTAGCTACAAGACAAGAATTAATGAGTTTGTGTCAAAGATTAGCAAGAAGATTCGTTATTAAATAATTTGTCTTTTAAGCATTAATGTATTTCATGTATAGTGTATTGTTATAATTAATGTTACTTAAGTCTTGAAAGAGTGGAAACATAAGATCTGCAGCTAATTAAGTTTACTTTATACAATCATAGAACAAATACTGATAAACTTGACAAATCCAGACGTCAATAAGTATCGTCATTATCATCAGGGTGCTACATTAGATTTAGGATACTCTTATAATATAAATAGACTAAAGATAGATAAGTCTGTTTTGTTACAGATTTAAGCTTGTAAGACTAACTAGGGGCAATTAAACCCATTTATAAAACTGTACTTAATACTAATGAATTCTATATCAACACTGTTGACAAATATCATGTCACAATAAGCCTATTGCGAAAATAACTGATAAAGAAGTTATAGTTTTCACGATGTACACAGCTGTGAACTAGTGCCATCGAATCATTCTTTGCTAGCAATATGAAACAAATTGATCTTGAATTTTGTCTTTTGATGCCCCTCTATACTGGCATTTAAAAACAGTCACAATTATAAAATCACCATCTTTGACGGGTATTCTCTCAATATGTTTTCGAAAATAGAAACTTTTGATATAATTAAAAGGTCGGATTATGGTCTATAGTTGGCAAAGGTGGTAATATTATTTTCATAAAACCAAAAAAATGGCTAATAATGTAAGGACAATGTAGTAGACACCTTAGACCAAACTTTGATAAGGCCTTGGTATACAACCATCCTCGGACGCATACACTATTTATTTGTGTCAAAAACCTAGTCTATAGCTCAAATTTAGAACTGTAATTCGATTGCCTTTAAGTGAAAGTCATTCAACCTACTTGTGGCGTCTGAAATTAACGGAGAAAACAAAAGTCTCACGAGATTTAGTTACATATTTCATCCTCTGTGACTTCTAAATCGACACACTTGCGATCATCTAGCCCTGAAATTTCGACTTTTTTGTAAACTGGTGCCATTATTCCGATCGGTGTATATTTGAAAAATAGAGAAAGAGTGGATTATTTTGTGACAACCCCAAACACTATGCATCAAATGCTTTAATCTGAACATTATAAATAAAGATTGCAGCACAGTCGATAAATATCATGAAAAGTGAGGCCAATGGAATTACTAAACAGTCAGCCTGGATATTTATGTTTTCATAATTATTGACAGAAAAAAAAGAAAAGCCTGTATCTATTATTTGTGTGTATAGTAACTATCGTCTTTTTACGTATCATTTTAGGAAAAATGAATTTAAGATGACTTAGTTTGCATTGGCTTTTGCAACAAATGTCCATAATATGTAATATTATACTATTATGAAACGTAAACAGAGATGGGACCTGTCGATTTTAGGATAGATTGTTTGCTGATCATCTTCATTATAAGACATATTAGTTTCCACATGCATTTCCTAGAACACTATTAGTTAAACTGTCTTTTAATGTTCAATATCTAACTATAATGCTATAAAACGAATTTTATGTTCTAAACTTATTATTCACTATTTTTAAGATCGATTAGTTAGATATAATAATACTTCTCACGTCGTTAACATAACATTAGACTATTTAGGCGAGTTCATTATAGGAAGGAAATGGGAATAAAATTACTAGCACACAGTTATATATGCCTAATTGCAGATTGCCTTTATTTGATCATTTAGAAGTGCGTCTAAGCTTCCCGTCACATCGTAATCAAGTAAACCCTAAACATACACAAATACCTAAACAGACTAACTAAAAACATGCACAATATGATGTAAATTTACATACAGGTTTTCACTTTATACTTTAACTAGTTTCTATAGGTTATGAGAATTTATTAAAAAAATATTTACTGATAAATTAGACATTTCCCCTATACTTTCGACTACACCAACACACATAATTGGAATAGAAAACTAAGTTTTTCACATTTACACGCATTTTCTCATTGGCAATTCTCAAACGTTGTTTCATCACACAAATATAAATAGACCAAATAAGCAACATTTAATGATTAACACAAAAATTGCCTGTGAGAAAGCATCGTTTATATTGAATAGAGGTATCGGAGTCAAGTGTTTGTTGTTTGATGATGTCACAAAAGTTATATTAAGCAACCTCATACCACATTCCAAGTTTCTAGATTCCGATTTTTTTTTATTTGAGTCAATCACATCTAAAAGAACCAAACTTGAAGGAATTAGTTGTGTTGTAGTTATTTCGCCTTCAAATATGAAAAATCTTATAGAGGAAATAACAAATCCTTGTTATGCGTCATACTTTGTGTTGTTCAGAAGCCAAGTAGACCCACTAATGCTAGAAATGCTAGCAAGAAACGATCTCTTTGATGTAGTACAAGAGGTTCATGAAATCTATCTTGACTATTACAAGCAGGAAGAAAACCTTTATACACTAGAAAGAGATAACCCACATGGCCTACTTAGTGCTTTATACTCCTTCGTGTTATCTTTAAAAAAGCATACCGACTATTTATTATACTGACAATCAATCCCACTTAGCGAAATCTCTTAATAGTAAGTTAACTATGAACAATCTAGAGGAAGGAGGGCAAATATACATTGTAAATCGAGAGTACGACATCATAACACCACTACTATACGATTGGAAGTATCAGGGTATGATCAAACAATTTTTACCCTACGAGCATCAGATAGTAGAGATTAAAGGCACCGAAGCCTTAAAAAACAGTAGAAAATACACTTTAACTGACGATTTCTTTATAGAAAACAAATTTAGAGACTTAAATTTAGTTTCTGAGGAAATAAAAAAGTTAATCAAAACGGTTGATGCAAAGAAAAAGATCAAGAAGTTGAATTTAGAGGAGATAAGGGACATTTCAAGGCTGTCAGAAACGATTGAGAAGCACATGTCAATCCACAAACACCTTCTGAACGAGGGAATGAAGATTTTAGAGATAAGCGAAATGGAATACGCCATTTTACAAAAGAAAAAGCCCAATACACTAGAGTCCACACTTCAAAACAGAGAAATAGATGTCAAACTAAGATCTAAGCTACTTCTGATTTATATTTTAAAGTACAATATACGAAACAAAGACTTTCTTCACAAGTTTCCCGACTTAAAGCCTCACGTAGATAAATTTATTTCCACGCACAATTTCAATCAAACGAAATATTTGAAATCAAACAGTCTCACAAAAACGTATTTTTATACTTTTGATAAGGAAATCGACCCAAAGTTGGGCTACAATCCCCCAATAATACGTTTAGTAAGGCATATTTTGTCTAGAAAGGTAAAGGAAGGAATTTTTGAAACATACAAAGAAAGGCTTAACAAAGCGAGGTACACAATTTTATATTTCCAGGGCGGGGTAACAATGGCTGAGTATAGAGAAATTATGGAGACTGTTGGTTATGCTAATAGTAATATTTATGTCGTTGCTGACAAGATCATCTCTTATAATGACTTATTTTAAAGCGGACTAGTTCAAAGAGACCAATTGGCAAACAATAACGTAACCATTTACAATTTTAATAATAAAAACCCATTAAAACATTTTCGCCATCAAAATTAATTTAGATATTTAATTATAATTCAGACCCTCCCCCTACAGCACCCACACAACTCCTATTAACATAAACTAGAGCAATCCTTCTATTTTGGCATTATATTTATGATAACTGGATAGTTTTCTTCTAGAAGGACACAAATACTATCGCCCGCTTCCGAAAAATCAAAGTCCTTTGGCATACCCAACAAGCTGTATCTCGAAATAAGCCCCATTTGGTCATCGAAGAGGGAGATCATTTGATCATCGGCAATCACAGCCAGTATATTATTTTTGGATTTCATTTTTCTAATCGTACCGGGATATTCGTACGTGCCAATAGGCACCAACTCATCTTTATTCCCATTTAATATTCTCTCCTTGTCCCAAACTTTGATAAAATTGTTTTTATCGGAGCTTATCAAAAACTCCCCGACCCAGCACTGGAAGGCCACCCCAGTCGAATGCGCCTTGAAGAAGATTTGTTTTTCTATTGTAAATTGGTAAACAGAAATAAAACCGTCTTCTGACCCAGTCGAGACTATATGTTCGGTTTGATCAAGGCATGTTATAGGCCTAAGGTGGCCCTCGAGCGAGGCTAAAGCGTTTGTTTCAACGTCAACAACCGCCAGCGCCCCCTCAAAAGACGTACAAAAAACCCGCCAGTTGTCAATAAAAACGGCGTCTTTGATGCCATCGCCAAAGACTTTGATTGAACAAGGGTCATCGATAGAGTAGATAAAACCATCCTTTGACGTAGTAAAAAGCTTTCTATGCCGTATTAGAATGTTAGTAACAACATCCGTGTGTTTCTCAAAGACCCTACGGCGGTAATTGATCGGGTTCATGATAGTCAAACGGCCGTTTTTCTCCCCCGTGACGAGGCCCAACGAGTTCCACTGGATAACCGAAATATTTACAATGCTTATCTTCTACATAAAGCAACCGAATCTGAAATTGAAGAGTTCGTTACCAACCGTCTTAACCGCCAGGTAGTCGCCATGCCAGGCTACTAGTTCGGCCTCTTTGCATTCGGTCAGGGGCCTTTCGGATAACTCTACAACACGCGTGCTCTTTAGGTCGCCCACGAGCTTAATGACTTCGTTTGGTGTCTCTTTGTGTGTTTCTTCGCCGGACTCTGTCTTCGTGTTGGGCTCCTCTTCGTTTGTGTTGGGCTCCACTTCGTTTGTGTGTGGCTGCACTTCGTTAATGGGTTTGTTGGTTTCGTTTGTGTGTGGCTGCTCTTCGCTTTTGTCTTCTACGGGTTTCTTTTTTCTCTTTCCCTTTCTTTTGGTTTCTTTTACAGTGTTTGTCTCTACTATCGGTGTTTTATCGAGAGACTCTTGCTCTACTTTGTCTATTTTCTTTCTTTTGGGCCTTCTTGTCTTTGCTTTCTTTTCGTTTGTGTCTGTCTCTGTGTCCTCTTGGACTAGTTTGACTTTTAAATGGGCGTCTTTTACGACTGTCTCACACTTGTGGTCTCCGCTAATAGTGTAAAGAACATCGCACGGTGTTACTAAGTTATCATTGAAGTGTTCCACCCCGTATAAGTACTGTAGCCCCATGGCCACGAGGCTTACTAGGTCTAAATTGTCTCTGATTTGTTCTAATTCAAGTTTGGTTTCCGCTGTAAACGTGTACTTAGAGTAAATGTAACCTTCTTCCTCAAAGTATTTGGCTATAAGAGAGTTTATATCGAATTTAGAAAGTTTTATCATTGGAAAGGGCTTAATAAAAAAGATTTTGTAAAGGCTCGTGTTGGATACTTTATAAGGCCTTGTCGTGCTATTGGCTTGCAGTCCGTTGCCTGTCTTTGTATTTGTTTTATAAAACTGTTTAAATTTCACCCAACTGAATGAGAGAAAGTGTGAACGAAGGTACAAACGACGAACAGTTTGACATGGAAGACCTTGTAACATCCTCTGGAAGCAACGAACAACAGGGTGAAGCAACAGAGGAAGAAGAAAGTGAAGAGAAGAAGTCGGAGTATGATGTTGTAAATTCGTCTGTCCCGACTAAAAACTCCCCGGCAAAGCCCGTGCGAAGACGCGCTGCCAGAAAGACAGTCGCTTACAAAGAAGAAGCTTCTCAAGAAGATTCAGAAAGTTCATCCGAAGATTCAAAAAGTTCTTCAGACTCCCTTGAGAAGCCCAAAAGCAAAAAGAAAACGCCAAGAGCGTCAAAAGGCGCCCCTTCAAAAAAGAAAGAAACCGCAAAAAAATCAACAGGGGAAGATTCATGCGTTTATGCAAATCTGTCGAAGCATTTAGAGACTTTTATGCAAACGCATAAACTTATAGGTGAGACCTTCAAAATTTTTATGGTTTTTTATAATTCCAATAGGCCTTCGTCGGCTACCGAACTATCGCTGACCTTCCCTAAAAAAGCAGTTGAGGCGGGACTGAAGGAGCTTGTAGAGAAGAATGTGATAATTTGTAAGGTCTACGGAAAGACCAAAATATACTCCATGAACAAAGACTTGTGTGATTATGAGGATCTTGAAGGGTTAGAAGATCGTTTAAGCAAACTTAAAGAGAGAGCCAGTGCCATCAAAGAAGAATTTTCTGTTTGCCAAGGGCAATTTATGGGCTTTCAAAATCAATTTACAACCGAAGAATTAGAACAGAGAATAGAACAATTGCGGGTCGAATTAGAACAAAACGAATTGAATCTTATTAAAATTGAAAGGGGCGAGCTTTGCACGGAGGAAGAAATTGAAAAGATAAAAACGAAACTTAAAAAGTACGTGAATTTAGAAAAAGAGAGAAAAAGTTGTTTTAATAATATTGTCGATGTCATCACGAAGAATTTGAATATGAAGAAAAATGAATTCTTCGAAGAGGCGGGCCTTGAGTTAAATTGAAAATTAAATTTATTTTGTTAAAACTTTTATTTTTCAAATTTCACATTTAAAACTTCTTCGAACTTCTTCGCGAGTTTCTCGTCAAAATGCGCCTTTCCGTTTTCCCATTCGGAGATAATCGCCACTTTCTTCCCCATTTTCATAGCCAGCTCCTTTTGGGTCATTATAAGCTTTTCCCTTCCCTTCTTGATGGTTTCTGACACACTGCGTGGGACTAGCTTTAGTTCTTTATCGTCAAGGGACACTATCTTTTTGGGTCCTTGTTCTTTAGTTGCCTTTCTTATGATGATCGGTTTATCGTCGTACATGGGGTGGCTTTTGTGAGAGCTTAAGGGGGGGGGGGGTAGTTCAAAGGATGGGGGTTAACCCCGGACGTATAGATGCAGTGATAAAAGGGGCTAAAGGAAAGAATTATAAACCTCAAAGATACTTTGCCATACTGGCCTACTTAATCTAACCTTGTGTCACACTCATCTTACCTTCCATTTATATACAAACAATTTTATTTAATACGTTTATTGCGATTCTTCCGTTTCATTGTCATTTTTAAAATTTGCACCATCTCGTTAGCCTCGTCTCTTGCTTCGTTATAAAGATTTCTAAAATAAAACTCTCCGTTCCTTTTATTTTTATAACATAGCGAGAAAACCAAAGCCATCGTGTTTTTGTAATGTTCGTCAAAATTTAGCAAATCGAATATTCCGAGATCAAAATACAAATTCTGAATGTAATCGATGTGTCTACAAGAGTCGGCTAGGACGATACAGGCGGTGCTGTAAAGGGCCCTGTCTTTAAGTAGGTCAATAACTCTAGGTAGCTTTGTTTGTACCACCGGGTTTCTAACGGCATCATTGTGACATAAGATAACGGACAATTCTGTAACGTACTTAAGTTTAGTTTCGACATCATTAGCCCCCTCAATAGAGTTGAGCGTCTCTTCTACTGCCAAAGGGTAGGGATTTAAGAAAATGTCTATGTTTTTTTCATCTTCTTCGGTTAATTTTTCTCTGTACAACGACATGGGGCAAGAAAAATTATTTAATTAAACATTGTGGACATCGTCTTCCACTTTGGTTTGGTGTGAAACCTCTTGATATTTGCCTTTACCTTCTTTTGGTACTCTAGATTCTTTGTGCGGTAGATGTAGGCGGCTTGTGTGTTGGCTGGGCTTTTAATATTAGGCGTTTCTATTAGGTGCTGCAACGCACACAATACACTAAGAACATTCATACTAGGCTTCCATTTAGACGCAAGAACATCTAAACATACGTTGTTGTCACTGTAAACATTAGGATGATAGACTTTATTTACAAATCTTGCACTGGGTGGACTATAGGGATAGTTTTTGTCAAATATTAAGTGTACAACATAGTACGAATCTTTGTATAAATCACTGTCGGGGCCCGGAAACCCACATTCCCACACTATACAATTATTTACGGGAGTAGATGGCTGTGCATAGAACAGATACTGTCGATTCTTTCTAAAATTCTTCAATTCCGTTATTAATCTACTTTCCATGGGTTGTTAGAATATGTTTTTTTCAGATCCCTTTATGTTGTCGTTACAGAAAAAAAATATAAAGAAGTTGCTTTTTAGTCAAAATATCCTTGAAGATGTCGATGATACAATTGAAAGATTGGTTGAGAATAACAAATTAAATGAATTTATGACTACTGATACCATTTACAGCGTCTTTATGATCAATCTAAGCGAGAAACACCCGGTATTTAAACGGCTGTTAAATAAAAATTATCTTTTTTATTTTGAAATTAAATTTATCAAAAACGAAAATTCTAAGCTCATGAGTAAGGAATGTCTATACGATGTAGTCGATTTTGAGGAGGAAGAGTACGATAAACAATCAAAAAACAACCAGAATAGCCAATGTGAATGGCTTAGAAAAATTATAGAAGGAAAAATAAAGGTAGTAGACTATGTCTACGTGAGTCTCATCAATGACGATTACTTTGTTGGGGTTAAGTATAAGGAGCGTTTAGAGGACTACGAAAGTGCGCAAAAGTCACTTTTAGACCTATTGAGGACAGAGAAAGTGTTAGAGGGCCAGTACAAAATAGTTTACGATGATAAAAACATACAAGTAGAGAAATCGGAACTAAAAAACAAATACGAAGAACTTGTAGCACATATAAAGTCAATAAAACTACCTCTACAAGTGGTGGATGACGATTGTCCGGGGCTAGACACGGCCTATCAAGATTTTATCAACGTTTACATCCACTTAGAATACAGCGACAAGTGGCCGCAAGACGCTTATGCTGTTGACTATGCCAAAACAGCCTTTTATTGTGAAATCTACAAAAGAAGCAAATTTAGGCACTTTGTAGACGAAGATAGTGTGGTTTTAAACTATAAAGACTTTTATTTCAAGGTTGTAATACTAGAAGAACAACGAAAGGAGCTCATTCTAACCAAACAACTTTATAAAAGCTTGAATTCTCTCCTACCTACGCTACCTAAAATTAAACACAATATTTTAATGGTTAAGAAGTACTTAAGTAGTCATGGATACTACCCATATTACTTTAACGACCTCCTAGTTGATGTTATTTGTCTTGGGTTGGAAAGAATCGACTGTCCTAGCCGGTTCTTAAGGGAATTTTTACAATGTTCATTTGATTTTATAAAATTAAATGTCGACACTCTCGAGACACAAGAAAACACAATTAATAGATTTACTATATATAGGAAATTAGACAACTTTTATCTTGATTTGCCTGAAGCCAATGTACTTAAAAGACTTAAACTTCTTAATAAAATACAACTAAAGGGTTGCTATAACCTACTACAACCCAACTATAAAGACTTTGACTTCTGTTTGTCTTACACGCCTAAAGAAGGCTTTGAACTTGTTTGTGAAGAGACTTCGGTTTATAAGTTTTTAGATTATAAAATTTTAAACCGAATTGAAGTCAGGCGAAGAGCCTTTGTTTTTTATTCGGCTCCCGAGAATATAGTCATGATTAAATGTAGGGAGGGTGTCGATGTACAGTCTCTACTCTACTACCTCCTATCAACAACATCATACAAATACCTTTTAATGAATAAAATTTAATTTAAATCTCTTTTATTGGGTAAACAGCTCTTTATATTTCATGACGAGATCTATAAAAACATTCTTACTACCACCGGGTATGATTTTACAGTCCTTAACATTCATCTCTTTGTCTACAATGGCAACAGTAGGGAATCTTTCAAGACTAAACTTATGCCTGTAGGCCTCCATGTCTTCGAAGTCCGGGGCTCTAAGCTCAAAAAGGTTGACAGAGAAGTCCGGTCTCCAGGTATTTATAAAGTTCTCAAGGACATCGCAAGGCCCACAGGGTCTAATACCAAAAACAATAACTGCGGGTGCCTTAGAGCGCTTAATTTTGTTTTCAACTTCTTCTTTTTTAGTGAATTTGTAGACAGTTAGGGACATTTTTAGGGGGTGCAAAGCTCGTTTTATATTTTACCTGTAACGTTTGTTTTGATTAAATCTTTAAATAGATTTAGTTTTGTGGGCACTTTCTATTGGTTAGTGTGATCGGGAGATGTATTGACTGAAAGTAAATAGGTGTAAGAGTAGTAAAAAAACATTTTAATATAAAACAGGCCTAAACTCATAAAAAATGGTTAAGAATAGTTTATTGACCTATAAGGTCCCTTTAATTTTAACAAACAATTGCCTGCCAGTTGTCTAATGCCTATAAATGTTAATATATATTAAAAAGTATTTCTACAAACAATAGAAACATGAACGTATTAATTTACATTAGCAGGTCTGCTGCACCCTTCCAACATTCATAATCTTTTCCCCCCCCCCCCCCCCCCGCCTTTTATATTTAATTTTTTTTATCCCCCAATGGAGAACGAAAACTACACACTAATAGTCGAAACCGAATACACCATTAATGATGCTCTCAAACAAGTCTCTAGAGCAGCCTTTATCAATGGACTCTTATTCAAGGGAGGGAAAACATGTATCGAAAAGATTATGAACAATAAGGCTAAACTTATAATGATCTCTAAAGACTGTGAGGCCAGGATAACAACTATAGTCAAACACTATGCTGAGAAGAACAAGATCCCCATTATTACTTTCGATAATAAAGAAGAACTAGGAAGGATTGTTGGCCTCGAGAAGGTCTCGGGCGAGGGGAAGGTTAAAAATAATGGATGCTTTATTTCTGTTATAGAAAACTTCAATGAGAAGACAAAGGCAACAGAGTTTGTTGAACAGGATCTTATTAAAGCTTAATAAATTAAATTAACTTCTATTGTGTAAGCAAATTACGTTTATTGGAAGCCAATTTCTTTCTTTCCTTTGGTTTCTTTAAAGAGAAGGACGACAATAACAATGAATGCCATCATAGACAAACTGTATAAGAAAAAGACTGGGTTCCCGTATTGGGCATGTGCGGGAGTCAGGAAGAAAGATAGAAAGAAGGCGGACAGCCAGTTGATTCCCACGGAGAGTCTTTGGCCAGCATCCGAATATTGGTAGGGAAAGACTTCATTAGAGATAAACCAGGGAATAGAACTCAAGCCTACGTTAAACCCGAATACGTACAACAGTGTAGTGTAGATGTTGATAATCCCCTTTCCCATTAGGGTAGTGCTAATCATTATAATAGAAGACGATATTAGTATAATTGGCTTTCTTCCTAGTTTATCAATGTAATTGGCACTAATAATATTGACAAGGGCGGAGAATGAAAGGCAGCCAATGCTCTTCTTGCCTTGATTGCCGTCATCACTAAAGATTTTATCCATAAAAATAGAAAAGTAATCGATGCCACAGGCATGTTGGGCTACGTGGAAGGCAATGGTAAGTACAACAGACCTGCAAGATGCGGGATCTCGTATCAAATCCATGACTGTGCCTTGTTTCTTTTCGGCATCCTCTTGCTTTGGCTTGACATTGGGTGCCATAAAAAGAGCCATTGTGTGGACGACTAGATAGAAAAGAATGGCAGCGAAGACTTTGACGTACATTGTGTGTCCACAGAATTCATGCAACACCTTTCCGAATATCAAGCCACCAACAATGCCTACAGAATTAAAGGACATGTAGAATCCCCTGTTAGACTCATCGGAGATCATAAAAATGTATCCGGGAACAGTACAACAACTAATACCCGCACCAATTCCAATGATAAACCTAGAGATAATCCCCAAATAGAGATGCGTATATTGCAAGAGAAGAAAGGAAGCTATAAAATAAAATAGATTATTAAAAATGAGGAGATTACGCTTGCTAAACCCACTAAAAATATAAATAAAATAAGACGAAAAGAAAGCACCTAGGAAAACAATATTACAAAACAAACTAATTAGGACATTCTTGTAGCTTCCTAGATCATTATTTTTACATTCTCTTTCTACTATAGGCAAATATAAACCAACGGAAGTAAGAAACAATCCAAAAGTAAAGGATGATGTTGCAGCTACCAACGAAGAAGCGAAGACATTGTGTTTCATTGGAGGGGGGGGGGGGGGGGAGTTTTTTTTATTAAAAGTTCGTTAGTAAAATCAATTTTAAAAAAATCTGTTAAGTAGGAACACGATAATCATAAAAATGTTAACGGTTATTGTTTAAGGCCCGATTGCAAATGAATGACGTTCATTACATGAATACAGTTTCTTTTTCTTTGTAACTCGAGTCAAATTGCATATCTAGTTTGTATCTAAAAACTCATCTATCTATCACCTTTAGCCGACAATAAAATTGACTTGTCCAATTGAAGGCTGTTAAACACAGAAAATATCGCACAATAGATTGTAAAATGATTTTTAGATGTAGAATAAATTGAATTCCCGTTAGTTTTGTAAATTAAAAGGTGCTTTAATTATAAACTACAATGGCTCTCAAATTTTGAACCATTCAAATGGGCCGTTCGCATCACTAGCCACAATCTCTCCTTTTTTTCCAATCTAGTCGATCAATTACTCCGCAATATCAATTAAAGCTCGCTATTACCAGAATCCGGCTTAAATGATTTTTAAGAGTTGTGATTTTAATAGATAACTAATAAAGCCCTTACACTTAAACACCTTCACTGTCTTCAAGCTATTGCATACAAATGTCATTCACAAGTTGATGCCACTTAACCAATAAATCTTTTGATGGAAAAATAAATCCGTGATTTTAATTTAATTGGTTTTGGATAATTAAAAAAATATAAATAACGGAAGTTTAAGAGTCGCATGCAGTTTTTTAAGAGTAAAACATTCAATAAATTGTACATGGCCATTGTTCTTTTAGGCTTTAGTTTGTCAGCAAAAGACGAGGAGTCGTCATGTACTGATGGGAGCTGTAAAGAAGGAGTATCAGTGAAGAAGTCCAATCTATTTGGAATGGGTGAGGATAAAAAGAAGGCTAAGGCTGCTGAGGATGATGACAAGAAGGAGTCGGGCTTATTCGGAATGAGTGAGGATAAAAAGAAGGCTAAGGCGGTTGAGTCTCCCGAAGAATGTAAACTAAGCGAGGACCAAGTGCAAGGGAATCTTTTTAATGCTCCGGATAAATCACATTTGGCTGACGACAAAAAAGAAGATACCTGCCCTGTTGAAGACGTACCACCACCAGTTTGATGTAGATAGATTAAAAGGTTAAAAAAATCATAATGTTTATTATGGCAGTTTGTGTTTAAATTTAATCTGTCAATAATAATTTCTTACTGGTTGTTGTAAAACCTTTAAGATTAAAAATGATGGGTACTTGAAAGTAAGACATCAGATTGACAAGGTTGTATTAAACCCCGTTTAAGATGCTCTATAATTCATTTTAAGTATGTCTTACAACGACTAAAGCAATTCTTTAATAGAACTTGTATCCTATCGTACGTATACAATTACTATGTTTTCTTGCAAGATGTTCCCGTGACAAGCCGTCTCTTAGTGATACATCGTTTTACGGTAGCTGTAATGAATCTTTATGTTAATATATTGGATAAGGAATATAAAAGATGTTTAAACGCCTATTTGTAGTTCACCTTTACAGCTATAAATACCCAAGTAAGAAGAGTAAATGTTAATTACGACTATTCTAAGTATCAACAGGTCCCGTAGTGTAATGGTTATCACCTTGGACTTTGAATCCAATGATCCGAGTTCGAATCTCGGCGGGACCATTTTTTATTCTACCAACCTCAAGACAAAATGATACAATCAAAATTGCTCAACTAAAACCCCTCTTCTTTTATCCCCAATGTCGGAAGATAAAACTAAAAGGTTCAAAGACTTTCTGAAAGTGTTACCGATAATAATGATAATGTCAATAATGAAAGCAAATCCTGCCTGACTAACATTATAAATTCCCCTAAAGCAACCGAATCTACGTCTAATGATCTTTCTTCTAGTCGTGACACGCTTACGCCTAGCTGTAGTAAAACCGAATATAAGGAGACTCCTCCCGATAAACCTCCCTTTAACAAACTCAGTGACATTCAAGCTGGCGAAAAAAACGAACAACTAACAAACTTAAAATGTAACCAATCAGTCGACAAAACAAAAGAGGCATCACCTTTTAAACCAAAACAACAATGTCCATTAACCAATTGCGATGCCACCGATAAACACAAACCACCCGTTTTAACTCAAAACATTTTTAATCTAAAGAAACCCAAAGACGACACAAGCAAGCCATCGCCATTCTTATTTAAACAAGACACAACAAACACTGTTACAGTCCCTTGCGAACAACCTGAAGAGGACACGTTCATTTTTAGAAAGCCTTGCACACTCTACAAGTTTATAAAAAAATGGGAGAAGATCGGATGTTGTACAGTTTACATAACCGACAAGGACGATAACAAAAGGCTGTACGTGTCAAGGGAGGGCACAATGAGTAGGCCTGTCGATGTACTTTTAAATTATGATTGTAAGCCGTATGTAAAGCGTAATGGCGTAGGCTTTATAACCTTTAAGGAGGAGGAAGGAAAAGTAGTCGGTCAAAATATATTATTGGTTTTTGAGTCGCTTGAGATTGTCGATGAGTTTTACAAAATGTTAAAAAAATAAAAATTTTAATCAACCGTTAAATTCTAATTTATGACACAATTGACTGGGGACTTAAACGACTATCAAAAGAATATAAACATAGAATTTATTGTAATCAAGTTAATAGAGAAAAATACAACTAAAGACAACGACATAGTAAATACCTATCTTGTGGGTGATGAAACAGGGACCATTGAGATGTCTGTATGGAATGAAAATCTCCAAATAGGCGATATTATCTACTTTTATGATAGTTACACAAGCATTTTCAAAGACAAAAAGAGACTGTTTTTGTCCGGGAACGGGTATATGAGGAGAATAGGTAGGTTAAGAAAGGAGTTTATAGAGCTTGAGACTGGCTAAAGGGGTGTGTAAAGGTGGTTAGATGAATGCTTTGTTGAGAATACCTTGTAATAAATAGTTATACTAAACCTACAGAACTTGTAACACATTAATTTACACTTCTAATTTGTTTCATATATAACATTCCATTCCTTTTCATTGGTTAGTTTTTGTTTCCGTTCTCCTTTAACAGCCATTGATTTTACAACTCATCTCTATTGGTTCTCTAAATAATAAAAAGACTGCTGTGATTTATCCATGAAATATATTGTTGTCAACACAAATCTAATATATTATGCCTCGCGATATGAAGAGGATGTTGCCTTTGTTAAGATGCTAGACACTGACTATAAAAAGACTTATGGGGAACGAAAGGCCTCAAAGATTATGGTGGACTTTGCAAAACCAACCGATTCCTTGCATATATATCGTAAGCCCAGGTATATGATAAAGAATTACATTGAGGAACCCAACATTGTTTATGTTGGTGTCTTTGACGTCGATGAAAGCGTTCTTGAAGAGGATTACGAGTCTATCAATGATTTTTGTCAAAAGAAGAATATTCTGCCTATTTTCACACAGAGGCCTTTGCTAGGAAGAGTCATAAAAGAAATTCTTGAAGGGAAAACGTTTAGACACGCGTTCCCTAAAAACCAAGTGGAAATGTGGGAGGAATATTTAGCTTTTAATAAGGAGATGGCTGATAACTTAAAACAAAATCTTAATTTAGACGACGTTATTTGGATTCAAGACCACAACACACTGCTTATTCCCGAGATGATAGAAAATCAGAGTATTCTAATGTCATTTAATTTACCTTTTAGTTCATTATCCGTAAGTATTCCCTACTATAATCAGATTATGATGAGTTTACTTAAATGCAAAGTCATCAGTTTTGAAGATAGTACGAGTAAATTGACATTTGATGAAGCAATTTCATCGTTTGTTCTTGGTGATAATGATGCGGTTATAACTACAGTGCTTCCCATGGGAACAGATCTAGGCTATTTAAAAACGATAATTGACAGCAAGGAATTTATGGATTGCTCGCTATTCGTAAACCTCAATAACCTGATTGTTCTTCCTTATAACTCGCCTAACCACCTCTTGTGTATTAACGAATTTAGTGAAGAAATCAATGTTGTGCTATTGAATACGGGAGACATTGATCTAGAGGCTCAAACCGAAGTACAAAGATTAGCAGAGTATTTGAGGGTAACTAAGAGAGTCAATATCATGAGTTTCCTACCTCGATCAGACTGTGAACTCTATAAACTCCTTAGTGAATGCAAAATAGGGATGGTGAAGAGTCTTGAAGGATATTTTACGTACTTTAATAAAGATTTTATTGGGCAATCAGCCTGTGATTATGAACAGGTGGCTGCCGAAATAAATTCGCGACTATTAGGAAATGATAGCAATGATGAGAAAATCTTTATTAACCCAGGAACAGCCAAACAACACCTTGACACTCCTAGTGTTATCAAAGAAAGGCTGCTTAACTTCATCACTCCTGAACAAACGATAAATCAAGAAATTGATGGGTTAGCTATTGGGGAGTATAAAGTTAATAGCAGCGATAATAATCCTTCAAATGATTATCCTATCGAATTGTTCCCTGAAGAGTCACACAATGAAGAGAAAAAGGAAGTACCTGACGTTGATAAGATTTCTATTGTGCTTACAGTCAAAGAAGATGACGATAAGAATAAAACACTTACTAGCAATATGAGTACGGTCGAAATCAACAGATCAAGAGAGATTGAGGTCACAAATGTGTCGAAATTGAATTCTCCGCAACAAGAAAATAAACTTGGGCAAGTATTAAAGTCCATTGAAAATGCCAAGAATGTTGTTTTACTGCTTGACTATGATGGTACATTAACACCAATAGTTGATGATCCAGATGATGCCGTTCCTTCTGAAAGATTATTGAAGATTTTAAACGCTCTAAATCAAAAAACAACTATCAACATCGTCACTGGTAGAACAAGGCAAGACATGGATAAATGGATACCAAAAGACATAAACGTATACGCTGAACACGGTACATTTATAAGTACTAATGGTATTTGGAAACAATTAAATGATGTGCCTAGTACAGATTTGGCCTTTTCAGTGGCTAAAATCTATACTGACAGAACACCCGGGTCTAAACTAGAGAGGAAAAGCAACGGTTTTGTGTTTCATTACAGAAATTGTCCGTATGACATAGGTGAGAAACAGGCGGCCAGTTTGTTTGAACAACTTAAACGAATAAACCCAGATTTTGCTAGAAGCGGAAAGAAAATAGTCGAGTTTAGAAGCGGTGGTAAAGATCAGGTGGTTAAGCAGGTTAAAGGCGATCTTATCGTTGCAATGGGCGACGATGTCACCGATGAAGACATGTTTGCGCATGAGGATATTTTGTCAATCAAAGTAGGTCAAGGTAAAAGTAAGGCGAAGTATTTTGTAAGGGATGTTGAGGAGGCTTTGAACTTCCTAGAAATAGTTTTAGACTGTCTTTGATTAAATCAATTAGGTTATATTTTTGTTTTTCTTCTTTTCCCTTTTAAAGTAATTGTTTTTTCTTTTAGAGTTTCCCCTTTATCTCTCTTTTTCTAATTAAATTCAACAATTTCCGGTTTGAAATGTAAAAGAAATGATTCTGTATTATTAATTAGACTTTCTTTGGTTGAGAAGTCCATTCCTCTAAAAAAAAGCTGTAAACGATTCAAATGCCAAAGTATCATCAACAGTAAACTCACAAACATTCGCTCTTTCTTCATCAATTGAATAAATCAAACAGCCCTCAATAAAATCTTTACGGCACAACATCGTTGTAAATAGGCTATCAAGTCCTATCTCCTATATCTCCTAAATTTTCTTTTATACGCGTTTTTGGATCATCCTTAAAGCACACAACTTCGTCTATAGTGGCAAAAGGATGCCCATTAATTAGTTTAGGGTATTTGGCCTTTAGTTTATTGAATTGATTACACCAAACCTTAATCCTTATCTTATCTAAATTAAAAACGTCAATCCAGAAACTAGCAAGATCAAAGGAATTTAAGATGTTTCTAGAGGCATTAGTAAAGACATAAGACGGCTTTGGTTGGCTAAAACAGCAAATGATCTTCTTATCAACAAGCGTTAACGCCGCCTGTACAAAATCTTTAGCAATCCCTTTGACTGTGCCAGTGCTGTCTAATTTATTAATGTAACAAACACTACCTTTAAACTCCAGCGAGAGGTAGTGTGAGATAAGGCCATTGCAAAATAGAATAAAAACAAATTGATCGGCTTCTTGAAATACACTTACGCCTAGCTTGAGATCTCCAGTTGTTACTTCTAAATGGTCTTTGATCCTTTGCAGCATTTCATTCCGATTAATTTTACAAAAAATTTCGGTCATTGGCGGTTATAAAAATATTTTTAAAATCAACCGTTAATGAACAGCAAAACGATAAACAATTTAATTCAGCAAAGAGACGGAAAGTCACTAGCCAACTTGTTCGATCTACAATTCGATTTAGATAAACTTAAACCACACAAACTCTTAGCACCCTACGACAAACTCTTAACAAAGCAAAGAGAATTTCAAAAGACTTTGAATTTTGCAAGGGCGCAAGAGGTCGTCAAAGCTTGTTCGCCCCTTTTGCAAGAAGAAGATTTCGTTTATCCCATCATAAAAGAAGTTATTAATAATGCAATTAAGTTTACTAAAACCGACACCGATAAGCTTTCATTGGCCAAAACCATCCAATTGTTTATAAAGTCTGAAAATCGCGTAAAGTTTTACGCTTTTAACGTCCTTGCGCATTTTTATTTCGATTTGCAAAAGTTCGAACTCCTCAAAAACTTATTTTTAATTTTTGATAATCCAAGAAAGGGAAAGAAAGACTATTATTTCTTTTACTTGTGCAAAGGAATAATGTTGTTGCTAACTAATGAATTTATAGAGGCCTATAATTGTCTTTCAATAGCTTTCAAATCCAAGAAACTAAAAAACAAATGTGCTTTGCCTTTTTTTATTTGCGCGTTGCTCAACGGGAAATTTCCGAAAGCTGCCGCACTAGAAAAATACGACTGTTTAAGTCTATTGAGACTTACTGAAAGTGTAAAATTGGGTTTAATTAAACAAATAGAAGTTGATCTTAATCAAAAGAAAGATTTTCTTATTCAAAACAACTTCTATAGGCCTCTTGTCACCTTTCTACCCATCATAACCTTTACAAACTTATGTAAACGCCTTTTTAATTTGTTTGCTGAAGATTCGAAGCTTGAAATTTCAAGAGTCACAGAAGCTACTGGCCTTCCCTTTTTAGAAGTATTTTCATTGCTAGCAAGTTCTATTGATTACGGGCTTATTAAAGGTTACGTCTCCATCAATAAGGCGGTTATTGTATTTTCAAGAACAATGCCATTTACAGACGCGCTAACTGTGTAAATAAATTTTTAATTTGATTTTGCCAACTCCCCCAACAGTCGTAACGAATCCACCACCACATCACGCAGTTCTTTGATTAAAATGTTTGCTTTTTCTTTGTTTTCTACAGTTACAAACGAATACCCCTTGCTTGACCCCGTTTCTCTGTCTCGGACCATGTGTAATTTATAAAATGGCACTTTAGAGTGTTCTGTTAGTATTTTAAAGAGTTCTTCCCTCGACATATCTAAAGGGTAATTAGAGATTTTAACACTGACAGAAGTGTCTTTTCTACAGGATGGGGGTATATAAACCCCGGGATTGAGCGTGGCTACAATCTCTGGGGGCTTATAATCGTCACATTGTATCTTAAACTCCTCTACTGTTTCATTTTCTTGTCTGCCTTCCACTGCTTGATTAGTGTTATTAGTTATAAATGCAATGGATTCCACAGTTACACTGTCCATACTGCTACTCACACCTCCAAAAGGTTTGATCTTTGCCCTTCTTTCTATTTCATCATAGTTTATTACAATTTTCTTTGTTTCCATAGGGCTTTTAATTTTTATTATGATAAGCTTTACTGGACATCTTAAAAAATCAACAAAAATAAATCGCCAATTAGGCCGACTTTAATGGTATGCAAGTGACAAAGAAGGTATAATCAATAAATATGATTGCATTACGATAGTGTTGTGTTAATAATAAATCTAGTGGGTTGTGGTGACACAAAGACTATCAAAGGGACTTACACAATGTAAAGAAGACAAACGGATTTATTTAACAATCTTCTTGCTAATGAAAAACTTATTTACTTCTTTATTGAAATAAAAGATTGTAACAAGAAGAACGGCTATCTTAGCGAGGGTCACCTTTAGCAAAAGACTAAAAATGTAATTGTAGAGAACGACATACTCAACCTCGTCCTCGTCTCCCATTCGTTGAATCTCAAAGTTGTTTTTTGCAAAGTCCAGTAAATCTTGGATTTTTTGGGTTAGCCAATTCATTTGATAGTCTACACCTGACATAATCTCAGGATTGTAAGGCTTACCCTCAAACATCTCTACCTTTAACGCGTAATCTCCTGGTGTACCGGTCTTGACATTAAACTCAAAAGTATAATTTCCATTCCCGTGATTAGTCGTGAAGAAGAAAATGTTTTCAACATCGTATTTGGCGTCCCTAAAAACGATCTTTCCGTCATTGACACTAGCCACGTGTTGCTTATCATTGGATTTGTAAATGTTCATAGAAGTCATAATATGGGCATCCTTAACCTTTACCCATTGGCCAGAGTCGAAGGTTCGATGGAAGACGTGTGTCTTAGCCATTACGACAGTGTTGTTCATTAGTTTCTTGTAAATATTTACGCCTTCGCCTGGTGTGACCGGAAACAAAGCTGTAAAAACCGAAGCAAAAAAGAGGAAAAACATTTTGAGGGGGGTCAAAAAGACGGATTAAAATCGTGACAACATTTGGGCACAAGAAAACAACATAAAGTCGCTTTAACTATAAAATTTTATGTAAGTCTTTTACTAGTTAGCTTTTAATTTTTCTTTCCAATCGTCACAAAGAATATCCAAGTTCTTCTCCGCCCACTTGTACGAAGTGTACTTAAAGACATTGTCACGATTGATTTTGTATCTGACCTTCCTTTCCACGGGCGAGAGTTCTAAGGCCTTCTTTAGGCCTTCAGTTATCTCATCGACAGTCCATGCATTTATTGTAATACTGCCCGGTAATGTTGTGGCTACTCCAGTAAGACTACTAAGAACTATAGTACCTTGATTTTCTTCCTGGCATGCTATATACTCCATGGCCACTAGATTCATACCATCACGCAAGGAAGTTATCAAGAGAACGTCGCTTACGTAATACAAGGCGCAAAGAGTATTAAAGTCTACGCTATCATTTAAAATATAAATAAAGCTATCCTCAACCTCACCAATAGTTGAGTTCACATCGGTAACTAATTCATTTGTGTACGACACATAAGATTGGTATTCTTTGACATCCATTCTTGAGGGGACTGCTATCTGTAGGAACACCGTGTCCTTTTGATAGTCTTCGTATTTCGTAAGGAAGTTTTTAAACGCTGTCATTCGTTGCGGGATTCCCTTGATATAGTCCGTCCTATCCACTCCGAGCACTATTCTCTTTCCCGAAAACTTTTCTTGGTAGTAGCGTATTTTAGACTGAGTCTCTGGTTCTTGTAAACAAGACGTGAATAATTTCGGGTCTATTCCGATAGGCACGGCATCGATTTTATTTGGTTTAGGAATGTTGTTGTCAAGACAACATTGCAAATAATTTAGAACATACTCATAAGAATGAAAAGAGACTAAGTCACACGAGTTGAGGCTTGTTAAAATCTCCTTTCTACATTTTAATGTATTCAAAGATACTTCGGTGGGGAACGGTGTGTGTAAAAAGAACATTATCTTAACTTTATCTCCTAGGTATTCTCTTATCATTTGAGGCAGGACTATTAAGTGATAGTCATGAACCCAGATAATATCGCCTTCCTCTACAATGTCGACTATCCTTTCACAGAATATCTTATTGTATTTTATGTAAGCGTCATAATTATAATTCGTTTGATTGACATCGTCTGTGAAGTAGTGAAGCATTGGCCACAGTATTGCATTACAAAATCCATTGTAACTGTCATGATTCAACTGCGGATCAATAAAAATTGGGAAAGAGTTGAATTTCTATTTGCACTCTTTGCTTATCATATCCTTGTCTTTATCCGAAAGACCTTCACTGCTTATATTGCCAAACCACTGGAACTTGATTTGATCTTTGATACTCTGTAGACCTGTTACTAAACCACCGCTAGAGTGAAAATATTCAAATCCATCGTCTGTACGTTTGACTGTGATGGGGAGTCTGTTACTTACAACTAGTAGCTTCATATTTTGGGATTCTTTTGGAATTAAATAGTTGATAATAATCAGAAACCAATTAGATTTCAGTATTAAAGGGGACTTTGAACCAATAAGGTTAAAGATACCATCTATTAATGGCAGATGAAATCATAAATTTCAGTTTTGATGACATATCTATGATTACAAGGTTTAAAGGAGACCATAAATATTCTAAAAGACGGTCAGAGTCTATAAGCGTCAGAGATTATGGTATTATTTAATGTCAGTTTAGTAAAAGAATTTATTATATAGTATTTTTGTTGCTGGCTTGAATGATGTATCGACTTGTAATGCTGTTTAGATTATTGGCTAAAAACAAAAGAAATAGCAATAATGTATGTTATGTGGCTCCTACTGTGGTATGTAAAGTCGATTGGACGCGTTTAGCTGTCATTTTAAGCGGGAATAGCTTTTTTTATACTTATTTAACATAACATATACTCATGTATTTATTTAGAATCAAATACAAGTTCATAGCATTCTAAAATGAATCAAGGATAGAGATGTCTTAGTGTTTTGCAACGTGATGTTTCATTAAATGCTACGTGTTTCAAAAAAACTTATATCATTAAGCGATTTACCAAAAAGTAGCTTTGTCACCAAATCCTAAACTAATGATAAATATAGATAACCTATTTCTATAATGTATAATATATTTGACTCGCTACTCCTAAATCGTGTGTTTCTTAGTCTACGTATCAACAGATATAACTAGGACATCTAGTAAGATTCTTCTTGTTAGTCTATGATAATATGAAAGATTTTATCTTTTGCTATATAATATCAAACAGTTTTTGATGACTAAGCCATTTAAGGATATAATAGAGTTCTAATTTAGCCTATAATCCTATAATCAGAAGATAAACTTACATGGTCGTCCCAAGAGTAACATTTAATATACTGTTTTTGCCTAATTATTTAATTAGTTGTTAAAAAATCATATTGCGGTTTGGTATAGAATTTATTAAAGAGCGTACAGTAATGCGTTAAAAGTAGACCATCAATTATTAATATTTATTTCAGCTTAGGCCTAATAATTTCTTCTCTGACATTTGTGTTATACATATCGATTTGGTTTGGTTCACACATCAACTGGAACTTTCACTTAAATTCAATGGTTGTTTACACGTTTATTACAATTATCTTCTATTATATAAGGGTCTATAGTTCAGTGGTAGAACATTCGGCTGCAACCCGATACGTCGCAGGTTCAATTCCTGTTGGGCCCTTTTTTTATTGCTGTTGAAATTTACCGTATTTAAAGGTACAGGGGTCTTATGATGAACCAGTAATGTGTTTATTTTAGAAGTTTTTGGGATGGCCGAGTTTGATGTTTGTTTGGTTATATATAACCTATGGACATTGTAGAGGTTAGTTACTATGAATTATAATAAATTTATTAAAGATATTTTTGTTCGTTTTGTTGTATTTGGAAATGAAACGACTAAATAAATATGAGGATCTTTTATCAAACAGTGATTAAGTTGTTGGTTGTGTTGATAAAGCGATTATAGCCGAACCTTTCCTAATTAGATAATGGATTTAGCTGATTTTTTTTCAAATTCTCAAAAAGATATACTTTGATTGGCTTTATTGTGTTGATTAAAATTTCTTTAGACAACAAACTGATATCTTATTTTAATTGCGAAGAGTTAGTCTATTAAATCAGTCCACTTATAACTTGTATTCGTTATCTAGATACGGTAGCATATTTTTCTTGTTTAAAGAGGACTTGACAACAAAGTATTTAACTTGTAGTGAGGTTCTCATATATCCGAATTAATGGGTTGTCCAATTAGGTCAGTTGAATTGTGTCTATTGCTATAGTGTATCAACAGATAGTTTGTGTTTAGAAAAAACTTTACTTGTGCATCGGACGAGTTGATTTTACGCAAATACACAAAAACTATTTTAATCAAATTTAAGCGTAAATACAACCTTCAAACATTTTACTTTATTAACACATCTTATCAAATTATCAGCTCACACAAGCATTTTGTGATAATTTGATAAGATGTGGTTTTAAACGGCTTATAATATGATTTATGTCTTAAGTGAGCGTTTTCCCAAATATCAAGTATAGTTTTAAACTTATTAAAGCCTAGTCTTATCTCTATACTTTCAGGACGATTCATTGATGCATCATCGGTATAGCTAGTTAATGAAGTATAATGGCCCTTAATTACAACTTTTATAAATTACTGGCGTTTTTTGGGCTCAGTAGAGGCAATAGATAATTCTGCTTCCTCCTTTAGATGTGTGACTGTGGGTCATTCAAGGGCATTCATGTTCCATTGGGGTTTTAGACACATGAGTCTTTGTTTACCACTCATTCTACAATAGAAACAACTAGCTTTTTCAAGGATCTATCAATCTTTATTTCTTCTGCATCATCATGGCCAAGTCCTCGCTTTCTTTGAAAGAAGATACTCTCCTAAGTTTTCTCAGCACTACCGACTGAGTATATGCTTTAAAGTATTGTTAGATATCCAGCACTGCTGAAATAACAAAACCATTTTATACAAATCTTTCAAATTTAAACATCAATATCTAGCATTCTGTTTGTACATAAGTCTTAATAGTCGCGAATAGTACTAGCGTACGAAAAAGAAAAGCATAGCCCAAAGAAATTTCAAATAGATGTTCGTACAAATTTTTGATGACAATGCTTTTTTGAAAAGCAAATTGCCGTCTTATTAATAAAACAGAAATATCATCAGGCTATGGGCATACTTTGTCTAGTATATAAAAAATCTCTTAAATAAATTATTTAATAACGAATTTTCTTACTAATCTTTGACACAAACTCATTGATTCTTGTCTTGTAGCTACCGATAGCCTCATTGCATATTTTTCGAATCTTAACAGTCGCCTCAGAGTCTTCAAGATGCAATAACAATTTAGGAATGAATACTTTTTCTATAATTTTAGAGTTATCAGGAATTCTATTGTCTTTCAGTATTATTTTATTCATTATTAAAATTTTCTGATGGTTATTTCGGATCTTGATGAAGTAACTGCTGATAAGATAATTTAAGTTTTCTTTTAAAGATACATTAGAACGAATCATATCAGAGATGATGCTTGGTATTTCAATTTTAGACGAAAAGAGTTTTGGTATCTTCCCTAAAGAATATTCGTAATCGATATTATGTACCTTACCATCCTCGCCTATGATAACGTTATCTGGAGTCCTATCCTTTATTTCGAAAAGGTAATTCATTATGATAAAGGCAGCCAGATATTTAAGAAAACTGCATATCTTAAGGTCTGAATATCCTGCATCTAATTCTTCCCTTAAAAGGAGCACATTACCTGCCTTTGATAGATTAAAGAAGTCTAATAAGGCTTCATGGCATCTATAAGAAGAAAGTGGTTTTCCTTTTAAGAGTTCTATTATTCCAGATGTTTTTGTAAGCTGTTTGATATTGTAGGATGTTTGTTCTAAGTTGAGAAGTCCATAGACATACTTTGTAAGCTCATTAAAGAATAGATCGTTCTGTAGATCGGCGTTTTGCTTGTAAAGATATTGTTTAACTCCACCGTTTGCCGTGATAAATGTACACATGAGAGGTAGAGTCTTAGATTTGATAACGGAGAACTCATTCGGACAAAGCCCTATTATCTTATCTTTAGAAAACATGCATTCTCCCGAAATATCGATAATGTTTTTGATCGGAACAGCAGCAGAGATTTCTTTACTTTCGTATTTTCTAAGTTCTTTTATGATACCATGTAAACGTCCTTCTGTGGATTTATACGACCCAGTATGGATCTGATCATAAATCGTTTTGATGAGGTTAGTAATACCCATTTTACCATCGTAATCAGATGTTGATGTTTTTGTCATGACATTTGTTTCTGTTATTTTTAGACCATTCGATTCTTCACTTCTTGTTTCATCTTCAGGCCTTAACATCTCTAAGCATTCTTTGATAGTATATTTATTTTGAGTTTGATTGGCTATGTTTTCTTCAGAAGCAAATGTATGTCTGTGTTGGCTTATATCGTCTTGTTTAATTAGAGTCTCTTTAGATAGTCCCAATACAATCTCTAGCATTTCAATAATCTCGTTGCTTGCATAATAAAGAATGATATCAATATGTTGATAGATAATAGATAGATAATCATCATCGTTATAGGCATTATTGTTTACAGGTTGTTTCGCATTTTTCTTTGGACTAATCAGTTTCCATCCATACGTAAACACGTCTTTAAAGGTAGTCTTGGCTATCTTAACACCGTAGGATGCGTTGTTAGCAACCTTTAATAGTACTTTAGATTTTGATTTCACACCAACCCTCTTAGATAGCTCTTCTTTGAAAAGATTGTTCTTATGTTTTTTATCTTCCGTAGAATAATCAATGTAATTTAATATCTGATTTTCTTTAATTTCTTTATGTTGGATTGGGTTTGTTTGTGGAGTCTTTTCTTGTGCCTCCATTGTATCTTTGTAAGTTGAATGAACACATCTTAATAGATTATCTAATATCTCTTTGGTACAACCTGTCATAAAATTTTCTTTGCAGTATGTAACTTTGATTTTTATACGCTCATTATACATAAAGCATCTGCACTTTCTCATAACATCTATCTTACGACATCTTGGGCATCTCTCAATACCAATTGCAAACTCTTCTTTTAACTCGAATGGGAAACATTGTGTTCCAATTATCACTTTAATATCTCTGAGACTACAAGGCAAATCAATGAACATGTTGTTATCCAGCACATCATTTTCCAGGCTATATGTCTTTAGTAGGTCGTGTGTCAATATCTCAACTTTTTGTTTAATTTTATTTTCCTCGACTATCATCTTTAAATAGGCCATATTGTTTTTGTTTACCGTTCTCTATTTATACTTAATTCCAAAAATTGATGATTAATTAGGAAAATAGACCGATTTTAAGAACAAAATTAATAATCTTAAACATGCTGAAAATGTCTTTTTTGTGTTTATTTTCTCTTATTATTATTTTGCAAAACCCAGATTGTTGTATATTGTTGTTTGTTTACATTAACAACATACCCCGGCCTAACAAATGAAAAATGACCTACATATCGTTTTTGATGTTTGATTAAAAGATTTAATGTATAAAAGTAAAAATAAATGTCAAATAGGTTTGGCCGAAACATTAAATGGGCGTTGATTAACAATTCTCAAATTTTGTAAAACAAATTCGGCATTTTTTAAGTTTCAATTAAAAAAGATTTCAAGTATAATCGAAATTAGGAAAAAGGGTTTTATTTATAATCGAGGTTTCAAGGTGAAAGATAATTAAGTTTACATGTAGACTTACCACAGCTCTAGGAAATGCATTGAACTAAAGCTAGACCTGCCGCACAATCAGCTACACCCAACGATAGCCTGCTTACCATGTTACGGTCTACGCAAGTGCTACGGACCTACAGCTATGTTGCCAGTAGGCGTGCTACGTGCCCGTTCGTTCGGTTTAGATCGTTTTTGGCGACACTAAGCTCCACCTTCAAGTAGGCGCCAGGATACTCCCTCGAGAAGATGCAAAGCATCTTACGATTTTACTTAGGCAACCTGTTCCGTCGTGCACGGATTGCTCTTAGCGACTTACTCAGACCCACCTAGGCAATTATGTCTCCACTCTCAGCTTAATATCGCAGTGATGGTTACAGTTTTTTCCATGTCTTTATTCAATTATAATTCCGGCCGTATGCATGCCAGGTTTGTCTCGGCCCCTGGTTTAACATGGTTTGTCCATGGATAGTCTCCCTAGCTATCGCTCCAAGTCCTTCGTATCACCTACGTAAAACCACCCGTGGTGGAAAGTTTCAGATCTACATGGAACAAGCAGCTAAGCCGGCCTGGCCAATACAGCCACAAACTACTTACACACGCTTGCATTGATTATATCCTTTACATGTAATTTGAGCCCATGAAAAGTTAAGCCACTATGTTAAGCAATAATGCTTTGGCGGGCCTCGACCTATTTTATGCTCTAACCGCTATATAGGGTGGATTTGACCACTACATTAATGTGAAAACAATTATAATCTCCATAACAGAAGGTTTCTAAATTGCTTTTTGGAATTGTATATAGTATAATCAGTTTTCTTTAAAAACTTTTGACCTCAGGCGTATTAAATCGCGCTGCTAGTTCAATATGGGGCTTTTTGCCACTTTCAATTGATGCGGATTCTTAGGTGGCTCCATACAAAGACGTATAACTCCTTAATATAGTTAGAATGTTTGAGAATATTTTTTTATAACTAGATCAACTTGGTGATCTAATCAATATCTTTATATAATGTATGCACTGGCAATACCATATAAAGTTCGGTTATTTTGAATACAAATATAGTTGGGATAACACAAAATACCATCATTGAAAGGAATCAAACTTTAAATTTGTAAGCTTATGTTCTTGTTTCTATTCTAAATTCTACTGCAATCGCCACACGCCGGTTTCGAATTAAACACAAAACTGATTTCTCCTATAAGTCTCACAATACTTCAATCATTTTTTTCTCTTCTTATGCGTTACACCCTTTCAACTATCTCGTTATCAATAATGATATGAGCCTATCATATGAAATATCACTTATCTTCATTTTAACGTATAAATGGATGTAATCTATAGTGCCCATGCTTCATAGAAACATTCCTAAAACCGAAGAAGACAATCTATATCCCGAGGCAGACAGCTTAATTCCGCCCACTGACCAACAACTTAGTGAGGTTTTATTCGACGTGACTCTTAATTTTGCTAATGAAAACCAAACACAAGACTTTGAAGATGTTGTTTATCATGATTTCTACGAAGATACTGGCGAGTACGAACACCTAGACCTCGAAATAATCCAAAACCCTTTGATGCCCCATAGGTATTACTATGTCGAAGAAGACTACGACATAAATAATGCAACAGTCGTCAGTAATGGTGAAGCCAATCGATACTATCCAGCAACAAGCATTCCCCAAACTGTCATTCTATTCACTTATTTTATGTCACTAGCTAGAAGATATTGGGAAAGATCTTTTAATTAAACGGTTTATTTAAAATAATTAAAAAGACTTTGGCGACCCAAACTGTACTTATACCAGTTAATTGCACTAGCGAAATTACTACAAAAGGTATAAAGAACACATAAGATATTACTTAAGATAAAAATAACATAGAAATACCCACTTAAAGATATAAGCCCACTAAGATAGGTTATATTAAAGAAAAAGGACGACACAAGGGACATCAAAAGAAGGTCAAGTGTCTTTTTATACAATGCTTTGTAAATGTAAATGCTGATAAAATTAGCAAATAATAATATAGCATTATAGTAAGTGCATGAGTGGACATAGTAGATAGTTTCCTTAGTATAAGGATCACAAGTTTTGGTGCATGAACCTTTTAAGAGCTCTACTATAAGGGCCATTGTCAGGAGGTAAACAAGAAATAAAAATAAAAAGATGCCTTTATCATCGCCTATTTTTAAATACGTAGAATTTTTTAGCCAGTCGTAGATCTTAGTCGTGTGAGGACTATCGATAAAATTAAGTGTTGTAAATACAGCTATTAGAATTGTTAGCTGTCCCTTTAAAAGCATTCCGAATTCCATGGGCTATAAAAAATTTTAAAGAAGGCTATTGGTTTGCGTCAAAGAACAAAACCCGCACGAAGAAAATAATTTAAAACCCATCCTTTGGTAATGCAACTTAGGTTTTCTCAATATTTTTTTAAAATTTTAGATTTAGCAATAGGATAAGCTATAATTAAAGTATGGAAAACAATATAGATATAATTAGACCATAAATTATTTCTTTTTAGTCCTAAATGCAGCCACTGATGTATTATTTATCAAGTTTTTTTAACCACCATCTCTGTTTTCTAAACGACTCGGTCGCACTTAAAAAACATATTAAACCATTTGAACAATTTTACATACAAATATTTATCAGTTTTCTCCAGCGAAAGCTACACCAAATAACCCTTTTCTAACAACAACTCTGACTTTGTGCTTGTTAAGTTTCTTCAAGGTAATCTTCTCTTCACATCGTCTTTTGGTCACACAGACTCTGTAGAAAACATCGCAAATTATGGCAAATATCTCATTACAATCATTTACATAAAGACAAACTGGTGACTTGTACTTGCACTCAAGATATTTTTTGATTTGTTTAAGTTTGCTAGGACAGCACAACACTTTTGGAATATTATATTTACTACAATCCTGATTCCTTTCCCTTACAACGTACTTTTCTTCTCTTACTGCGTTAGTCTCTTCTTGTGCTCGTAAAATGTAGGTTCTTCTTCCTGCTTGTCGAAAAGTGTACGTTTTTAGATTACTGACAACTTCCTTAGAAAGAAACGGTTTACCGTTATGACATTTCTTATTTTCTTTAAAACATTTCTTGTAACGTTTAACAAAGATCGGACAAGTTGTGGCTTCACATGATGAAGATGACGACGAAGAACTGCTACCTTCACAGGTCATTGGACAAGGATCTACTGGGCATAGAGGACAGGGCTTAGGACAAGGGGGACAATACGGAGGACAGGGATTGGGACAAGGGGGACAATACGGAGGACAAGGTTCAGGGCAGGGCGGATGGTAAGGAAGATGATGTGGTTCATGACGAGGCGGACAATGATTATAATTTCCTTCTTTACACCAATCGGAAACAGAAGAACTACTCATACAAACAATATTTTCTCTGGGACACGGGCAATCAGCCATACAGAATGCGTACTCACTCGTATTAGTAAATTTATCATAAGGCGCAAGAGCTCCACTCGGATATAAAACCATTGGATAGACATGATCGTTCCATCCAAAGACATAAGCATTAGGAACACAGTTATTTTTAAGCATCTCCATTAAGAACCTGATGTTTTGTGGTGTGGCTACTACACCGACTTTACCATTTGCACTACAAATATCATAAGGTGTATCACCGCATCTACCTTTTCTAATCTCAACGGAAATACCAAATACTAATGAAAGCAAAGATGCAACAAGAACGAAATTCATAATTTTACGATTTTAGACGCTTATATAGTTTTTTTTTTGTCGAACTAAAGACCGGATCAATAATTTCCTTATTAAGAAATATTAAACTTAAACAACAAACTATAAAAATTTGATCAAACACTAAGACCACTATGTGATTAAAATGAATTAGAGACTGTTTAATCTTTTTAATGTTAGATACTCTGTATATACTAAGTTTTATTTCGTTCCTTGCATATCTTTGATCAGATAAAGTTTAATGATCCAATAACGAGATCGATAAATTTAGCTAGTATGACAAACACAGAAATAAAATTACAAAGGACATACAAAACTGTTCTATATAATATGATTAATCTATAAAGTATTGTAAAAAGCTAGTCCAAATTATTCATGTAGGAATGAAAGTATCACAAGGTTACAAACATTTAGCACACGTTAAATGTTATTTTTGTATTATTATTATTATTATTATTATTGAAATGATTAATCTTATACGCGAGTCTTAAACTGGGCAAAGTCTGTAGATTTATAGAGTAAAGGCTACTAAATAATATTTTTTTTTATTCTCGATTAGGAGGAGAACTTACGCAACTACGCATTCTACTACATTAGTTATGTTTTTGTTTTTCTGTGTTTATAAAGCGAATGGTTGGACTATATGAACAAAAAATTGACATGAACCATTAAGATTCGTAATGATATTACTGTTTATAGGCAGGGCTTACAGAGCTAATATTGTAACGACTACTCGTTTTAAGTCAAAGGCGAAAACAAACAGGTTTATGGTAGTATTAAATATCCTCCAATCGTTAATTATACATTTGCCCCTTTCAATATACTTTACCTGATGAATATGACGGTCACACAAATATTTGGTGATGAATATGTGTGTCAGGTAAAATTTTGAATTTCGATTATTTAAGTTGAAGTTAAATATCCATATCGACCATCTATCTACAGAAATAAAAATATCTATCACACACTATGTAATAAATGTTTATATGGCTTTTTTTGCTTGCTGTTAGCGGATAGAGAATCATCATTTAGATCTCTCCTCATCGGGTACTAAAAGACTTTTACTTGCTAAAAAAAATCAGTAATACGCTTAGCTGCAACCCCTCAGCCGCATTTATTGATTATGGTCTTGGATTTCTGTGGGATTATACAATTTATGTGATCTTTAATTGAATCTTAATTCTAAAAATCGTAAAAAACAAAAAAAGTATTACATTCAAATCGATTAATGGCGATAAATATCGCCAAAAGGACCTTTAGCAACATTTTAAAGCATTACTTTGAGAAATGTGATTTATAATGTATCAGTATATATTTTTTTATTTGACAGTTTTAATACATGTGAACAACTATATTGTTTTGCGCTAAGATATGCAATTTTCCAACCTAACTTACAGCAATATGCACAATAAGGACTCGTATATAATCGTTTCACGTAATATATATAACAGACATTCTCACTGACAAGGGAGACAAATAAAATATAAACTATAATTAATTAATCAAATTGAAATATAAAAATTTGCGCGTACAATGGATAGTTATATCGAAAATGTATAAAAAACGTATCAGGTATTAAAGATACATGTAAATATTGTATTTGTTTAAAACGGGAAATCGCTTGACTTCTTTGAATTTCTAATTTAGTATACTTTTAACTATGTTATTAACATAACAATTCACTCAAATTTATTGTGTTTGACATCTTTCAATCAAAGCAATAACATTCATAAATTTCTTTTTATATCAAAATAAAACAAAACAAAACAAAACAAATTATCAGTAAGCGTTCTTGTTAACCCTGTAATTACATAACATATGTCATGCACCATATTCATCTTTAATCACCCTTTAAGCTACGAATTAATTGCGTAATAATTTCTGTGTTAATAGTCAAACATACAAGTTCTCTACCTAACTGTATAACATTCTATATAATGCGCAACATTAATATCCTTGTGAGTACTCGTGTTTTGTCTCTCTTTGTTTGTTTAATTATGATTACTTTTTGTTTATAAATCATATAAACATTTGCCATCAAATATAAGACCAAAAAAACAAATATATTTATGAGAATTGGAGGGAAAGAGGCCAAATTTCTTGATATCCAAAACCTGAATGATTTGCATCTTGATAATGATAAGTTAGACATAAAAACTTACATTGAGGCTGTTATGAATCAAACACGCCCCATAACTGATAACAACAGGCATTCATCTCATGAAAATCCAATAGAGCATAATAATATCATCGGGCTTGAATCCGAAATAGGTTTAAAGAACATTAATCCCGCTGTAGAAGACGAGTTTGATATACAAACGAACTCAATTGAAGTAAGCGTCTTCCCTCGCAATAAAGCTAATCCCTGTAAATCGTTATCTTCAAGAGCCTCTAAGTACTACAATAATAAAAAGTACCAGCTTTACAAGACCGAAATGTGCAGAAGCCATTCAGAAGTCGGATTTTGCAAGTACGGCAACAAATGTCAATTTGCGCATGATCCATCCGAACTAAGGGATGTTATAAGGCATCCTCGTTATAAAACAGAGACATGCAGAACGTTTTGGGAGGAAGGCGGCTGTCCTTATGGCAAGAGATGTTGTTTTATTCATGTGCCAAACAATTCTAAACACGACCTTTCATCACAGCTTTCTTCGTATCCGACACCTATAGTCGAGATTTCTGCTGCAAATAATGATTTTAATGATATTGTATATTCAGATGAAAGTTGTTGTTCAGAAAATGATTGTTTGTTTGGCCAGCCTAAAATAAACAATATGATAGAATTTAAAGACAAAAATGAAATTACATTCGATCTAAGCGAGATCAACCTTTCCAACATTGATATTGATAATACAAAAACCATCCAAGAGAAACCTAGTGTGAATAAATATGAAATTGATGAGTTATACGTCAATAGTATATTTGTGCAAGATCAAAAGCCCTTTTGGAGTACTAACGAGGCCAATATTTGGAGTGAGAATTCTCTATTTTATATCAAAAGAATCAATAGATTTTTTTGATAATGTAAAATTAAATCCTGTATCATTATTCTTTATTTTTAATATTTCACTGATATTACTTTTTGATCGAACGTATATAAATGTAACTGTAGAACCTTAGGGCATGAAAACATCCCATCAAGAATCGTATACTCTAGAAGACTCTTCTTCAACAGAGAACTCGCGCTTTGGATCCCCAGAGCTCATATTTATCTGTCTAATATTCGTTTTTGCGCCTATTTTAGTCCTCGCCTACCTAATATTCCTTAATTTACGAGTCAACAAGAAAACAGACATTAGCGAATACTAAAAACACAAGATAGTTTATTAAAACTTATTTACTAATCCTGTAGATCCCTTCTACATCGTGGAAAGATACTTTATCACCTTCTGTTTCCAAAATTAGATAATCTGATCCTTTAGATTTGATACATTTGTGTTTCTTATCGCCAGCAACTGCAAACTTATATAAATTCGACACAGGACAATCTTCAATCTTCAACTCCTCGCCAATTTGTACATCAAACCCGCCTTCTATTTGTAAAAGTTGGAAGATCTTGGAATCCTCAGCGGGAAAAACATCGTACACTTCTTTGACTCCTATGTTGCTGTCAAAAGGATAATCAATTTCATTTACGTCCTCAAAAGAGTTCTGTATGTAAATTTGGTAGTCGGTAATTTGTTCAACAATCTTTTCTTTATCCTCCACAGCTTGTTCATCCTGGCCACATAATGAGTCTAGTACGATGCCCATGTAGTCGACATCAAATAGTTCCATTGGGTCCGTATGAATGGTCGGCGGTATGAAATTCTCCAATGAGTCATCGTAAGGCTTAAAATCGTATGTTATCTTTGGCTCTAAATAAACAAAACCCGGGACAGGGTCGGGAATGTCATAATTCCAAACTAGCTTGTCTTTTATTGCTTCTTTTCAATTTTCTTCTTTACTATTTTTTGTGTCCATGGGGTATTTAAAACAGACTTTTGTGATAAGAATCGGTTATAACGGCTTTTTAAACTAAATTTGAAATAAACAATTTATTCTTTTTTATTTTGTAGTTTCTTAATCTCCAATATTTTAAAACCAATTGGTTTTTTTACTTCTCGTTTGCTTTTTGTCACAGGCTCGAGACTTTTGTATTTCGGAAACAGAATATTATTTTTAAAATCTTTGTATTTCTTATTGACGTCGCTTTGTATATCCTCAAAATTAATATCTTTTAGCAATTTAAGAGCAATCTCCTCGTTTACAAGCTCTAAAACTTGGTCAAAACAATCATCAATAGATATTTTTTTGGAGATTGTGTTTTCTATCACCCGTAGGAGTTCGTCCTTATTGTCTTTTGTATAACGAGAGACAACTGCCTTCCTATTGTTCATATTAAAGTTCATTTTACTTATTATAGCTCTATTAAGAAAGTCTGGGAGTTCATTTGAAGACTTTAAAGCACTACTAATAACAGAATAGTTTCTTATATTCTTATCTACTGTATTAATTTTTATTTTCTGTCTACCTTGTACTTCGATATTAAACTTATAGAACGGATCCATCACCTTAACGTCGCAATTGCCCGCTTTTTTGACATTTGTGAACTTTACATTTTCCTTGTGGAACCTTGTTAAGTGCTGTACGAGTTCAGATTTGTAGGGGAAAGCGTAGCACTTGTTATCAATACAGTTCTTAAAGTAGCAGCAATAGTGTTCATTCTTGTAGTGCTGCTCAAGGTCTTTGAAGGTGTTGTAATATTTGTATTTACTGCCAAGAATGTCGCATATAGTGCATTGGACGTGTGATATATTACAATGGCGTACCGCAGCTTGTTCATCGTATAAAAAAGTGTTGCAATGTACGCAAAACACATGGCCTTTAAAGCCTTCTTCTTCAAGCTTGCCTTTTTTATGAGCCTTCAATTCACTAATAGGATAAGTTTTAAACTCCCACCAAAACTCTTTTTTATTTTCAAAACATTCGTTACAAAGAAAAAGCGCATGCGTTTTGTAGTGCTTGTTGAGTTCGAATTTATTCTGAGTCTTATAGTTACACACTTTACAGCGTAGCGATAGGATATCCTTGACTTCTTCAAGACATTGTTTATTTTGATACACTACTTTATCGTCTTCAATTTCTTCGTTATTCTCTTCCTCCAAGTTTAACGATTTCACCACTGGCTTCTTACTTGTTTGTTTACACAAAGGACAGTTGGAGTTATTGTACAAAAAGATAAGTCTAATTCCACAGTTAATGCACACTTTGTGTTTACACTGATATTCTACAACAGTTTTGATTTCTCCGACACAAATCAAACATTCCATTGGGGGAGGGGAAAATTAAAAAATAAGCGTTTAATTTAGATTAAGTTTTAATTAAAAAGATTCTTCATTACACAAAGTCTCACCAGCCATCAACACGCTTTCCACTCTTTCCGGATATTTTTCTTACTCTTCTGCTTCCATTGAACCTTTTAAGCACCCTGTAAATGTGAACAGCCTTTCCATTGGCATCATCACAGCCCATTCTAACGATGTCGTCTTTTCCAAACAAGCTTAAATCACTTGCTGCCATGAGCGCCGCCTCGTGTGGAAATTTACAAATAAAAGTTTTCGGTGTGCCGTCTTTATTTCGCACTGGCTTGTGGTTTTCATCAATTTCTGTGTAAACAGTGTCCGGGAAAACATACAAAGAAGATCTTTTATCTACAATCCTCATCCTGTCAGAAAGGTCTCTAGCCTTTCGTCTAGTTTGAAAGATTTCAATATACTCGTCAAGAATTTTCTTCCATTTGCCTCTACCGAATCTTTTAACTCCCTCAATGAGTGCGTTTGTCTCTGCTTCGGTCCACCACAACTTCTTTTTTGGCGCTTTATAGCAAAAGCCTAAGTCTTCTTCTTCTCTATTTTCATTTATATGAAGATCGATTCTGTCGTCATCTTCTCTAAACTCATCAATAACAGTGTCTTTGGACTCTTTTGATTCGATATATACATCCTCTACTTTATCTGGTAACGAGGGCTGCACCTTTTTGCTTCTTCCGCGCTTTAGCCTTTTTATTGGAGAGTTTTGAGCGTGTAATTGTCCTATGAGCGTCTCTGAATCGCCAATTACAGTCTTATCGTTCATAGACCTTCTTCTCCTACCTTTTGTCTTTTTAACTGGGCTACTCGCGCTTATATTGTCGTCCTGGGATGACTTGTTGGCTTTACGCTGTCGACTCCAAGTTTTCTTCACCACTTTAGGCGTTTCTTCCGTATTAAGACTATTACTAATAATCGTTGAATTGTCCTGTGAGACATTGGTTTTACGCCTACGACTCTATGTTTTCTTAACTACTGCTGGCGCTTCTTCCGTTTTTATACTTCCTCTACGCCTAATTGTTGGTTCTGGCTCTAAAGATTCTTTTTTATTTTTACTTTCTTCCCCCATATTACTTGTGTTTGTATTGTTTACGGTGTTTTTTAAATTTAGATCAACGTCGATTACTTTGCTGATAATTTCTATATGGCCAATGGAGGTCTCTTTAGTGTTTTCTTCTGACTTCGTTTCAGGATTGATTTCCTTTTCCTGTAAAATTATTTTAGACTCAGCAATCTTAGGCTCTAAGTTCATTGACTCTTTTAGAGTGTTGTACGTTTCTTTATTGTTATTTTTATCCATAAAGTCTGCTTTAAACCTATTTAAAGCTGAGTTAAACGTTTCTACGTTGCTTATAGGTTGTCTAAAATTCCCATAGGAGCTTTTTTCTGTTTCCTCTGGCTGTGTCATGTGGGGTTTTGAATTTTAAATTATAATTTAGATCCGTTAAAGATAAAATAATTTAGAGTTTAACGGTAAAAAAATGGTAGAACGAGATAAAAATTATTTCTTAAATCCGTAAAATTAACTTTTTGCCCACACTTACACGTATAATATTTAGAATATTGACTTGTTAACAATTATAAATAAACAGAAGCTTCTACAAATATTACATATTCTTTTATTTCGAATAACGTATTTCGGGATGAGCACCGACACCTTCACAGTTGTCGTAGACTATTTGAGCCACTTTTAGAGCCAAAAGATCCGTCTCTTGAGACTTTGGTGCCTCTGCATATACTCGAACCAGATCTTCAGTGCCAGAAGGTCTAACAAAGGCCCTTCCATTAAACTTGGTGACTTCAACATCGATTAAGCCTTGTAAGTAAGCCGGTGACTGTACTTCATTATTATCATTAACGACAATTAAGTTTTTGTCTTTTACTTTAACTGTTAACAAACGTGACGGATATTCAGCGTATGTTTTAAGATTGTCAGTAGACTTAATCAAACATTTATAAACTAAAAAATTGGCGAGCGCGTCTCCGATGCTTTGATCGAACATGTTGCTTAGTACTTTTAAGATTTGGTGGTGCTGCGAATTACCATTTTCAAATGTCTTAATTGCGTTATTGCTAAACATTACACTGCCATGTCCATTCGGTTCAAAGTATACACCGATGTCATAATTTCTAGCCGCACGTACAAAGTTTTTGACACCCGTTGTTTTTCTTTCTGATTTGAATTTCTTTATCTCCTCAAAAACAGCATTGTTTGAGTAGTGTGAAAGGACTACGCCAATGACAAGTTTCTCTCCGATTTGTTCAAGTAAAGACGCAAAGTAGTTGGCTAAAAACACTGCCTGTGCATCGCCATCAATCAGAGTAAATCCATTCTCAAGCGTAAATAAGACAAGTCTATCAGCGTCTCCATCAAAAGAAGCGACTAACTCTTTTTTAAGCGTGCTAAAGGCGTTTTCGCCCAATTGCGGCGGCTTCATGTGCGTTTTAACATAATCAGCCCCGCACTGGTAGTTTAGAACGCCATCTTTTTGGTTTAATATAGTAAAATCGATTTTGTTTTCTGCCTTTCCATAAATTTCATCGAGTTTTTGCTCTACTACACCGTTAGAAGTATCAACGTAGACGTGCGTATTGACTTTAGTTAGCGCTGTCAGCCTATTAAAATTACTCACAAGATGCTCAATATAGTCCGACTTATCAACAAGTTTGTTTTCTGCATTCGACTTTCGTATAAGATAGTGCATCTCGGGCGTGGTCACCTCGCCATAGTCCTCGACTGTACAATTTACAAGGCTTAGCGCCTCTTTTATTGATTTGACAATCTCGACGCCAGACTCCCTTGTGTCTCTTCCAATGACGACATGACCGGTTACACCATCATTTATGTCAGCAAAGTTGCTAAACTTCCGAAATATTTTGTTCAAAACATTGTTAAAATCCTCATCATCACAATTGACAAGTTCATCACTGCACGTTTCCCACGATTGATCTAACATATTTCCATTGTGATCGATAAACCTTACCCCGTTGTAGTCCGCCGGGTTGTGGCTGGCCGTTATAACAAGTCCTATTCGTTTGCCTGCAAAGGAGGACGAACGTAGGTAGGCTATAAATGATGCCCTGGTTATGATATTTATAAGGCCGTCTGAGTTGCTCCTATAGCCAGCTGTTCCGTAATAAACAGGAGGATAAGTTTTTTTAAGCCTTGCTACAATTTCGATTTTTCTTCTCATTCAAAAAGGGTCTTCGATTTTTTTTTATTGCCAAAACAAATTTAATGTTTTGGATTAAATTTTAAATCACCTAAACAACTTTGATCGTCTAAAACACAAACAATGATTATAATAAAGATTTTTAATTGTAAAATTAGTCAATCCACGGATTGTCTTCGTTTACTATTATATTTTTTGTTTTCATAACCTTGATTTCCTGACAATCTTCGTCTGTTGGCTGGTTTTTAGTCTCACAAGGCTGTTCAACAACCGTTTCATTGTTTTTTAACATGCTGAAATACAACTCATAGCAGCTGGTAAGTGTAAAAGGCCTTATACGTACGACATTAATTCCGAATAAACTCGACAGGCCGTTTTGATGTTTGTCATCAATAGTAATTATCAGTTTATCCTTCTCTATCTTTATGATTTTATCGCGAAGATCTAAAGAGAGATAAACGGAATTGATTATTTTATCGACACTATCTTTTATTTCCTCTGATAGGCCTATCAAATTTTGTTCATCGGCGAAAGTGATTGGGCTTTTTTTAAAATCAAAAATCGAAACAATTCCGCATTTTAATGTGCGGTTTAACTTTGCAACAAGTTGTGTATATTTTTTTACATTGTAATTTTTGCTTTGTAGATCAAAAAGGTGCAAATGTCTGGCCTTTGTGACAGCAACGAACATCAATTGCCAATCGTTCGTAAATCCGCGCTTATACTTTACAATGCTGTACTTAACGGGTTCAATGTTTTTATAGACAGTGACATTTTCTTTACTCAGTTCGTTGCTAATCGACTCTATAATATTATTATAAGCCGTAATCAACTTGGCATCTTGCTTTTCCTTGCTTTCGTCGCTGATCGCGTCAAAATATCTTTCTTGTTTATCGTTATTTTTTTTTCTATATTAACTGTTTCAATTAAATTAACATAAACGGACTTTTGCAGCTTCACAAAATTTCTTAATAGATTCAAATATAATTCTGTCGTACACTTTAGCTTATCCTCAAACATTTGGATTCTAGACTGTATCTTAAGATCGTTTTCCTCTTTTGCTTGATACATTTTTTTGATTGCCAGCTTTAACTTGACGTCTGTGATCCATGGATCTTGTTTATTTATCCATGTAGCCTTGTGCTGGTGTTTGATCTGCTCAATTTCTCCTAATCGGTTATTATTGAGCTTTATGATGTCACCTAAATCGTTTTCTATATGCGTTGTCTCCGTATTGATATGAACCAGCAGTTCTTCTATGTCTTTTGCGATAGTCAGATTATGGAGTGAAGACATTTCGCTAAAAACAACTCTCTGCTTCTCGCCCATCTTTAATAGATTAATCAAATTAGTATCGTTCCAGGAGGTATCTCTAGGAATCTGTGCTGCTCTAAATAACAAATCCGAAGACTTTTTATAAATTGCATCGATGTGTTCTAGGTAGTTTTTTAGGTATAATGATTTTTCCTTTAGAATTTTATAGGAGTTAACGATTTGCCTGACTTCATCCATAAAAATAATGAATTACGAGTTTTATTTACGTGTTTCAAGTTTGTTTTACAAGATTGGCAATTTTGAAATGTGTCGCAAAATTTTGATCAAACAAATAAAATTTGTATATTTCCTTAAAAGGATAAATTAAATTATTTACAATAAAAAAAATATCGTATAAGATGTTGATTTTAATTTGACGGATAGTTTTGTTGATGCTGAAATATAAAAGTATAAAAACGGTTACTAACCCACTACAGTAACTCTATCTAACTTGTAAGATATATGTAAAAAAAATAGTAATAGCAGGGAGAACCAGATGCAATTACATATAAAATGTATCTGGCTTGAACATCTGTTAAAGTTTTGACAGCGTGTAGCATAAATAAGGCCTCATTTATAGTGAATGTACTCGTTAGATGACGCACACTAATTATATCCATCTTATTAAAAACACCACTAAACACATTCTTTCGACCTTTAATTAACAGTTAACAATTTTATTTAATTTTTTCATTTCCCTATGCTACTTTTTATAATCTGAATACACTGCTCTCGTATATTCGGAGTCAAACTACAAATCTCCTGATGGTTATAGCTGATAATCCTATCTCCTTCTTTATTTATAATAGCTTTATGTCCATCCTTAAAATCAAAAATCAATGTGCTGTCCGCCATAACAAACAGTAGACCGTTTTGTATTCGCCTTACCTTCGCTATAAAAGACGGTTTAATGTCCGCAAACGAAAAGCCAGTGTCAAAGGTTTTTATAAAGTAACAAAGTACTTCGTACATTTCCTTTAACCCACTAGGAATGCTACTTACCAGGTGCTCCTCCTTAATGTACACCTTCTTACCGTTTTCTATATCGGGCTGTATCAAAATTATTCTTTTTCGCGATGTCTCCAACATTATATTTTTGTTATCATTAAAATAAAACCCGAATACACCAGAACGTAACACGTATCCAATCCCGCGGTATTTGGAAATCGGAATTGAAAACAACACGTAATCGTTTTCCATTTCCGTTTCTTCGAACGTGCCTGTGTGAAGATTTCTGTAAATGCGAGACAAAAAATGTTCTTTCTTATTTAAAAAGGTATGTTCAAGAATGTCTTCAAGCGTAGGCCTTTCAAGCGGATTGGTTGTTAAAATTTTAGTTATGAGGTCGATGGACTCACTGGATATATTACAGTCATCGGGGAAGATGTAATTGTTGTGTTTGATCATTTTATAAATTTCTTCGACGTTCTTTTTCTGAAAGGGTGGGACACCAATGAGTAGCGTATAGATGATTACACCAAGAGACCAAATATCGGCTTCGTAAGAATGGCCCCCTGCCTTACCAAACAGTACTTCGGGTGCGATGTAGTTAGGGGTACCGCACATTGTAACCTTCCTTTCTCCATTTTTTATGATGGCCGAAAGCCCGAAGTCGCCTATTTTGATGTTCAAACGCGAGTCCAAAAACAAATTCCCTAGTTTTAAGTCCCGATGTACCACATTCATATCGTTATGAAGATAAAGGAGACCCGAAATGATCTGCTTTACAAATTTTATTACATATCGCTCCTTTAACTTACCGTTTCTTTTTAGTAAAGTATCAAGCGCACCTCTCTCACACAGTTCAAGCAACATGAACACATAGTCTTCGTTTCTAAAGTGCCTGTAAATTTTTACAATGTTGGGGTGATTGAGCATCGAGTGGATGACAATTTCCGATTCTAATTTCTCCAAGACCTTTTTGCTTTTAATATCCTTAAGTTTTACTATCTTCATGGCAAAGTTTTCTCCTTTCCCATTGTCAACTAGAAAGCACTGTGCATAGGCCCCCCTGCCGAGGAGTTTAATCAGCGTGTACCTCACACCAGTTTCGGGATCGACAATTTTTGTTTGCAATTGAAAATACGTTTCGACTTTTGACGACATCTGGGGATAGTTGAAATAAAATTTATTTTAAACTCATTTCGAACTCAAACACACAAAGATATCACCAATGACACGCCAATCTCCCCTAGAACAATCCAACAAACGGTATTAGATTAATTTCTTTCGATAACCCCAATGTTTTTATTTTCTAAAGACTATTTTTTAAAACAGTTAAAACAGCTTGTTCCGACAGAAGAACACATTAAAACAATAGGACTGTACATTAAGACATTCAAAGAAGAGCACAACAACATTTTAGATGTATTTTCCCACGTGTACAATACATCAAACATCCACCACAAGTTAGTCTTGATGTACCTAGCTAATGAGATTCTCCAAACAGATAAAAGTTATGACACCGAATCGATCCAATTAAAGAAAATGTTGAGAGATTTTATCCAAAACAACTTCGGAAAGACGAAGGCGGAGGCTAAAAAACACCCACCGATACTTAAGAAACTCAATGACTTAGAGAACGTCTGGCAGGAAAGAAATATTTTACATCTCGACAATACGTTTTGTAAAGAAGAACTTTTTATAGAAATAGACAATTGCAATGGCAACCGTCGCCTTATCATTGACGTCTTACGAATTTACTTGGACCGGCTCATTAAAGAGGAGGAAGAAAGCAACACCGAGAAGGTTTTAAATTAAAAGTATTGCTTATGGACGTTGGAGTTTGTTTGTTGCCTAATTGAAGATTTTTTTATTTGTTTCACATCAAAAACATGACACTTCAAACTACCGCCAATAAAATTTTAAACTGCCTTTTTGACGGTTTTTAATTTCAATTTTTTATAACCGCCATGTCAAAAATTTATAAAATAGAAAATGAAAATCTTGTAGACCATTACAAGCCTCTGACAAAAAATTTAGATGATGTCTTAAACAAAATTGATGTAAAACTAATCAAAACAAGCCAAAACTATCTTGAATTTGATCTTATCAATGTCCATTGTAGCATTGCAAATGCAATTAGGAGGATTTTAATTAGTGAAATCCCGACAGTCTGCATCGATAAAATCTCAATTCGAGATAACACGAGTGTCCTACCCGATGAATTCTTAGCTCATAGACTGGGACTAATACCAGTAAATGTTTCCCCAGAGGACGTTGAATTCTTATCTATCGAACACGACAGTTCCAATAGCATTTATTTCACATTAAAAGCTCACAACAAAACAAAAGAAATTGTGGAGATCAAAAGTGACGACATTAAATGGGTCCCGCAGGGGGACCAACAGGAGGTTTTAGGCACTGTTGAACTAAAGAAGGGGATACCGATAGCCAAACTTGCACCTAAACAAAAAATAGAAGTTGACATGATAGCCATTAAAAATATTGGGAGTGTCCATGGCAAGTGGAGTCCCGTCTGTCCCGCTACGTACAGGCTGATGCCCCTAATTGAAGTGGAGGGCGTTTACGACGAGGACGCGGACAAACTCAAAGGCTGCTTTTCTGAGGGGGTGATCGATATAGTTGAGGAAAATGGTAGGAGAAAGGCAGTAGTCAAAGATCCTCGCCATGATACGATAAGTAGGGAGGTTTTGAGACACAAAGAATTCGAAAATAAAGTCTTCTTGGGAAGAAAGTCGGATCATTTTATTTTTACCATCGAGTCTGTCGTCTTGGACCCCGTGTATCTCCTAAAGAAGGCGTTGGAGATTTTTAAACAGAAGCTTTTAAAATTACAAACGGAGCTTAAGAAATTGTCAACTAAAGACGTCTAAACCAAATAAAGTTTATTTTATCAACACAAATTTAAATTATTGCAATATTTTGATAGATTAAATTTCTAACGTAATAGAAAAGATTCGAATGGTCCCCCTCAAGACGAATTTCATTACCGTCTATTGTAACTAGAGTGTTGTTTTCTACTACCAAAACATTTCCATTGGCTTCGACTTTCAAATTATTTTCAATAAATTTTTTCTTAAGGTCGTTTACATCTAGATTGGCTACCATAATGTCTTCGGGTTTCCCGAGGTACTCGATTTTGTTGTTAACTTTTTTACCTTCAAACTGTGCGATTTTGTCATCGTCAATGTTTTTGTATTCGATTTGAAGGAACTCAGGAGAGAGATTAACGATACTCACGCTCGTGTCTAGAGATAGATTAATTATGGCATTACAAACGTACAGTTGGCTCTTGGACATAAAGTACAAAAGAGAGTAATAAAACATTTTGGCCGAATCCTCGTCGGTTGGAACAATGACGATCTTTTCAGGTTCTGCGTCCTGTAAAATCATTTTTATTGAATTCAAATCGCAAGTACCCGAAAAGTTTAACGTCGTTGTTAGGCATTTTAATTGAAGGCCCGTTGAAATTAATTTTTTATCCTCCACGTAAAGTTTCTCTATCGGTTTCTTTTCGGCTTTAACTTCTTCAACGTGCAATCTTTTCAGTTTAAATCTTTCTTTATCGATGTATTCGCCATAATTATCGTAATTTCTAAAGATTTTGTTTGGCGGGAAATACATTTCTTCTTCTAAATTATTTTGGGTCTCATTAAAGCTTGTTCTTGCTTGGCATTCGATTTGCCGTAAATCAAATTGTACTCGACTTCTTCGGTTTGTAAATTGTTTTCATGGGTTGTGGGTTTTAAATCGGTACCCCCTCTCCAAATCTCGAAACTGTTGGTGCTCCAATGTTGTTCTTTTTCCTCGCTGCTATCCAAGACTTCTTCTATTATATCGCTTATCTCCGAAGAATCTTCGGCTACCTGTTCTACGAGCCTGCCTGTAAAACTATAAATTAGTTTATCTTGAGATTCGTTAATTAATTTATCTTCCTTATCTAAATTAAAAAATACAAGAACTGTGTTTTCGTTGTTGTATTTATTCAATAATGAAGCGCTTATCGGAGACAAAACATCATCGTCAACAACAATACATATTTCAAAGTCCTTCATTTTCGTATAAAATTCGATAAAATCGATATTATCAAATTCAAAGGGGTTGCTTTTCTCTTTGTAAAAGGTTTCTAATGTTTTGGAGCCTGTCCATTCTATCATTGACTTAGCTCGCTCTATAAAGCTTTTAATATAGTAAGCCAAACAGACATTTTTGGTGTGTTTAAAGGTGTTGACTATAAGCAAAAGCTCCAAGACTCGTTGGTAGTCTACAAAAAATATAATTTTCATCTTCTTTTGAACGTATTTTTCTATAAACTTTTTGATATCTTCATCTCTAGTCTTACACGAAATGTCTTCCCTGTAGACATAACTACTATTGGTAACTAAAAGAAACGGTTGTTTTATCTTTGTTAAATCGACACCGTCTAATAAATTTTCCTTTCGATGATTCAAATTATAGCCTATAAAGATGTCTTGAACACCTACCGATATTTTATAAAGTGCCGATCCCAACGAATAACCCGAATTAAATGCACAAATAGAAACATCCGAAATATTAAAAGGTTGCATATATTTAATGTCTACAACGATGTCTGTATTGTCTAATATATTGCTAGTCTTCTTCATATCGAAATTGTAAAATGTTTTAAGCGTGTTCATGTGTTCTTCTAGCACAATGTTTCCCAGTATCTTACAAGGCAGTGTCATATAAATGGACTTATAATAGTTGTGGCTCATAATAAAAGGCAAGGCCCCAAGATATTCAATGCCAAAACTTGTTATAATAATAACATCACATTCTAAGATTGTTTGTAGTAGGTCAATGTATGCACTGGTGTCCATAAACTGATTAGTTCCACAATTAACAAGTATTTTTACATCGTTTAACTGAAGGAGGTGGCAGTAAATTCCCGGTGTTTGTATTAGAGGCGTCAGCTTAACAACATTTTTAGTCATTTGAAGGGGAGGAATTTTATTAGAAGAAAGCCGTTTAGTCAATGTAAAGGCACACAAAGACTAAAAGAGAGTAACAAATGGATATTTTTGTAGATAAATTAAACTCAACGACTAAAACGGTCATTTAAGATAAACTTTAAATATCAGGGATAAAATTATACCACAAAGAGAGTAGCTAATAAATGCCATACTTAAGTCCGGTATAGCGCACCAATCCCAAATTTCTTGTGGTTTTTGTAGCCTTTTGTTTTTATACAACATAAATGTCAATTTAATGCCCGAATCGTAATTAAAATCATATTCAAAACTTTTAGCAAGTCTTTTGTGGAGACTTATAGTTGTTCTTTGTTTGGGACACAAGAAAGCAAAGCATGTTCTTGTTGTACCGTGTGGGATCTTTTTGACATTCAAATTGTCAAAAACCGGATGTACATTGTTTTGTGCCAATAGGAAATAGATTTGGCCCGTCCTTTTGCTGATTAGCTCTATTTTCGAAGAGGCGTTGCAAGCTTCTTTAACTTTTATTTCATAAGCGCTGGCCAGCAGTGCAAAGACAAACATGGGCCATTACAAGATCAAAGTCCTGAACTACGTTTGACCCGACCTTTTAAATCTCAATTGTGTCTATTACACGCATATCGAACCACCTTTTTAATCTTAACCCATTTTACACTTACTTAATTAGTGATTACCTTAAAAAAAAGAAAGGTAACCAATAGTAATCATAAACAATGCTTAACAAACTTGTTTGTTTGTCGTACGAAACAAAAAACTTTTCTTTAGACTTAAAAAGAGAATATTTTGTCACCCCATGAAGTTAATTCCCATAATCTCAGTGCTGTCCGTTATTTATATCACCTGCTCAAATGATCAATCTAAAAAAGACTTGAAAGAAGTTAAAACGAAAGAGGGAGACAGAACAGGGGAGAAGTCAGAAAAGTGCTGCGATGACTCAGAGAAAGACTCCCAGAAAGAATCTAGCGACGATGATAAAGACTCTAAAAGGAATGCAAAGAGGAGGAGTGCGAGTAAAGACCAAAGAGAGAGTAAATCCAATAATGGAGCTTCTGTTTCAGATCAAATGACACTAGTGACGTTTATTGGGTACATTCTAATGGCCTTCTAATTAAAAAGTTGTAAAATCAGTTTTATTGTCTGCCAATAGAGAGAAGGCAAACTACGGGAAAGTTTAATTGTTAGCAAATAGCGTCTACTTTTAAGAACACCCATGTAATGTTTATGGCTCATGACTCAATTCAACAAAGTTTACATCCGCTTTAATATCATAGTTACCTGTTGATCATACAAATAAGTTCTACTTTAAACTACTACAAATCTTCAAAAGCCCATCACATTGTGTTAGTCGGGTGCCGTTTACAAAATAAAAATCTTTTGTGAAACGAAAACAACAAAAAGAAATTACGAAACATCTTTTTGATAAATTAAAATAATTAAAAACCCAATACGAGCGTAAACAATGACACAAAAGGAAGAGGGCAATTACACTGATGAACAGGTAGTCCACGAAACTTATACAAAGATGCATTGGGGCTTCTTTAAAATCCTCATTACCCTTATATTGATTATAGCTGGCAGTGTATCGATATACTTCGGGATAAGCCCCCTTTTAGACATGGACTATGGAATTAAGAGCTTTGCCAATCTAGTCTTTGTACTTTTCAATGTCTACTACATTATAAGTTTCTTTGGGGTTGTTAAGACTAGTCAGTTTATCTTTTGGTGTGGAAGTTACACGCTGTTAATCTTTTCAAGTTTTATGTTTTTCTTTTACGATGAGATTTTTGTCTAGCAAATGAAGTAGAAAATAAAAATTTACATAAAAGTTTTAAACTTGGTCGCCCATCTCACAACATAGTTTTTATAGACATTTGTCGCTTTTAAATATACGCAATTCCCTTTTAAAAGCCCTTTATGGCAAGTGCTAGAGAAAATGAAAGAGATAGCACCGAAAACGACCTCGATATCGAAGATGAAGTGTTTTCGAGGTACAAGCAATCTAGAATCAAAGAACTCATAGGTGGAGTTGTAGAAATAACAACTGAAAATGATTTAATAGAAAAGTCACAATGTGAAACAATGATAGTACATTTCTATAAAGAAGACTTCAAAGCTTGTACTGTGATGGATAAAGAGTTTTCTAGAGTTCATAAAGATTTTGATGACATTAAGTTTTACAAAGTTAAAGCCGAAATTGCACCAGTCGTAACTCAAAAATTAAATATAACCGTTTTACCGTTTTTAGGATTTTTTAAAGACGGTTATTTTGTTGATCAAGTCGTTGGCTTTGAAGGGATGGGAGAAGAAAGATTTAACCCAGAGAAACTCAAAAGAAGGATTAAAGACAGTAATATTTACAAACCTGTTTCATATATTAAATAATTTGATTATAACCCTTATGGAATGTAGTGAAGTTTATGATACCATACTAATAGGTAAAAATCCTTCTATTTACATGTGTGGCATTTATATTCAAACTTACAACATGAAACAAATGTTGATAAACGAAGAGTCCCGTGAGTCTTTAGACTTTGTGGGCCATGATAAAATTTCTGGTTTGTTAGATGTTGCAAATAATGAAGATCTTGTAGTGCGTCTAGAAAAACAGTTACAAAATCTAGGAGGGTGTGTGACAGAAGATCAAGTCATTGAAATAATTTATGATAAATGTTTTACTGTAAGGTGTCAAAGGGGGACTTACAAGGCAAAGACTATTGTAGTCGACTCAAAGGCAAGAAAAACAAACGACAAAGGCTGTTTTTATTCTTTAGAGAACACTCTAACTAAAGAGGCTATTGAAATGATGGCCAATGGCTGTAAAACGTCTTTTAAGGTTAGAAAATTTATTACTTAAAAGTTTGATTGCCTTTATAGAATACTTTTTACATACTGTTTTATCTCTTCGTTATATTCGGGTTTGATAATCAACACTCTCTTCTCGACATCCTTGTCAATAATACAATTTTTATCAGCACAAAACTTGTAGACCTTTTGAAAGTCGATTAAATTAAGGAAATTGGAGTAAAGATAGCCCGCATGACACTGAATTCGATTCCTTTTAGACTCCCACAGTCTAATCTGGTTGGAAATAGTCACAGGCAGGTCTCCTATGTAAATAGAAGATTCTAAAAAATGGACTATTTGAGAGCTAGTCACGCCCTTTTCGAAGGCCCTATTGACACTTTCTTCTGTAATCATCCCCTTTAAGAGATTAGGCAATTCTAAATGGATTTCAGAAAATAATTTTATAATGGAAATCTCATACTCGGACTTAGTGTAAGCATATAATTTAAAATTTGTTTCTATTGTTAAAAACGAGGCCGATCTTGTTTGGACTACCCTAAAAATGTCCCTAAAAAACTTATTAAAGATTATTTGATCTTTGCTGGCATTCATCAACCCTAAAGACTCGAGAAATTTAAAAAATCTCATGTTGATGGGCTTCAGGGGCTTGTAAACTACATTAATTTTCTTCCCTCCCAACTCAAGCAAAGCAATTAGATTGTCTATTTGCTCATCGATAGTCCTATTAAAATAAGAAAAGCCTAAAACTACCAAACTCCAGATTTGTTCTTTCCTTGATTTGAGTAAAAGTTCAAAGCCTAAATTCGTAATTTCCCCGGTTGCATCTATAAGCTTTCCGTAATGGAGAATTTCTAATACACCGTAGCTTTTATTATTCGTTTTATTGTTAACTATAAATTTTAAAATATTTACAAACCTTGAATTATCACCATCTATAACGGTATTAACCGTTTCAACTTCTTCAAAGCACACGTTTCTGTTTATCTCACAAAAGCCTTTCATAAGAGACGACCTAAAAGACTCATTAAGATACAAATTAGAGTCTTTTTTAGTAATCAATCCTAGCTCACAAAGCTGCTTTAAGGATTCCTTAATTGTTTTCTTGTTAGTCAGGGATTTTAGCGATGGCGCTGTTATAAGTAAATCAAAGAACAATCGATTGGTTGTTTTATCAAAAAGTTTTATGAAGGACGAACAGAAAATAGGCGAAGAATAAAGTTTAGCCTTATCTTCCTCTTTTAAACTTCCAATGAGACTAAAAATGGTTGTGGCAGTTTTCATAAGTGGGGTGGGGTGAGAATAATCAAAATTATTTCGGTGAGCTAACATGGATCAATGTTGTAGGTTTTGAATGACTTTAGAGCCGTGTGGTATGGTTGTTTTGAATACAAAAGATTGGTAAACTATTTCTTAGTATTTGTAAATATTGCAGAGGCAGACAAATGTAATTGTATAGCTAGAGTGCAGTTTGTGTAAAAGAAAAGGTCTTTATAATGCAATTTTAATAAATTGTGCAATTATAGTTGTTATGAGATGTATCATATATTCTATTTAAATACTACTTGTCGATAACAAGTTTATGATAAGATGTTTATTGGTAATTACACCCCTCCTAAGGTGAAGTTGTTTATATAGTTTTGCGAGGGAAAATTTCCCTCTAAAAGATCATCCTTCGAATATGTGGTTAGAGCATACTACAACCTCGTAGGAGCCAGAGGCACCTACGACACTACTAATAAATACCCTTAACTTACAATATTTTTAATCATAGCATTTGAAAATTGTCAAAAGAAAGATTTTGCTTGGCTTTTTATAAAAAGTATCAGCTTTTATGTTACTAAATTTAAAGCCTCCTATTTAGAAATGTTTAAAATCAAAAGAGTAGATGTAATTATAATACAGGGAAATTCAAAATGTTTATACTTTCCTTTTTATAGACTTGTCAAAGACAAACTCTTAAGTAAATCACATTAGAATTTTCACTAAAAATAACAAAAATATAGAGGTGTATTAAAGGTTTGATACCTTCTTACAAATAAACAGTGTCTATCCGGTTACAAGATACTAATTTTTCAACTTTGACTCAAAATGTTTACGTTGATGCACCGACATTTTTATGAAAACACATAGACCTCAATAGTTGACGTATTGTATGCCTTTTTTGGCAAATACGAACGCTTTAAATGATTAACTTTACCCACAATATCATTTTCTTCTGCTTAAAATAAATTCTAAATTTATTGGCCATTAACTGTGACCCTATCTGCCGTGCTAATCTATTGAATCGTATGGTTTAAATTAATACTATAAAAGGTTTCTTTTTGACATCGCCTATGGTTTGTACATTTTTTTTCCTTTGTAACTTTATTTTTGGACTTTTAATCACTTTAATCTAAAATTTTAAATCAACCCAACTGGTGATTTAAGTTATCAAAGGGAAAAGCTTTCATAAGTGACTTCAATCGCATCCTCCTTGTACCAGAATATTAACAAGTATATGTATTTTATACACTACTAAATGGCAGTTCAGTATTTTGGGATTTTTGTAAAATTGTATAAGATTTTCCAATTACGATCAACGCTTTATTCGGTTAAATTGGAGTAGATAAAGATAAGGAAAAAGCGTTTTACCCTTCATGACGACCGCAATATCTACCGTGCTAACCAAAACATTGGGTGCTTACTGTAAGGATAGTTTATATATAATTTGCATACAGGGCGCTTCGGGTTCCGGTAAAACAACTTATAGCAAGTGGTTGGAAAAAACTTTTAACAAAGCAGGAATACAAACGTATTTGTTACATCTTGATGACTTTTTCAATTTTTCGAATGGCTCTAAAGAAAACGATTACAATTTTGACTATGATAACCCGGCTACTATTAGGTGGGATGCTGTAGATCATGTCATAAGGTGTTTGATAAGCAAAAACAAAACGATACCGTCTTATACAAGATCAGATCTATTGGATAAACATAGGGGAGAAATAAAAAATCCGGGCTATAATGTTGTCATAATAGATGGACTTTACTCGTTCAATTGCTTTGGTAAGGAACGATTTAATATTAGTCAATTCGATCCGTTTGATTCATTTAAAGAACTAAGTCAAGAGTACGTTACAAACGACAATCTCCTTTTGATTAACAAATCAGAATGCAAACAAGAAACACCTGTTGATCAATACAAGAAGATTTTGATTTTAAATGTAAGATTTTCAATTTGTTTTAAACGGCTAACTAATATAAGAGTACAGAGAGATATCGAAGAACGTAAGCTAATTTTTAATGATGTATTTCCCAGAATTTGTAATTTTGTGTGGCCCGCCACAGTGAGATGGGTTTATTCAGACAAGTTTAATGCTGATATAAACATTCAACATGGTAATTTTAACCGAAAAGCAGTTGAAGACCTTTCTGATGAGTTATTTAGGTTCTTCAACATTAAGAATTCGCGTTTAAATATGGATATTAAAACAGAAATAACATCGTGTGATAAACTCAAATGCACACCGGGATGTGATGGAGGACAAGACAATTGTTCTTTATACTTAGAGGATGATGTATGATGTTAATAAACAATTTTATCATCTTTAGTGTTTATTTTTCAATCCTTAATATTGTGTACCACATTCGGATGCTATATAATATTGATTCAGTTGGTTTTCGCTTTAAAAAACAATAAAAAAAAACATATGTCTCATTACAATCTCTTTTTTGTTTATAGACAGGATTACAATATAAATATCTTATTGAGACTCGACACTGGAGAGTTTGTTTCTGGAAGCGTGAATTGAATAACTGTATACGAATCAGCTCATGAGAATGTAAGATATAGCAAATATGGTCCCAAGACCCTCCATTTCCAACTCTTTCCCAACTGTGTGACAGAATGAATGTTTAAACAATATAATATACCCGAATAAATTAATTGACTTAAGTCCCAGCAACAAAATTTGAATAAGAAATTGATTTTTTAAATATTGGTTAACGGAAAAATGATCGATGAAATAACTTTTGAAAATCACAGTTCTATTTATGAGTCGTGTCTGCCATGGAAGTAGAATTAAATATAACAAAAACAACATTACCTCGTGGTTTAACCATTAATGATTGGATTTAGATGTCAATTTACCTGACAACATTGTTTAATTAGTTCATGTGTGTTTACTTGCACTCGAAAAAATTATCAATCCCTTTTATGAAAAAACATTAGAAGCACTCTGATACGGTATAATAATGTGTTTAGCTCAGAACAGATTACTTAATCAAATTTTCATTTGGCTTTAAAGCTTTTATCATTTGCAATTCATTACTAGCGTTGTGTATTTAACATATTGATAACGTCAATGTAGCCGGAAAAAAAATTGTTTAAAATATAAGTTTTAGTATGCCTACGCTCTCAGGTATTATAAAAATATTGTACTAAGATTTCAAATTTCTTGTATTTTTCAAACTTTATATTTTGTTTAAAAAATCCTAGACATTGTAGATTTATCCTCTTATAAGTTCCTACATTGCACATGTATTTTCACAAATTTAACGTTTCAGCACTAATTTTTGAATTAGAGTCGAGCTTACATAAACAGACTACTAACACAACAAACCAGCAAACAATCTTTTCACATGCTTCTAATTCTAGATCAAGTTTAGGCTACAACGTTGATATTCGAAATACAAGTCTATACTTTATTCGACCTATCTCATAAATAAGACTTATGTGTCAATGTATCAGACATAAATAGTAATTTATTCAACTGAATTCAATAAGCAAGTTTAAAGAAATACTTGTAACTGTTTGAGCTTAAATTGGTTTAATTCGTTTATTATAGTTATTCGGCATCGCTAATCTGCTTTACGAATTTTTTATGACAAAAACACTAGAAAAGTCAATATGACGTAGTAATTTAAAAATTTGCAAGCAATGAAAATAGGAGATGTGTGGTGAGACGTATATAAAGTGGATATGCGAAATTCTAAAATAACTAAGATGCAAAGAGCAAGAAATAAAACTAATATATCATCGATCATGTGGTAAAAAAACTCTAAAAGGCACTGTGTAGTTTTATATAGACTGCAACACAATCTATATTCGACCAAGGTCTTTGAGTATTTAGAAACAAATCAATTTTTAAGAACTAGCAAATTAAAACCTTTAAGAGAATTATATGACTAATCAATAGTGTATATCACATAAATACCTAGATACTAAATAAGTTGCATTTTATTCTGTGCTTTTTAGTTCTATATTCTGTATTACATCATATAAATTAAATTTTTGACTGACGTCAATCAAATTGGAATTTAAATATTTATACGATAATTCAACGTTAAATAACCTATGCACACAACAGAAACCTATTTATCAGATTATTTAGTCTATCTATAGGTGTTACCTCTGCTTAGTGAAAAGAATATCATATTTATTTAGATCTACGAAATTTTGTTTAATTTTAATTTGCAAGATTATATATTAACACAACTATATAAAGAAACAGGACCCTATATCCAATGAGTAGTGCAGTATCAAGTACACTAACAGATTGCTTTGGCGAATCCTATGATCATAACAGCCTTTATTTTATTACAGTTCAAGGACCTACAGGGTCGGGTAAGTCGACCTTTGCAAAAGCAGTTAGAAATACTCTAAGTAAATTGGGATTTCTAACTGCAATACTTCACTTAGATGGTTTTTACAATTTCGTTGACAATTCTAAAAAGGATGAGAAGAATTTTGATTATGATAATCCAAGAACAATCAATTGGGATAACGTTGAACAAGCTGTTAAAGACATTATTGACAAAAAACCCACTTTCTCAAAGTACAAACGGACACAGGATGTTGCAAATCAAGAAATAGTTGTGGAAAACAAAGGAATTAATATTGTTATCATTGAAGGCATATATGCTGGCAACGTGTTGGGTAAAAAGAAGTTTAATATCACAGAATATGATCCTAATGATTCTGGTAAGGTAATCGAAACTCCTTTTATTGACAATCCACTCTATGATCTAGTCACAAACTATAATGCCTCTAATAACATCACTAACTCACCATGGAATACAATCAATACAATTAGCATAAGATTCAGAATGTGTTTTGATAAGATGAAAGAAATAAGAGTCATTTCTGACGCAAAATTCAGAAATTTGCCAGTTACAAATGTGGTAGATAGGCTTAATGATTGGATTTATGACGCAACCAGAAAATGGGTATTTTCGGATAATTTTGAGTTTGACATTGAAATACAACACGGTAATTTCAATGCTAAAGCTGTGACCCTTTTACAAACCGAATTATTTAAATTCTTCGATAAGCAGCCCGCAGCACAAGAAACCTGCTTAACACTCAATCTAGAACAAGTAAAGACTATAAAGTGTACTTCTGAGTGCCAAGATGATGGAAAATGCAGGGGTTATATCCCCGACAATCAGGTCTATTAAATAGCCTTAATTTCTTTCTATCGCAGATAAGTTTCCAGTACATGATTCTACTATATTTAGATAAAAATTTGTTTTTATTCAGACTTCTAGTTTGACTGAGTGACGTCTAGTCCCTTCTAAAATTTTGCAAATTTTTAAATCCATGTTTAAGTTCCATCCTTGATTTTCAAATCTACTAAAAATATGCATCACATCGTATGCAAGACACTTTTATCAGCCATACACTAACGTCTAACAGATGGTTTGTGCAAACACTTAGCTCAAATTTATCTAAAGCCTCCATAGCTCAGTGATCAGAGGACGGTGTTTTATACTAAAGTCCGAGTCCAGTTGGGGTTATTGAGCATATAAATCGAAAAACATTAAAAATATCATAAGCTCGGCTTGCATTGGAAGGATATAATCTATGTAGCTTGTGGGTCGTTATCGACTGTATTGGCTGGGCCTGCTTGAGCTAGTTGTGCCTTGTAGATCCGAAGCTTTCCACAACTAATTGTTTTACCTAGGGGATACGAAGAATTTGTAGCGATAGCCAGGAGGACTGCCCATGAGAACCCCTCATGCAAATTGGAGGTCGAGACAAATTTTGAATGTTTACGGCCGAAAAGCTAATCGGATATAAAAGCCTTGAAAAGCCTGGAACCGTTACTGCAATATTAAGCCGAGAGTGGGGAAATATTTGGCTTAGAAAAACCCGTGAAAGTTGCTAAGAGCACACCATGCACGACAAAACAGGCTACCGATGTGATTTTAAGATGCTCTGCACCTTATCGTGGGAGTACCCTAGCGCCTACTTGTTGGTGGAGCATAGTATCGGCTAAAAACGATCTAGACCGAACGAAAAGGCACGTGGCACGTGGCACGCCTACTGGCAACATAGCAGTAGGTCCGTAGCATCTGCGTAGACTGTGACATGGTAAGCAGGCTATCGTAGGGGGTAGCTGATTGTGCAGCAGGTCTAGCTGTAGTTCACTGCATTTCCTAGAGCTGTAGTAAGTCTCCAATTTAACTAAATAGCTATCACCTAATAACCTCGACTATAAATAAATTCTTTTTTTTTTATTGTTATTTATAGCAGAGCTAGTTCCGTTCTAAGAACGGAAATTAAGTTACCCGTTGTGTGGTTACCAAGTTTTTGCGCTTCTTATGATCTTTTCCAGCCCCTACTACCCCTTTTTATTTTTTTCTGATTGCACTTTTTCGGGGGTTTACCCCTAACAATAAAAAAAAATAATCATCTTTTAACAAAATCCTCGTTTCGACACATTTTCGTCTTATACCCACATAATCATTTCAAAATCAGCATTTGAACACACCTAATCCACTCCCAAACTTCATAACACTCCTTTCCCACAACTTCACTTTTCAAAATCCAACTTTTTTCGAGGGGTTAAAAAATAATTCACTAACTTTTTATATATATTGATTTATTTATTCCTAAATGATATATTTTTTTGATGTTCTAATGGAACAATATTTGCTAACAATTTTACCAAAAATTTTGCTAAAAACATGCACCCGACAAATGATTGGTAAAATATCATACCTTAATAAAGAATTATAATAGATTAAGACCATCGTTTTAGATAGTTGTACATTTTTGCTAAAATGTTATTTTCGGGCCAGTTTAAATCAACAAATTTTATATTTTTTTTTGATTTGTATAAATTGGCAAGGTTCAAAAAAACAATGGCTTGACAAGCAAAACATTACCTTTAATGTTTATTAAAGCTTTTGATAATCACTTTTGATGTTTGCAATTTTATTAAATTCGTTTTTAATTCAACAAATATAAATTAAAATCACTATTTAACGAAAAAGGACACCTAACCCAATGAAAAGTGCAGTATCAACTACTTGTAGAAATCTTTTAGGCCCATCGTTTGATCATAACAGCCTTTACTTCATCACAGTACAAGGACCAACAGGTTCAGGCAAATCAAGTTTCTCAAATGCACTCAGGAATACGCTTAGAAAATTAGGTTTCCTCACTACAATACTTCACTTAGATGGTTTTTACAATTTTGTAGAAAACTCAAAGGAAAACGAGAAGAATTTTGATTTTGATAGTCCGCGATTAATCAATTGGGATAATGTCGAACGAGCCGTTAAAGACATAATTGACAAGAAACCCACCTTTTTAAAATACAAAAGGACTCAAAAGGTTGCAAATCAGGAAATAGTAGTTGAAAATAACGGTATTAATATTGTTATCATTGAGGGTGTGTATGCAGGAAATGTTCTAGGCAAAAAGAAGTTTAACATAACAGAATATGATCCTTTAAATTCACGGAAAGAAATCAAAACACCGTTTATCGACAATCCACTTTATGACCTAATTGCAAATTATAATAATACACAGGAGAACAATAAGTCGTCATGGAACAGGATCAATACGTTAAGCATACGCTTTAGAATGTGTTTTGAAAAGATTAAAGAAATTCGAGCCGAGTCCGATAAGAAGTTTAGGAATTTACCAGAGCAATTGATTGTGGATCGTCTTAATGATTGGGTTTATGACGCAACAAAGAAATGGGTTCTTTCAGATAACTTTGAATTTGATATTGAAATTCAACATGGTAATTTTAATACTGATGGTGTCAATCTATTGCAAAATGAGTTATTCAAAGTTTTTGGAAAGGAACCCCAAGGACCAGAAATGTGCTTAACATTGAATTTGGAAAAGGTCAAGACAATTAAGTGTACTTCAGAGTGCCAGGATGATGGAACGTGCAAGGTTTTTATTCCCGACAATCGATTTTAATAAATCATTTTAATAAATCTATTGACGCAATCACGGCTTTTGGTAATGTTATAAAAATGTCTTTGAGTGTAGTTGATATAAAATTATTGAGTAGAAGACCATCAGGAATATTAATTAAAATATAATGCTTACTTATAAAGCCTTGTTCATACTAGTTTTAAGAATTAATATTAAATTGATTAAAAACAATCATATAAGCATATGAGAGAGTATTAAATTTTTAATTAACCATGAAATAAGCCTAGTAAACACTTAATCGCACATAAGTGCCGAGTTTATTAGGTGTTTATAATGAAATGATATAAGTATTGTCGCATTAAAAACCTTTTATTTGTTGTTGGTTGGAGCTCAGATAACATGGGGTTAAAAATATACTCACATTTTTATAGAAATTATTAAGAACTTAGAGTTTGTAGCCAAAGACGTATGTGGATACGACAAGTATATTTTTCGAATTCTTTTATACAAATCGGCCACCCCCATGTAATGATTATGGTGGAACAAGCTCCGTTGTGATTAAAGTATTTTGGCTTCAGGAACGGCTACATACATGTTGAATCCTATAATTCTCAGGTAACGATTTAATTTACAAATAGAGCACTATAAAATTTCCCAGCATTTAAATTTTATTTGTAAATCACCTTTGACTAATAATGAGATTGTGCCGACACAAAGTCAAGGGTAAAATCGTGAGACCAAGATAGTGTGAGGAGCATGTATACATACCAAAGGGAGATCAATGTGTTAGGCGACCAGTATTGAGCTTTGCCTTTAGTTACAAGTCTTCAAGATAAATCATTTTCTTTATTAATGGTGCACTGCCTTCGATCAACACAAGAGTATGAAAATCCAAACTATACAGAAAGACACATTTAAAAGTAATAAATGAATATCGATTTAAATACACAAAATGTTGTGACAGCTTTTCAAATTCTTATGCATGCCGAAAGTTTCTGGTAAAAGGGACAATTATGGATTTATTAGTGTAAGGTGTGCGTTTTACGCCTAATAATGATTCAAACTTCTGCAATCATAACGTTAGGTCTGTGAAGTATGTGCCTAATATCCTTAAAGATTATTCACCGGTAGTCATTGGACGGAGTAGAGGATAAGGGTCTAATTAGTGTGTTTTGCTTGTGCCGAACCTTAGTGGGATGAATACGCTTCCAGTAAAGGTATTACAAATCAAGGCTGCTTCTATGAGACTGACACGTTATTTAGATAAAAATGCCCACAGCCAAAGACCTACTCCTTATAATTCATCTTACTTTAGTCTTTAGATAATTTTATATTTTCTATTAGCCACCCGTTTTAATTGACAGCTTTTATAACCGTTATCACCTCATGTTTTAGACAATATCTAAATATTGCTCTCTTTTAAGTCCTGATAACAACGAGGATTTATTAAACATACATAACTTACACATTAGCAGACCTACACTTTTCTATAAATAACCCATACAAAAAAGGCTTGGCATTCAAAAACATCCAACCAATATTTCTAAAAGAGGCCCAAATAAGTTGGCATTTATAAATTAATTGTAAGATACACGTTAAATTACGGGATTTGTAAAAATGATTGTGTATTAACACTTTTAAAAAGCGTAGTATTACACGTATACCGCCTTTCAAGTCTTTTATACAATCTAAAAGCACTATACTGGGATATTATATCTTGACAAAGACCAATATATATTCTTCCATCAAAAACATTTGAAATTATGATAATCAAATACAATTTAATCGGGGTTCCGGTTCTTTTTGAGCAATCTCCTCATCTTTTCATCAATCAACTTTGAAAACTTTTTATAATTAGCCCAAACTCTATCTAGTCTCTCAGAGATGCGTGTTAACTCATCGATTCCATCCGTGGTACGTATAAAGACTTCCTTATCAGTCTTAACAAGAAGATTTTTGAAATAATTTACAGCTCGTTTGTACGGTATCTTAAGATCTTTAGAAATAATTCTAATATTAGATTTTGTCACTTTAAGTCTCCTACTGATGAACTCTTGTTCTAAACGTTCACTCTGGTACCTAGTAAGAACGGTATATTTACTAATGTGTTCCTTCCACGGCTCATCATCATTTTTATTAACCGACTTTTTATTATTTTCTTCTTCTTCGTTACTGTCGAAAAGCACATTCTCACTCTTCATCACCCCTCTCGTTATCAAAATCTTTGTTGTTATCTATAAAGTGATTACAAAGCTTTATATTACCAATCGTGACTCAGACTTTATTTTGACAACCAATATAATTATTTCTATTTTTGTTCACTCTCTATTTCTGGAATTAAGAGTATAATTTGAGTTTGTCCCAAGCCAATAGAATTCTAGATTAGTTTAATTTATTATAATAATTTGATTGGACAATTTATTGCATTCAAAGCAACTAGAAAGCCTTAATCTAAACCATTTCTAGCAATTTAGATTTGTATGGGTCTATCTAAAACATTTAAGTCTTCAGCTTAACTTTGTATTTTTTTTTTCTAAAAGTTTCTAGCGATTAATCAAGATTTTATGTTTTTGATGATTTACAAATCGATTTAATTTTGAAAGCATATCTTTAAACACCACATAGTCCACTTAACGGTAAACTAAGCATTATTAAATACTTCGGGTTTACGAATGCAGATACCAAAGGCCCAATAGTTCAAATTTGGTAAAAATTTAGTATCTTCCAGAATAAAGTGTCTGTTATTTAGTTAGATTTATTTTGAGATGGTTGACGTGAACAATTTGTTCTTTTACGAGCCAGTAGTTGAATTAAAAAAGAATAATGAAGCAATGGGCTTTCGGTTTTCTCAAATGAGATAAAAATGAAATTAAAAAGTATTCGAATGTGCTATTCAGTTTACCCACCATAATCACGCGCAAAAAAAAGCCCCTAAAGAGACCGTTCCCCTTTAAAAATCCAACAAAATAAAAAAAGGGCCCAGCAGGGATTGAACCTGCGACATATCGGGTTGCAGCCGAACGTTCTACCACTGAACTATAGACCCGTATACATTGCAAATTAAATGATTGAACTTGTATAACTTATTTGTTAGACCTATTACAATTTTTTAGCAACCCCCTATGGTTGAAACCAACAAAATTATTTCAAAACAAGCTTCTATAAACATTGGAACAATTGGACACGTAGCTCATGGCAAATCCACTGTTGTAAGAGCAATCATCGGGATTTCTACAATCAAATTCAAGGCAGAGCTCGAAAGGAATATAACAATAAAACTAGGCTACGCCAATGCTAAAATTTATGAATGTAAAGGCACCTGCAAACGTCCCGAGAAGTATTAATCTTTCGGGTCAGCCACACCCGACAAGTTATTGTGTAAGGTGTGTGGTGCTGACTTAGATCTTATAAGACATGTTTCATTTGTTGATTGTCCGGGTCACGATGTTTTAATGGCTACTATGTTAAGTGGAACTGCCATTATGGATGCAGCTCTCCTTTTAGTGGCAGCTAATGAGCCATGTCCACAGCCACAAACTGTAGAGCACCTTTGTGCCGTTGAGATAATGAATTTAGATAAGATTATTGTGGTACAAAACAAAGTAGACTTGGTTTCTAGAGAGCAGGCCCTGGAACAACATGAGCAAATCCAAACTTTTTTAAAGAATAGTAATGCATCAGGGCCTATAGTCCCCACAGCAGCCCAGTCCGGAGTTAATATTTCTGCAATTTTAGATTTTATTGTAAATTACATTCCAGAGCCACAAAGGCAAAAGGATGAGCCTGCCAGGATGGTCATTATAAGAAGTTTTGATATTAACAAGCCAGGGACTTTCGTACAGGACCTGGCTGGAGGTGTCGTAGGCGGTAGTCTTGTCACTGGGAAGTTTAATCTAAATGATGAAATTGAGATACGGCCTGGTCTTATAACCAAAAAGGGGAAAGTATTTATTTGTCAGCCTTTTATCTCCCGTATTGTCTCGCTTAAAGCAGAAAATAACACTCTAGACTGCGCTTACCCGGGTGGTCTTATCGGTGTTGGTACTTCAATAGACCCTTTTTTCTGTAAATCCGATAGACTCGTAGGTCAAGTTATGGGGAAGAGAGGGAAGCTTCCTCCTATATATACGGATATAGATGTTGAGTATACATTATTTCAAAAGACCTCCACTCAGGATAAACAAAAGTTTTGCATAGAAGAGCATGTTTTACTTAATATAGGCAGTACAACTACCGGTAGTATTATTAAAAATATCAGAAACAATAAAATTCTATTTGAATTAATCAAACCCGTTTGTTGTGATGTTGGTGAGAGAATTGCAATCTCTAAAAAAATAAACAACCATTGGAGGCTGGTAGGTCATGGTATCATTAGGGGAGGTACTACTGTAGAGGCCGATTACAATTTAATAAAAAGTTAACCAATGCAAACTATCTAAAGCAATTTGTTTTTTACACCCATGAAATCCCCCAAGGCCATTAGTTTAAAAGACCTGCCTAAGGAAACTGAAATAAACTCATTAGAAGATTTAAATTCTGTCTTATCTTTTTTAGGCTACAAAACTAAATTAGAAGGCCAACAACTTTTGCAACAATTGGAAGAATTAAACAAGGAAACGGGCTTGTTAAACAACATAGACTTCGGAAGATTAAAAGAAAACGAAGAGAAAGTAGAATTTCTCAAAAGATGCGAGAAAGAGTGTGACACTCTGGAGATAAACCTGGCAAATCTTAAGGATAAACTGGCTGAATATGAAAAGTTAAATAGTTTGGAAATAAAAGACCTAGAAGAAGAACTGACTTCTTACAATCACAACTTTAATGACATTCAATTTGAAACAATCAATCTTGAAGTTATCAAATCTATTTTTGCTTTTATAAGGGGAGAACCGGTCGAAGAGAGTTTCATTAACGCGCTTTCGTATGTTAAAGAAATTGAAGGTTACAATCAACTTATCAGAAAACATGAAATACTGGATGAGATGGGCACAGGTTATTGGGACCTTATTACTAAGGGTGGTACTGTAAAGGTTGAAGATCTTTGTGTTGCTATGGGTGGTGATCGTATTGAAGCGCTCGAACTTCTATATTCGCTTCAAAGTGCCGATGTAATTTCCCTTGATAGTGTTAATGGTCTATTTAGACTCAAGAAATAAAATAAAAGCTTAAAAACTTGGATTGTTTAATTAATCTTTTTACTCTTCTCCTGCTTCTTCTCCCCGTCTACAAAGCTTCAAGTGGCCCACTTTCAAATCTCTATATATGTTACCCCCCCCCCCCCCTATTTGACGTCACAAACGTCAAAGCAACTTAATTACCTGTCCGTATTTTTATTTGTTTTTAGTAGTAAAAATTCGTCTATATTCAGTTGGTGTTGTGAATTGTGATCGTAATATTCCGTTGCCGTTGTGTGAGTGTTTGTGAGGCTGTACAAGCGCGTATCTCCTTGTAAATCAGTTTTTCGTCACAGCACGTACGTACATTTACACACACGGTGAGGGTAGTGTTTTTGCAATTACAAATTATCGTAATTGCCGTTTTTGAGACTGGGAGCGACATCTAGCGTCGGGTGCTGGTATCACATCGATCACTCGTTGGCTACAAGACGTCTCATCGATTAGTGCAGCGCCACCTATCGAAGTAGTTGTGAACTGCATCCTGATAAGCGCCACCTTTTTTTTTTAGAAGCTTTCCGCACTATACAGAAGCGATGGATAAAACATCTAAAATATGCGGCGGCTGCGAGAGGTCTTTGGGGAAGTCTGCGATTACGGTAGTTGCTTGTAACGCCTGTAATACCAAGTATCACAAGGGGTGTCTAGCCTTACCAGCAAAGGCGAACGTAGGAGTGGACTGGGTCTGTCCGAATTGTAAAAAGAATGACAGACGTGGCGACCATACGCCGGTCAGAGGCCTTGTTGCGGACCCCGGAATTTCCACTCTGGCTGATGTTGTAGACCGTCAATCTAGCTGCTCGCCCCAGGATCGCATGAGATCGTCAGAAGGCACAGATGATAGTCTCAACAACCTGGCGGTGTTTCGACGTGAGTTTGCTGATCTCGTCACCGAGCTTCGCGGCTGTCGTCAAGAGATGGCGCTGCTGCGTGAAACTATAACCGACTTGAACTCACGGTTGACCAGCGCCGAAAAGAGACTCGACGCGCTGGAGCAGGGCGGCGTCGGCGGTGCGGGCACGGAAAAGATTAGTAAGCTGGAGTGCACCGTGGCCGAGCTAAAACTTGACCTGAACGAGCGAGATCAAGATGCGCTCCTTGCGGACCTCGACATCGGACACTTGCCGGAGGAGAAAGGCGAGAATGTGACGCATACAGTCTCGGTGCTGGCGACGCGCCTGGGTGTGGCCCTGGAGGCGCGTGACGTGGTGTTTGCGGAGCGCGTGGGAGTGCCGCCGGCCCAGGGCGGGCGCCCGCGCCGTGTGGTGGTGCGCCTGGCTCGTCGCGACCTCAGGGATGAGCTGCTTAAGGCGGCCCGCACACGTCGTGGCCTCACCACGGATGGCGGTGCGCGCGTTTTTGTTAACGAGCGCCTCACTCGCCACAACCGCTTGTTGTATCGGCGGGTACGCGAGGCGTGCAGCGATAAGAAATGGCGCTACTGCTGGACGAGACGTGGGCGCGTCTGTGCTCGACAGGCAGATGGGAGTCCGGTCCATCAGTTTCGTTCAGACTCGGACTTTACTCGTGTCTTTGGTTCAGACGTATAATTCTGTAATAAATTATTTTTTAGGTTTTACTTTTTATATACTAGATTGTAAGTTAAACTTTAGAATGTGGTTTGTTTTGAGGTCTGGTGGTTTAAAGATCTGTAGGGTTAACATTAATGCTACTTTATATATTTTACTTATATATTATTTTATTTATGAAGTTATATTGCATGCATTGAACATTTATAATCTTATACTATTTTATATACAAGTAAAATGTCATGTTTTTATGATGTTCCTATTTACATTATTATTTTACATCAGCTATACTTTTATAAAAATACCTAATAAATATAATCTTGTCACATATTTTTATATTTATACACCCTCTAATATATTTATTGTAATATACTTTTCTCATTTTAAATGGTAGTTAAGAATAACAAATTGTTCACAGTAGGCCTTTTTAATGCAGGATCATTGGGGACCAAGCACGATGAATTTATTGCCATGATGGACCGCCTATCGGTAGATATTATGGCCATAAACGAAACCTGGCTAAGGCAGGGGGAAGATGGCAGAGCGCCAATAGTCCCTGGGTATCGTCTTCGTCATCGTCCACGACCTTCTAACATAAGGGATGGTCGTGGAGGTGGTGTTGGGTTTTTTGTCAGGCAAGGTATCAATGCGCGACTGATTCCCAATCCTGAAACACCTTCCGTGGAGCAAATGTGGCTTAGCCTCACAATAAATAAACATAAAATTGCAGTAGGCACCGCATATAGACCACCATGGATGGATGTTAACCTGTTTATTGATGCTATAACACAATCCTGGTGCTCTCTAGCGATGTTTGATCATATCATATTATTAGGGGATTTTAACATTAATATGCTTCACCCGTTAGACAGTAAATCTAAACTGCTCTCACAGTTCTTGGACTCTCTACACATTGAACAAGTTGTCACTGAACCTACACATTTTACAGATCACTCAGAATCCCTAATTGACATTGTTTGTACTAATGCTGAGGCACGTACTGTAACGGTCAGTCACATACCTGATTTGGGAAACCACGCAGTTGTCACAGCACAGTTCAGCTTCAAGAAGCCTAAGTTTTCGCCTTTTATTAGCTCTTATAGACCATTCAAGGACATTCTGTTGGACGTTTTTACTCAAGATCTAGAAAGAATTGATTGGGGATACTTGGAAGGTATGAATGATATAGATGAGATAGTTACAGAATTCAACAGACTGATCACCTTACTTTTTGACCTGCATGCCCCCTTAAAACAAGTTAAAATTAAAAGGCAATCTACACCATGGCTAACTGATACTGTAAAGAAAATGATGGAATTAAGAGACAGAAGTTTTAAAAAATGGAAGGCAAATAAAAATAATATCCACAAAAAAGCTTATAAAGACTTAAAATCTTTAGTTGTTTCAGCCATACACTGTGAAAAGCGTGCTTATTTTAATAAAAATATTAACAGTAACATTAACAAACCAAAGGTTTTGTGGAAAAATATTAAAAATAATTTAAACTTATCTAAAACTAATGATAATTTTTTACCCAATTTGTGCAATGATCCTAATACTCTTAATCAACATTTTCTTAATATTCCTAGACAACCCTTAGAATGCTCTTCTCTACATTCATGCTTTGAGTCTCATTCGGCTAGTAAATCCAAATTTTGTTTTGCTCCTGTAACTGAAAATGCAGTTTTAAAAATCATTCAAAGTATCAAGTCCAACGCCACTGGTACAGATAACATTTCATTGGAGATGCTAAACTTAACACTTCCTAATACCTTGAAAACTATCACCTACATTGTGAATAAGTCCTTGCAATCCTCTACATTTCCCTCGACCTGGAAAACAGCTTTAATTAAACCTATCCCTAAAAGTCCCAATCCTTCCTCACCCCAAGATCTCCGCCCAATTAGCATTTTGCCCTGCCTGTCAAAAATAGTAGAAAAGGCAGTATACATCCAAGTCATGAATTATCTTGAGACTAACCAAATTTTACCGAAGTATCAGTCTGGTTTTCGACGTAAGCACAGCACTGTGACAGCTTTATTGGATGTTCTGGACAATATCATCACTGCTCAAGACCAAGGCATGGGCACCATCTTAGTCTTGCTAGACTACTCCAGGGCATTTGAAACAATTAGTATTCCTCTTCTCCTATCTAAGCTGTCTTACTATGGTTTTGAGCCCTCAGTGATCAATTGGTTCCGCAGCTACCTGACTAATAGATTACAAAAGGTAGAAATAACTGACAGCAATGGCAGCAGGGTATACTCAGAATGTCGCGATGTTCCAAGAGGAGTTCCACAGGGATCGATCCTAGGCCCATTACTCTTCATACTTTTTAGTGCCGATCTATCCAAAAATATAGCTCACTGTAGGTACCATATGTACGCAGACGACACCCAAATCTACGTCAGTTTTCTTCCTAAGGATACGCTTGAAGCCTTAAAAAAACTAAATGAGGACCTTCAAGTTATCTCAGAATGGTCAAACTCTAATGGGCTAGTCTTAAATCCATTAAAATCTAAGTTTATAGTTCTGGGCTCAAAAAAACAGGTTGGTGACATCTTGGCTAAGCACCCAACTGTTTTGGTCTCTGGACAACAGATTGAGCGGGTAAGTACAGCTCGTAATTTGGGAGTAGTAATTGACTCGCACCTTACATTTGAGCAACACATGTTGGAGGTTACAAGGGGCTGTTTTTACCGGCTCAAAATGCTGTACAAATACCGGCCTTACCTGTCTGAGGAGCTCAGAATCAGGCTATGCGAGACATTAGTACTGTCGAAGCTGAACTATGCAGACACTGTCATGGGTAATAATCTGTTGGCCAGAACAGAGAAACTTGTCCAAAGAGTCCAGAATGCGTGTGTGCGTTTCTGCTTTACTGTTCCTCCTCGTGCCCATGTTACACCTTTCATTAATAACGCTAACCTCCTTAAGATGAAAGCACGCAGAAAACTTCATTTTGCTGTACTCTTTTTTGACATCATAAGCACCCAAACTCCTTCCTATTTGTATGAGAAGTTATCCTGGGCAAGTGAGGTTAACACTCGTACTAGAGCCTCCCGGTACCGCATCCTGACACCACAGCATAGGACGGCCACTTTTCGAGGTTCTTTTAAGTATGCGGCCTCTCGCTGTTGGAACAACCTCCCACCTCCTCTCCGGGCGCTGAAAACCAAAAAAACCTTTAGTTTACATTACAGACGTCACCTACTTTCAATTCAACAGACAATGGTAAATACCTGAGGTGTATGCACCACTGGCTTGTAGTGAAGGTTGTCGAACGGCGTCAGGCACATAACAATATCCCATAATGGCTAGTTGCGTTTTCCCGGTGTCCTGTACGTATAACCACTTCACTTGGAACTGCTCAAGACCTTTCATATATAAATTTACACGTAATTTGTTTATTTATTTCATGTATTGCTATTTAGATTTTCCATTATTGCCACGTCAGAAACCACGTTTCAGTAACGCAGACGTCAAACCACCATTTTAAGTTTTTTATTTTTTTACTTGTCAAATTTGTTTTTTTTTTTCTTCTCTCTCTCTTTTCAAAGTTAAAGACAACAACACCTGTACTCGGTCTGTAGATTGTAATAATTTGTAATAATTTGTAATTAATTGTTGTATTAATTAGTTAGTTAATTAGTTCCTGTCACTTTTATTATTGTTTTTTTTTTTTTTTCCCGTAAATCTTGTGTTTAGTTTAGTAGCGTTGTGAAGCCACTCATTGGCCTCCGCAGAATATCAGTGCAGCGGGCTTGCTTGCTGCGTTTGCTGAGCTGGGGCCAATTTTTGGCGTCACACAGCATTAAATAGTATATTAATTTTGATATTATAGGATATTAGACTTATATTATAATGTATTGTGTGATGCTAAAAATAAATCCATTCTTATTCTTATTATTCTTATTATTTATTCAGTTTTCCACACCCCTCCAATGGGTAATTTATGCTCTTGTATGGAAAAGAAAAAACCAAAGTGTATTGTTTCCGTGATTGGGTTGGAAGAAGATGTAAAACATATTTTAGCTTGTGTTGTACCGAATTTTGATACTGAAATGAAATTGGCTAAGTTTTCCGAATTCTTAATTACCTACAATAGGAAAGAACTTATTCTAAATGTACACTTAAGCAGTCCTATGATAAAAAATTTAATAAATTTGCATTCTAAGGCAGAATTTGCCACCATATACGCCATTAATGTCGACAATAAAACATCCCTAGAAACAGCTAAGAGTATTGTGGATGATCAAGAAAGGATACCTGGAAGAATAGTTTCTGTCTTGTGCAGGGGAAGGTACTTGGATAATCCCGAATTAGATGAGCTTAAGAGTCTTTTTCATGAAACTATTCACGATACATTCGATTTCATTAAGTTTTATGAGAAAGACACAAACAACAAGGTCAAGCTTACCTTTGAAAAGATTTGTAACAGACTATCAGAGGATTAAACTATTTTAGTTTTATTTACAATACTTTTTTATGAGGGCATCCATAGGAAGATCGTCTCTAAACACAATGTACCGTATATTAGTACCTTTTATTGTAAACTTTTCTATTTTAGATCCCCCAATGGTTAAATCTTTCAAATACACATTAGAGAATTTGTCAACCTTTGTAATTGTTCCTTTGATTTGTAAGTTATCTTTTGTTTCTATTGTCACAACCTCGTTGTTAGTCCTTTTCAAGAAATTTATTAGTTTCATTGGGGATAAAAGTTAAAGTGGTAGGTTAGCAAAAAATTTAGTGAGGTGGCGATTATAATGAATCAATACAAATGATATGCAGGACATTCAAAAAGAATAGTTTAGGGCCAAATAATCTTATAAATAATTGCGCCGCACCCCACATAACTTAAACATAACCAGTATTAGACTCCCCTTTTTATCTTTTAAGTTTTTATTCCCTCCCCAACATGAAGGATCTTGACAATGATCTAAGCATGTTTGTCGATATTATGTATTACGACTTCGTGCTTTACAAATTAGTTGAACTTTACGAAAAGCCAATGCAGGAGGCTAGAAAGGTAGAAGGCGAGGAATATTTTGGAATAGCCAAAAAATTATATAAAAAATTTAATGATAAAGACATCAATTTAGACAACCAAATAGCTCTTAAAATTTTATTTATTCGCTTTAAGCGATTGAGTCTATCTAGTGTCTGCCACAACCACACGAATCCCTCCTGTTGTTCCCTTCACATTCGAAATTTTCTTTCTAAAGCCTTTGAATGTATCGAAGAAATGAAAAAGGAACACGTGGCTTTATTAGAAAACAAAACATTCCAAGACTTAAACGTTCTTGTTGCCTCCCTTGTGTTAATTGTGTATTATGAAGAACCAAAAGATGATCTTTTAGTCTCTGCTTGTGAATATCTAAAGACCCACTCCATTGAAATAAAAGATAAGGCGGACTTTTTAAGGCTCAGAAAGAGTATGTTTATTAAGTTAGGAGTAATAAACGATGCAAGCTTCGGAATAAAACTACTAATCGCCATTGATAATATGTTGGATAAAATCTTAAAAATGCTGAAAGAACCTTTTCTTTATACTTTATCGGTCGAGAAAGTGACAAATATCTTACGAAAGCACGTTAGCCTATTTAAAAATGAAAGTGAAATCTTGCAGGCCTCTAAAAACGACATTTTTGAGCCAGAGACACCCGGAGAGGCCGTTGAGTGGAGCGAGCAATAAATTTAATAAAAGTAATAAATATTTTAATTGTTATTCAGTTTTTAAGAACAATTAAAATTAACATCATCAAACACCGACCCTTCATATTCGTGTTTATCTCCATTCAGACCCATTTTGAATATTTTCCAATCGTTAATCGCATAATCACCTTCTTCTAAATTTAGATTTAAAATAAAATCGAAATTGTTTTTTCTCTGCATCTTTAGTGGCTTAATATTGATCGCGTCTAAATTAATAACGGAAATAAAATTCTTATCAACGTCTAAACCGTCATAATACCTAAAAGTGCTATTATCTTTTTTAAAGATAGAAGATGAGAATACAGCTAGAAAGGTGTCTTTACAAACGTACGTCTTTGTTTCAAAACTATTTTTACTTCTCATAACCTCATCAAAATACAAATCTAAATATTCGTACAACTGAAGCTTTCTAAAATAAGAATCTTCAAAGACATAAGAAATTCCCTTCCGTGATTTAATGACCCTGAAGAAAACAAAAACATTGGGATTATCAAGCCTATCTACAATAGAATCCCTGGTTAGGATGAATTTATTACAATTTGGATACTCTGAAATGTTCGGGGTTACTTCGTGTCTTCTATCATCAAAAGAAAATATTTCATACATACCACTGTATTGATTTTTGGCCAGGCTTAAGATGTGCTCAAGATTTTTTATTTCTTTGACTTGTTCATCGTAAGTTTTCATCAATTCAAAGTCCGTTATTTTTAATTTATTTTCAATAAGATTAACTTCTGATAACAACTCAAATTTATTCCTAAAAAACGATTTATCTTTGTTAAAAGATATCAAGTTAAAAACAAAAGGAATATCCCTGCGAAGCCTACTTGTAAGCTTCTTCTGACCAACAACATCGGGATAGTTTTTTAAGCTTGGAATAGAATTATGGCCGATAAAAAGTTGAGTTTGTGGGTGGTACCAATCTCTTAATATTGAAATGTTTCTGGGAAATACTGTATTGGGAACAGACTCGAATCTTCTGATTTCTTGAATTTCACCTTCTTCTGTACTTGATGAACATAAAACATATTCTTCTGTCATAAAAGGGCAATAAATTTTAGATGGTTGAGCTCATTGGCTGTTCTCTGAAAACGATTGGTTCCTTACGAAACATAATTTCAATAGTCACTATTTAAAGGCTTAAAAGATTAAAACCTTATGGGAAATGGTTCTTCAAAAGTAAAATCTCTGCAAATAGTCAAGATTGTACCTAATAGCGTAAGTTTCAAAAACAAACTGTTGCCGTTTATGAATACCATTGTCAAATACAACGATTAGCCTATAAGGGAAAATGCAGACATAGCAAGGCTGGCCTTTGAGTGGGAGGAAGGAGACTTGAAATTGGATATTTTGGATTTGCGAACTGAACTTGAATCTACAGTTGTTATACCTCAAAAAGCCTCAGAACCATTGGGTATGAGTGTGAAATACCACGAGGGGACACTTCAGCTATACACAATTCACGTTGTGAGTGTTGTAAAAGACTCACCAGTTGATAAGTGTGGCTTAGTTCCGAAGGACTACATCATAGGCGTTGAAGGTGTTAGTTGTGATACGGAAAACATACTATTAAAGTATATAGAATCTAAGAAAGAAGAAGGTGTGGTTTTACTGGTTTTTAATGATAAATTAAATTATATTAGGCGGGTTGAGTTCAAAGTCCAATCCGAAACAGCCTTTACAGGAAGCGAGATTGTACTTGGGATACTCTACAAAGTACCACACAATGTGAGTAGTGTTGATATCGAATACGATCAAGAGAAAATAAAAAATGACGTTGAGAAAATTTCAAAACATCCAGACAAAAGAGAAAATAAAGCCGAGGAAGCTCAGTTAATAAACGAAAAGGAAATAGTAGAAGAAGATACCGCTATTATACAGAAAGAAGTCGAGGCAGAAGAGTTAGGTGCTGGTGATATTGATAATATAGCGGACAATTTATCTGAATATAAAGAGGAGATTGAAAAGGCAGTGGCGGAAACGCTTATAGAAGAAAAGTTGGCAGAGGAAGAGGCAGTGAAAGGTTCTAATGGTGAAGTTGGTAAAGAAGAAGGGCGTCGAGATGTAAAAGCGCAGACTAGCGAGATGAAAACAAAACAAGGCAATACAATTGACAGCGGCAGTTCTGACAAAGAAACAACTCCAGATATTTTACAGCAAACAAAAGCGCAGGGCGATCACGACAAGGCGCTTTCTAAAACAAACAATTTAAAATCAGAAGGCCAAAACGGTGTTGGAGAAGGCAAAACAAGTGAAGATCTAAAACACCAAAATGATCGAATAAAAAGTGATGGTAAGTCGCTCAACGATGAACAAGATGATGAGTTGAATATGCCCAAGAATAATGAACAAAGTAAGAAAGATCTTAAGGAAAACCAAGGACGATTACCAGATACAGAAAGCAAATCTAAAGACGTACTAAAACAATCATCTAGCGCCAAAAACACTTCAAGGGAGAAAAATAGCACCGACAGTGATCGTTTAGAGAAGAAAGATACGCTATCGCAACCAACTGCCACAAAGCGAACAAGCAACAGTTTTTTAGGCACGGCTTGTAAAGAACAATTAGGTAAAGGTTCTCAAAATGTAGCAGCTCACATAACCGCCGATGTTGCTGATAAAAATACACAAGCCATGAAAAAGCCATCGGAACGATCAAAGGATGGTAATTGGGAGGAGATGAAGTATAAACAGATGCATTCAGATATTCAGGAACAACAGCATCAAAAAGGCGAGACAAAGCTTGAGAAAGAACAGGAACAAAAGGAAGACGATAAACAAGCAGAAAATATTGATAACGACACAGCAGTGACTGAAGAAATTAAACGCGGACTCTTGAAAAGCAAAAATCAGAAGGAAAATAACAATGTTGAGGGCAAAAATGATCAAACATTAGATAGACTGTCTAAAGGTTCTGAAACAAACGACAATGACACAATTAACATAAAAAATATTTCTAAGGAAATTCCTACCGACAAAGATTTAAAACCTAACAAAATGGGTCCATTAAAGGGGGACCAATCTATCAAAACCAAGCCAGGCCATGAAACTTCCGAGGAAGATGCAACTAAACTGTCTTTTGATCCAACTAAAGGACAGCAAAAAAGCATTAAGCGCCAAAGTAACGAAGACAAGCAAGTAAATAAAGACGAGGCTAAATCAAAGAGTATTACAAGAGAGGAAAATAAACCTAAAGCGCTATTACAAGGTGCACGTGTTGATAAATCGCTTTCTAGTGACACTAAAAATGAAACCTTCAAAACTCATGAACCGTATGTAGCTAATGTAGCTGCCAAATCTACTGTCTATAATAATGAAATAAACGATACATTTTCGCAACTCAACAGCGAGTCTGTGGGAAAAGATTCCAAAGAGTATAAAAATAATAAAAATGTAAATGCCAAACCAAACGAAAGGCCTTCAGAGGACGGCAACAAGAGCCAAGAAAGCCTCTCTAAAACCGAAAAAATACAAAGTGGGCCTTACGAAACACCTTCAATTCTAAGAAAGCACAATGTAAACAAAAATGAAACAACCAAAGAACATGTCGAGCCTATTAATGATTCGGAGCGGAGTCTAGGCAAGTCTTACTCGGAAAAAAAGCAAAGGCAGGACAATGATCAATCTCTAAGAAAAGAAGTTACACAACACGATATTGTAAAGCCAATTGACAAGACGAAGAGGTATCACGGTAAAGAAGCAAATCTAAGACCATCACATGTTGAGCCAAATGCCAATTCGGAGTATATGCGCTATAGGGATGACGTAGTGTCCGAAAAACACAGTAATGATGATGTAAACGCCCCTTACACTGGCAGAATCATAAATAATCACCGTTTGGATCAACATGAGCTATCACGCGATATCAATGGTAATGAAACCACTAACATGGGGCATATAAGCAGTAAGGACCTTTCCATATCCGAAGACAACAGTAGCGCATCAGTTCATTTAAATAATGTAAAATCGAAACCAAATGAGCCCGGTGTAACTAAACAATTACCGGGAAAAAAGGCAGATTTATCGCAAGACACAAGACGGCAACGCGCCGATAACATTCATGAATTAACTCCTGGCTTGTCTACGGATCAGGCGAATGCTAAAGGCATAGAAAAGGATAATTTCATTTCATTATCGGGACATCCTAAAGAACCAAAAAAGGACTACAAGTCTCCGTATAACACAGCGATAACAAATCCTAAATCAATACCAAATTTAACGCCTGAAAGACTTAGAATGCCATCAGAAACTCCTTCGCATTTCTCTAAACTTTTTGATTCCCGAAAAAATCAAATTAAACACCAAGGCGACGCCCTGTCAACAGAGACTCAAAAACCAACGAGTGTAGAGATTATTAGACCATCTAAAGAAACTGTCAATTTAGGACCGAGTGCAATGACTGAAGACTTTTTTCTATAAGAACATTCGGGTGGTATTGAGTCTCTGCCCAGCTATTCAGTCAACGATAGTCTTTCAGTTCAGGCCCATTCAGGAATTGATAAGTCTTCTATTTCAAAGACGGAGAATAAACCGGTGATATCCAAAGAGATTGAAGAGGCCGATCTACAAACGGAAGATTTTGAGACTATTGAAGCTTTGATCAAAAATAATTCAATCAGCAAATCAAACGATAAGCCTTTGGACAGTCCAGTGCTAACAAAAGAATACTCTAGTCCTTTTATTGAACAAATTTCTCAAGACTTTAAAGAGTCTAAAACGGAAACTGATGAAGAGAGGGTCTTTGAAGGGAGTCTTACCAGTTTGGGCCCTATAGATCCTGAAGAACTAGTATTCAAGAAACAGTTTATGAGAAAGGACAAAGTTGTTCATCCTACAGATTCGGGTGTTGAGAAGGTTGAAACGGTCAATGTTTTAGAAGACGAAAGTTCTGACGATAGCTGATTAGAAAATCTTCGTTATCTTTTAAATTAAATTGCCCTTCAATGAAAACTTTTAAAAGCAAATATTTTAATAAAAAATATAAATTCGATAAGAAAGAGTACATCAAAAGAACGATGAAAAAGCAAAATAAGACAGACAAGCCTGTAAAACATAAACAGTTTTTAGATCAACAAGAGGAGTTGGCTTTTTACTCCCTCCAAAATAGAGATTTAATCGACTCTGAGGCTGGTAAGCTTGAAGCTAAAGGGTATTTGGGAAAGTTGATATGACAAATTCGAATGGCATCGTTTTTGTATGCATCGTTTGGTCGTTATTGTAGCAACTAAATAAAAGATTAAAATGATTTATTTGCTATATTATGAGTCGCTTATATTTTAAAGATTGTGGTCAACCTTTAGACATTCTAATTGTCTTTTATCTAAGCTAAGCGTTTTTAATAATCTGTGTAAAATTGGCAAATGTCGCAGCAGGCGCGCCGTTGATTGTAATTGCATAAGCGTGTGTCGCTTGAGGCACATGTATTCAATTGAACATCAATATCGCTCAATATAATGTGCCATAATACTTCTCTTAAATGATTAATATTTTTTTTTAATGATATATATAGGATTTACTAGAAACAAACACAATTACTTAGATCAAGCTCTGTGCCCAATATAAATTTACTTTTACCATAACTAGCACAATTAACAGTTATAAACCAAGATCATAATTAATTTAGATTACAAATAGTTTATTCTATGATGTGTTTCGAACTGCAAAGCAAAGTATTATAAGAATAAGTACTATGATAGTCAAGAGAATGCCTACATTTACTATCATGTCGTTAAAACTATCATTTTCTGCGTCTTTGGTTTTCTCCTGTTTTTCCTTATCCTCCTTTTCTTTTTTACGATCATTAATTCGTCTGGGCTGTTCATCATACTCGGAAGTAAACACGTACTGTTGCTGCTCCTCATCAAAGAAAAACGATTTCGAGAAAAAACTCCTACCACCAGTGCGTAATTTAAAACAATAGTACTTTTTATGATCTAAATTGTTAGGAAGTTTGACGTACACTGTATCACCATAGCCCGACATTTGACCAGGCTTGTAGCTATAAACCGACTTCCAACCTTCTTTGTCATCTATATCTGCATTTCTTTGTAGCGACAGTGAAAAATTGTAGTACGTGTCTATAAGAAGCTCTGCGTGATTGTTTTTTATGTCAATTAACTCGATTGGAAGAGACCTGATTGCACCTATCAAAAGCAGAAACATAAGTAAACATGACAGACAAATTTTAAATTAGCACTTATGATTAAACAAACACTGTGCCTGTTTTTCTGATTTAAATAATGTTTATTTTTGATTAAATGCCTAATTAGGAATTTCAATGTTTGTTGACTGATTTAATAAAACATTAACACAAAGGGCCTCCATGATTTGCATCGGTTTGTTATACTTGACAAATTTTATTTCCACTGAAACTGAAGAGGAAACAAAGGTTGGTTTTTTCAATGTAAACGACAAAGAACAAAACATGTCGATAGACGTGCCAAAATCCTTCCGTAAAATAACGGAAGCATACTTAATGGAAAAAGCCAACACGGACGATGAGACTGATTATATTAGCACGAAGAGCGTAAAAAAATATTGCAGGACTTTTAGAGATAAAAAAGCTTGGGAAAACTATAAAAAGGAATTAGTTGAAGTGCCCAACACCAGCGAAAGATATACGGAACTCAGAAATACATATTTCAAAACAATTTACATAGACATGAAAGGAATACCTGCAAACAAGGATGTTACGTATACCATCCAATTTAAAACAGATGCAGGACAAGACATAACAACAAGGCCTTTTCACTACTCAGAGGAAAGAAACAGATGGCAGTTTGGAGTGGCTGGTTCTGACAAGAAATCTTACAAATGGTGGTACATTGGAGGAGCCGCACTTGCAGTTCTAGTGGTCGGCATAGCTATTGCTGCCTTTTCTTAATAAACTGTATATGCAAATTTTTTAATTATGTCAAGGCTTATCGATACTGATAAGATAGAGCTTAAATTATTTTATCTATTTTTAATCTAAAAAGTAAAAACGGCTTTTTTGTTGTTTTTTCAAATTAAGCCCATGTCTTTTTTACTGACCGTCGTTTTAGAAAATTGCGAAATATTAAAAAAGAACGATGCATTCTATAGAACACATAGAGCAATAAAAATACTTTTATCATCACCTTTAAGCAAGTCTAACAACCTGAGGATCATATTACACACAGCAGACAATGTAATGATTGAACTAGATCCCATGGTTAGCGTTCCTCATAATACAGAAGAGTTTTTGGATATTATGAATTATCTTGCTAAAACGATGAAGCTTAAAGCATCTAACGATAGGGTCTTGGCTAGAGTGATTAAGAGCAGGATAGACGATCACTTATATCCCAATACATTCAGATACAGAGTGTCTACTGAAGGTCGTAAATTTGGGTCTTGTGATATTAAAGAGAACTTAGAAGCAACCTACACGTTCTTCATTAGGCTAGAAGAGGTGAATATTTGTGGAGAAAAAGAAGAGCTAGTGAGACTATCAAATTACGAACTTAGTCTTGATGCCTGTTGTTGCAGAGTTATAAGCATATTTGAAAACGCTATAGATCTGTTTTAATAAAGATAGAGTTGATTTCAATTGATTTTTATATCTAAACAAACGATAAAAAAAAATTCGAATGATCTATAAACATTTATTTTTTGAAAGAGAAGATGTTACAAATATTTTTTGTTTCGTTATCTGCTGATTCAATGCTATAAGAGTTCTCATAATTATCATATAGAGACACTAGATTACCATCGAAAATAGACGTAACATTTGCCTTCGGTGGCATTTCAGTCACACCAATATTGTCTAGAAATGTTTGATTACTCCCGAGTATCTCCGTAATTGAAGTATAATCCTCTGACATAAATCGTGAGGGGGTATAGCTGTTGGATGTCCTCCTTGATCTATAAGTAGGCTTTAGATTAAGATGCTCGTGATTTAATCTCCAGTACGAACCCTTTCCAGGGTTATTTGAAGCCCTTGGTACTTTGTAAAAGGCCTTGTTCAAGCTTAGGTTGTGTCTAATCGAGTTTTGCCATCCGTTTTTCTTTTGTGAATAAAACGGGTACCTCTTAGAGATGGCCGAATAAATCTCTTTTAGTGTTAGCATCCCTTTTGGAGATGTCTCAATGGCCTCAGCTATAAGTTCAGCATACGAAATGTTTGGCTTTCTATAAGAGTAGCAGTCAAGAGTATTGTGTTGAAAGTTAGTAGAGTACAGTCTACAGTCATCTTCCCTTGGATCTTGTGAGTTTTTATTATATTTTGACCCATTTGTTGTATCTTTGCCCTTAGAATACATATAAACAAACAATTCGAAAAATTTAATGTAAATTATTGATTAAACAAATCAACCCGTCAAAACTCTTATGGCTAATGTTTGTTTACGTAAACAAGATGGATAAATTAGATGATTAAATTTAATTAACAAAGTAATTATTTAAGGTTTTAATTTATCTTTTTTGTGATTTAAAATGTTTGTGGATGTAACAGAAGCGTGAGAGGTATTTTTTTGCGGAGACGATAAAATCAAAAAAGTATAAAAGAAAATCCACAGGAATTTCCAGCTTAGAGCTTTATACAGTGCATTGGGACACTCATCTAAGCATACTTCAACAACAAACAATCATTAAAATAACTTTTTAATTAAAAGCACTTCCTGTGGACTATGTAAGGACCGTGTTCTTGATATTCTTGCTTAGAGATCCACATTTCTTGGAAGGTAGAGAGGGAGGCTAAAATAGAGCCTCCAATCCATACACTGTACTTTCTTTCAGGGGGAGAGACAACATTAATCTTTACGGAGCTAGGAGCAAGTTTTCTTATCTCCTTGTCAAGTCTTACAGCTAATCCAGGGAATAGAGTCGAACCACCGGATAGAACAATATTGGAGTACAAGTCCTTTCTGATATCAATGTCACAAGCCTTAATAGAGTCAAAGATAGTGTCGTGGATACCCATAAGTTCAAATCCTCTAAGATGGGGCTTGAACAAAAGCTCGGCGGCCCTAAATCTTTCGTTACCAATAGAAATGACTTGGCCATCGGGCATTTCATAGTCTTTAGTAATCGAAGAGAGGAGCTCAGAGTTCTTAGAGTCACTTTCGTAATCAGCAGAAACATAACAAAGCTTTTCCTTGATGTCTCTTACAATTTCTTTTTCGGCGGTAGTGCAAAAGCTATTACCCCTCTCGGTAAGGATGACCTGAAGGTATTCAGTAAGGTCTCTTCCTGCAAGGTTAAGTCTTCTAATAGCCATTGGCAACGAGTAGCCTTCATAAATGGGGACTACGTGCGAAACACCATCACCCGAATCGTAGACAATACCGGTTGTTCTTCCACTAGCATACAAAGAAAGGACGGCCTGGATAGAAATGAAGAAGTTGGGGGCTCTGAATGTCTCAAACATTATTTGTGTCATTCTTTCTCTGTTCTTATTGGGATTAAGGGGTGCTTCCGTTAAGAGGATAGGGTGTTCTTCGGGGTCAACCCTTAACTCGTTATAAAAGGTTTGGTGCCAAATCTTTTCCATGTTGTCCCAGTTAGTGACAATTCCATTCTTGATTGGGTATTGAATCTCGAGAACTCCTCTTTTAGACTGAGCTTCATCGCCCACATAAGAGTCCTTCTGTCCCATTCCTACCATTACTCCTTTATGTTTAGGGATACCAACAATACTGGGGAACACTGCTCTTGGTGCATCATCACCTGCAAATCCTGCCTTACAGATACCTGAACCATTATCAACTACAATTGCTTGAACGTTTTTTTCCATTGGGGGTAAATTTAAAAAAAAATTTAAACGGAAAAGTTTGTTGACAAAATAAAACAAAAAATAAAAAGACAGAGGAAGAGAAAGACAAAAGACTGTTTGGTTTTAGGTGTGTATAGGGACAAGATTGACATAAAAGAACTTCATAGTCGTTAATGTTTTGTGGTAAAAAGATACTTTTTAGCTTCATTTCGAATAAAATATTACTTGCTATCCTGTTTACGGCGTTTTTGGAGGTCTAAACGAGCCACAATAGCTTTAATTTTTTAAATACGCCAGAGACGATTAATTCCAACAAAATTGATCTTTTTTATAAAAAAATGATATTGTAGAATTTCTGAAAGAGAAATTTATTGTGTATATGTACGGAAAATAATCATTAAAAAGCATTTTTTATAAACTGTCATAAATCTTTGATTTTAATTAATTTCTAACGGTCGAAATATTCGAACAAAAATTGTCTCTTGCAATACAGTAATGTCAAGTTTGAAAATTCTATGCAAACAATGATTACGGGATATAATTACAGCCTCTATAACGCTTTCAATGAGTTAAATATGTCCCAGTCGCGTTTATATATTTATTTTTGAAGTGAAGCGTATAAGAAATGGTATTGCCAATAGTATAATGTTTAGTGCGTAACATATAGTAAACCGATATTGTTTGTATTGACTTTGTTTACCATCATATTGTTATATTGGGATCGTTTTATCCTGCTTTGTCTATTTCTGACTAGGGGAAGGTGTTACTTTATACAAAATTATTTCCTAATATAGAAACACAGATTGCAAAAACACACACAAGTAACGTATAGTAAGACAGAGAACCAGTCTAATATCGCACTAATTTGCGCAATAATCTGGCCTTTACAATAAACATTTTACTCAATGGTTCTGAGACAACAATGGGGCACTCAAGCCCACAAACAAGATGGTGCATACTACAAATAACAAAATGAAATACTTACAAATCTACACCTCTTTTATCAAAGCCTTTAATATTTACAAATTATCTTCGGGTATACTCTTGGCTGTCCTACTCTTTATTATGTATATGATTGCACCTCCGATGACACCTACAGCAAGGACGGCACCGGCGTGAGGAAGATACTTAATGTAAAATGGCTTGCCTTTGTATTGTCTAGCAAGAACGTATTTCTTTTGATGCTCATCGTATATGAAAGGCTCGGAATACCAGGTACCGTCGTTTGCTGTTGTTACACATATACTGTACTGTTTACCACTATTAATGTCTAACTTTGAAATGTCTATTATCATTGCCGAGCCCTCAATCTTGGCACGGTCTTGACTGTCAACAGGAACGAATGAAGTTTCATCGGCCCCGAGGTCTCCTTCCATAATTTCGTATCGGTGTACAGAGATATTGCGATTAAAGGGGAGTGTAATGCCGTATTTTCCGTCTTTGGCATTGAAGATGGGTGTTCTTAGTGGAGTCTCTGTCTTTCCACAACATACAAGTTGTAACATAGCTACTAGTGCAATTTGTAAAAACTTCCTTTTTGACACAAACATTATTGTTTATAAACAAGAACCTTTTATATGTTATTTACGATCAATAAAAATATTTTGATCAATAAAAGTCATGTCAAGTGCAAAAAATGTGATTTAATAAATTTTCTCTTTTAAACAAATAATGTGAACCTTAAAGGATTCCCAGACCATTTAGATAAATTGAATTTACGAGTAAAAAAGTTAACAATCATATAGATCTGTTTTGTTGGTTTATTTACTAAACAAACACAGACAAGTGACACGCAAACAAAGGCAATGCCAGTAAACACTTACCTATTATAGAAAAACAGAATCGCATATCCAATAAGAATTATTGAGTAAATTAAAAATTTGCAATTTTTTATCAACAATATCTAAAATGTGTTTGTTTGGTAAATAAAAGCCCTGGCCGTAATTTTTTGTGTGAAACTGATGCCTTTTTGCTGCTATAGTTTTCTTTGGGCCATTTTTTTTCTCAAAAATATATGAAATGGGTTAATTTTAATTTACTTTAATTTAAATGTTTAATTAATTCGACACACATACTTAAAATGTTAATTAATGTATAATAAGCCGCAATGCCAGTTATAAATTTGTATATAAAGGAATAAGCAAAAATAAACAAACATGATGTTGTTTTCAAAGTTTTATTTACAGCACAATTTTGTTGGGCCTCAAAATATAATTAAAAATGGTTTTAATTCATAAAGTCTGTTGATTTTCTAAAAACACCGAAAATTAACTAATTCACATAATAGATAACTAAGAAATATATTTAAAAAACAGCGTTTCAAACTATGCCCTAAAACAAACACATTTACGGGTATAAACTTTTTTCTAAGAGGATTTTATTCGACATATCCTAATTTTGTGTTAGGGCGACCGATGTTAAAACCACAAAGCTTAAGTCAGCATTACTAATAGCTTGTTTCAACAAGTCTGAAGGCGTATGATCGACTAGTCCAAATCGATTGTGATCAGGCGATAACTATAACGGTTACTTTTATTAACTATTAATGGCATTTTGTTGCTCGTTGTACGACACAAAGATACAATGCGATACAGATGCCTTACCTATCTAAAAACATGATAAAAAGCTGTATGCTTTAACTCTTGTATGTGGGGTTATCATAAAGATACTCAAATTGTACATTATTGGATTATACGCGTTATGACACAACTCTTATTCTACTAGGTTAATATCGACTATGGCATACAGGAGAAGGCAACATAACTCTAACATTATATTATCAAACGATGTAGAAGCAACGGGTTTATAAAAATAAGCAATTTAATTTGTATATCAGCTTTTAGACTTCTAAATCCTTAATTCATCAGTGCCTTCAAATACGTTTGATTGTATGTTAAAGTTTGCATGTTTATAAAAAGCTGTTTTGTGTGGTGTAGCTGCTTTAATTCCATAAAGTCATTAAAAAACTTTGAACAGTTGAAACTCAATAAGACAACGACATGTTTAATGACCTATGCATTAATATGATACCATCATATGAAAAATAATACGCCCTTAATTGAGTTTGCACACGTTTTTATTGTTTCGCGTGTTTTGTGCAGTTGTCCATCGGGACTTTAGGCGCATTTCAATATTGATTAAAAATATATTTTTCTCAACATAGACCTAAAAGTATGCTAAAGAATTCTATCCTCCTCAATTTTAATTAGATCAGCTCTTTTACATTAATTAATGGTGTTTGTCTTTTGTTTACTTGCCTTGTTTCATCAAAATATATTTTACACTGAAACAAGTTTTACAATCAAATTAAATACTTTATTTATTCTAAACAATAGATGCGACAACTATACTTACTGCTCTTTGTAATAGGGATATTCTCCGGACCAATAGAGCCGCCAGTCGGACCATCCGATATCCAAACAATACTAACAGACGTCCTTATAGCTCAATGCCAGCAAATGGCCGGTATCCCTTTGCCGAAAGAATGTTACGGGCCAGCCCACCTCATGCAACAGCCCGTAATGCAGCAGCTCCCAGTACACCAAACTATACCTTACACAAACAACATCCAGCCAATGGCCAATCCAGTCCCTGTTCAACAACTGCCTCTTCAGTCCTTTAGCAACAATCAGCTAAGCCAGCATCCTCAAGCCAACCAAACTATTGCAAACGCAAAGCTATCGACCATTCTAAATGAAAATCAAATGGCACGAAAACAAATAATGCACTTCTTAGAATACAGTGGAGTGCCACCGCCATGGGATCAACTATTAGATTTCGAAACAACCCAACACCATCAGCTGCCAGATCCCGAAAATCTATTTAGAAAGATAAGAAACCTTCTACTTAAGTTTGATAACATCAAGAATTGCATAGTTGAGGCGCTTTTGATTATAGAAAAGTACATAGGACGAGGCAAAGCGTACATTTCAGAAGACCTCAAAGATCTTAAGAGGTATCGAGACATGCTTAGGTCTATTCTCAAGAAACTGTGTGGCTCACCGTCAGGAGAAGTACGAAATGAATTATTCAAAAGGTTTTACGATGTCAAATGCAAAGCCAAAGACGTAGAAAACTCGTTTTATAAATTAAGAGATTGGATTGTAAAGATAACGCAGCTATTTAAGACACTTTAATTACACAATAATAAAATATTAATGGTATAACTCGTATAGATCTTAAGGCTGTCTTTTTACACCCTACCTTTGTGCCACCAACACACTGGCCGTGTTAAACTTAACCCCCCCCTCTTAACAAATGACCAACAACAAAGAATTCGTCTTAAAAGACTCAAAAACCACAAAAGACATGGTAGAACTCTTAGACGAGATTGAATCCCTTGACAATATACGTACGCAAATCTTAGAAAGACACTTTCATGAGCTTATTAGATACAATATAGATGACTTAGAGGACAGAGAATCCATAATAATCCGTATTATCGGAAAGGCACCGACACACCCAAACGCCTTTTTGGCCAGTTCGTTGGGCTTTTCACGAAGCACGTGGAACAAAAAATACGAACTTATGTTGAATAAATTCGGACTTGGAAAGAAATTGAAGCACAAGACGCTCAGAAACATGTTGCACTTTGAGAAACTCAAACTTTTGATGATGAAATATTTTGAGGTAACCAAAAAATAACTTTGATAATTTAAGGTTTAACGGTAGATAGCGGGAGAGAGAAAAATTACTTTGTGCAAAATAGAGGGGGGCAGCGATCTTAAGACCTTTGTTTACATCACTTTTTGGAGCCCATGAAAAGTCAACAAAGCAAGAACGAGCTACCAGCAGAAATGAAAGAAGTTTGTGCTAACAGCATTAAAGATTCAAATAAAACGATTTATTTAGAGAAGATCTTGTGTTTTCTAAAGGCCAATCCGGATCATTCAACGAGTATTTGGGAAAGCAACGGGATTCCCATTTTACTGTTGCAAGAAATTGTTAATCCGTATTTTGAACTGGGGCTGCCCGGGTTTGACGATAACAAAGTGACAAACCTCCAGTTGGTTCTTCAAATTCTTGAGATACTTGTAAAGGACAAACAAACCAAAAAAGTCTTTGTAGATTCACGATTCCACTACTATCTTTACAAGTACATTACCATTTATGAGCAATCTCCTGTCTATGAAAGCCTGCGAATCAAAACTCTCAACGTCTTTTCGTCCCTTTTGGCCAACAGCGACAGTTACGTTCACAACCAAATGAAGAACACCGAGATAGTCCCAATTATACTAAAGAGCATCGATTTGGGGACCGAAACCGTTAAGATACAATCAATTAATCTATTTTATAAAATAATTTGTACCGAGGAAGGCCTGTCGTACGCCTGTCAAACCTTCGATAGGTTCTCCGCCATCAACCAAGTCTTGAACTCTGTGATGTACCACGCGATTCAAATGAAGTCGACGAAGATCGTTAAGGCGATCATTCGCGTTTACATTCGATTGTGTTGTAAATCCCAAATAAAAGGCAATTTAAGCGTGAACAAGCCCGATAATCTCGCCAATGAAGAGCTTAAAAGGATAGTGCAACTAGACGAAGAATGTTGTGAGCTTTACAAGGAGTTTTTGGAAATTACAAAGCCAACAAATTAAAACGTTTTTAATTTGCAAATTTCAAATTTTTTAAATTTTTACCGTTAAAATGGAAAACGAAATGGAATTGTACAAAAAGCCCGAGGGAAGTCAAAAGGAGGTTCACGACAAATATTTGGATTCTCGAAATGTCATTAAAAGATACACGGCCGAAGATCTACGCGTCATAAGCAGGGTGGATTTGTATTTTCTAATGGATTTGGATCAATATAGGACTAAAGAGATCCCCACGAACGTGTTAAATCACGTAGCAAAGGCTAAGAAGCGCCAGTACCACCCTGACGTGTCTAAGGGACCCTGTGAGGCCTACCTTTTAGTCGATAAGGCCAAGGAGATCCTCGGCGATAAGCGCTTAAGATCGATTTACGATGCTTCGTATTTTAACGTTACAATCCCGGACAACAAAATATACCAGGAAGAAGAGTTTTTTGAGGTATTTGGGAATATTTTTAGAGAATACGGGAGGTTTTCCGTAGTACAACCCGTCCCAGAGATCACCCAAACCAGTCCTGACGAGTTCTATTCATTTTTTAACAATTACAAAACTAATAGAATTTACATACCAATAGATGAATTTTATGAGTTGGGGAAGGAGGAAAGGCTTGAGTACACTCGAAATAATCAAGACAAACTGGCCAAACTAAAGAACAAGGATATTCTACAACTCAAAGAAATCATTAAGATAGCCCAGAAGCGGGATCCACGCCTTAGGAGTATCTCAGACCAACTAGAAGAAATGAGGCTGGCCAAACAAAACGAGTGGACAGCGAAGGAACTTGCGGCCTTAAAAAACTTCTGCACGTTGTTGGGAAAAACAAAAAAGAACAAATGGGAAATCATTGCAGAAAATTTATCGAGAGCCACCAAAACCAAAAGGAGCGTTAAAGAAGTGATGGCTAAAGCAGAAGAAGTGAAGCTTAAGAAGTAGATGATAGAATAAATAATTTATTATAAAAGTTAAGAGGTGTTTAAAGAAGGTGGGGGACTGTATTGTGCCGTGTGGGGATGCAGGCTGCCGCTCTACCTTCCCTTACCCCCCCCCCCCTACACGTTGCCTGCCGGCCTTTGCAAATCCGCCTTCGGATGGCCAAACTCACACGAGGGCCCCTTCAAGCAAAAGCCCAAAAAATAATTGTAGCAAAGTTTCTTGCGGACGTGTTTGTTTTTGCAACTAGCGCCGTGTTTACAAAATCCCCTGTTGTACCACGAACACTCCTTCGTTTTATTTTCCGGATTTACATGGAGGTAGATGCATTCTGGATTGGTGCACTCGCCAAACTTGCTGTAAAAGAAACACTGTGGCATTTTCTTTAGGTCGTACTCGTGAATGAACTCGCACTTCTTTCCCTTCTTGCACAGCCCCCTTAGCCAGTGCTTGCAAATGACGGCTGTTGCTAGCTTGATGTGTTGTTTATCACAGTTTGGGTCTGTACAATTATTGTTTTGGTAGGGCATGCAATAAATGTCTTCTTCTTCTCTAAGCCCCAGCACGTCTTCTACGTAATCTTCAAAGTTAAAGCGTTTTAATTTTTTTTCCATCCCCTCCTCAACTTTTATGCGTTTTATTATTTAAAGAAATTTTTTGTACCCCTTTTATGCGTGTCTTAGGTTTAATTTTTGCATTAATGACTGTTTCCTTTCAAACTTCCCTGCCAGTCGTGGAAGAGGAGAGGACCAAACTTACCCAGATAACAGAAACAGCCAAAACGTACATAAGAGTAGCCTCTGACTATTTCAAACAAACTCTTAATTCGATGAATCTTCTTTTGAGTAGGTGCAGTGAGCAGCTCCTTAATAAGTATAAGGCTCTTAAGAACAGAGGAGAAGCCCCAATTGAACAACACAAAGAAGAACTTAATGAGTTTGAAGAGCTTACGGAAGAGAAAATGAAAGAACTCCTTAAACAATTCTACGAGAAGATGGGGGCAGGTGAACAATTCGAAAGTACCGAAGAGCCCACGCCAGAGGAGGAAGAAGTCGAAGAGAAGGAAGAGTCCGAAGAAAAGGAGAGGGCAGAAGTTTAAATTAAATTATTTTGTTAAACCGTTTAATTTTTGGTTTAACGTTTCCTTTGTGCGGGGTTTGTACATTCCGTTTTAGAGCTGCTCTTTAGATTATCTATTGGGAAGGGACTTTACGAATGCTTCCTTTGATTACCCCCCTACTATTGTATAAAGTACCCCCCTACCATAGTATAAAATACCCCCCCCCCCTTCCCCCTACCATTGTATAAAGGTATCCCCCTCAAAAACATAGTAACAACTTTAACATAAACTCTTTAATTAATCAACAACTCACCGTCTTTGATTTCAATTTCCTTTGCTTTGATTTTGTCACAGCGAGCTTTAAAATAAAAATTAAAGTCTTCGATGGTGGCTAAATCATACTTTATCAGCATTTTAATTAGATCTTCAATCAACTTCAATTTGTTAAACCCGCACGTACAACACAAGGGGCTGCCCGTCAGGGACTTCCCAAGGCGGGAACAGAAGATTTTAATGATCGGGTTGACAAGATTTGAATTCTTCACAGTCAAAAGAAGGCCGAAGTGGTCAACGAAGAACCTGCAGAATAGGGGAAGAGAGGAGCTTACAAGGTTTATGACCCAAAGGGTGTAGTTGGTGAGGTCCTTACAATTCATAGAGTCGGCCTTCTTGATCATATAAATTAGTCTACAGTCCATTTCTAGCGGGGAAAACAAATCTTGTTTTAACGGGCACCCGCTTTTGTGGATCGTCTTGGCTTTGCTTTGGTTTAAAATCGATTTAGACGAGGCGTAAAAGTGGAAGATGTTGGTTGGGTCTTTGAGAGGCTCTTCGTATTTCTCCCTAAACGAATGGCAGCTTAATATGTCCTTTTGTGAATCCACTTTGAATAATAAAAGGTCTTTAAGGTCTTCGGTGATAGACACGCCTTCTAACTCATTGCACAAAGACTCTCTGTCCTTAAGTATCCATTTACTCTCCTCTAAGACGGAGTTGACTCCCCTGCATTCAATCTTTTCTTCTTTAAGTTCAACGACAAAATCAAATAGATCAAATTCTTTTTGGACGTTCAACACAACGGAAAAACCGACTTCATTAAAAATTTTGATTTCCTTAAAAGCTTCACAAATCTCGACATTTAAAAAGCGTGGGACGCTTTCTAATAAGTTTTTGTAGTAGATTAAAAGGTTTTCGGGCGACATAAACTTACTTAAGAAACAGAATTTGGGTCTGTTGCCACTAGCCACCGCCTTATCTAAAATTAGGCCGATTTTTTCATCGGGCAGCATCGAAAGGTCCGTGAGGTCTTCAAAGTGCCTTTCTAAAATTTCAACGCAAACGTAGACAACGAAGGGGCTTGTTGTGGATCTCAGGGCTTCGGCCAATAGATTGATATCCTTAAACTTACTGTTAATAATGTCATCAAAGGGCTTTCGATACTGTGCAAGAATGTGGCTCCTACCCTCCCCGCCACTCCCGCCTTTAATTAAACTGTTCTTGATTTCCGTGAAGACACTGTGACGGGGCTTTTCGATTCGTTTTATCACCATTAAAAACAATTTATACAATTCTAGGTCTCCTTCTTGGGTACAGTAGTATTTAAACATTGCGAGAAAGCGGTTTGTATCGTCTTTACATTCTTTTAAATAACTCCCAACGTACTCCTTTTGGTTTAATAAATTGCAAATTAAATTGAATTTGTCGGGAGGCGCACTGAGATAATTTTTGTGAAGTCGGGAGAATAAGTCCTTGTACGGAAGAAGAAGACAGTCATCGCAAAGGCTTTCGGTTCCTTGTAATTCCATTGGGATTCTATACAGCCTACAGATAGATTCAAAGACCATATAATGATACTTACCGGGCTTATTACGGCTGGCTAGTTCCAATTTACTCTCACAAACCACTTCAAACTGCGACTGCAAGTACTCTAAAGTGAACGAGTCGGGGATTTCGTCCTCCGTAAAGTCCATCATGTGAGAGTTAAAGGTAGGCTTGGCTTTAATATTGGGATTGTACATTTTAGTATTTAACACTAACAGAGAAAATGAGAAGTTAAAGATAAACTTAAGAGTCTTTTCATCGTCTGCTATCTCCATAAAAGTACATTTTTTTACGTTATCAATAAAATATTTTTCAGAGAAATTCGTGAGGACTCGGTGGATCACTTGGCTCTCCCCCACAAGATAAAAAGAACCCAAATAAACCTTTAGAGCCTCGATGATCGTGAGATTAAAAAAATCGAAGGTGGAAGTAAACGTTTTCAAATAATTTTCATTTTTAGACTTGCAGAGAAAGTCTCCCAGTGTCTTTAAGTTAGTCGTTTTACACACTCTTAAAATCATCATCGTTTCTAATTGGCCGAAAATGTTGACAAGTGCGTTGATGTCCATCGTTTTATTGAACATAGAGACATTTTCTTTTAAGTTACTCCGCAAAAGCTTCACTTCTTCGGCTGTTGAGACGCAGGAATGTGCACACGCCCCATCGACACTATCGCTAGATGTGAACCTTATGGCTTGTTGCTTGCTTTCGTCTTCTTTAAAATTTTTACTGATAAGATAAATTAAATCTTCAAGACTTAACGTATTACAAAACTCCAAAGTCACCTCTCTAGTAATCCCGAAGATATCAAAGTTATAATATAAAAAAGGCAATAAATTCGGACTAAGACTTTTCAAATACCATTGTGGTATGTCATTAAAAAATTCTTGTATCAAATATTTGTTTTTAGTGCTGTTTATGATGAATATTCGCATGCCCAAATTTGATTCAAAGCTAGAATCTATCAACATAACCGGACTAAATTTATCATAGAAGTCAGTGAGAAAATCATTTTTGAGAATAAAATCTTTAAAGACGCCTTTTTCTATTGTGTACTTTAAAAAGGGCGGGTGTAATAGAAGGAACTCCTTAAACTTTGAATATATAAAATGGCCCATTATACTATTGCCAATTTCTCTACTTTGCAAGAAAATATACCTACTGTAGACATCATGAAGCTCTTTATCGTCCATGACCACGCTTAGTTTATTTACAACTTCGAAGTATTTAAAAATTACCAAGTCCGTGTCCTTTTCGGACGGGAAGAAACGAAGGGACCGGACTTTGTTTGACAGGGGCGACAAAACGGAAGGGCCAGCGTATTCCAAAAACCTACAAAAGATATTCAAAAAATGGTAAACTTCCGTATTAGAGTATTTTTTAATACTAAAAATCTTGTCGAATATGTCTATAAGATTTTCCAAGGATGTCTCGGTATTGTATTCTTTTATAATACTAAGATACTCTTTGTTTTGGGTGCAGGGCAGAGAAAATAGAAGGATTTGAATTTCTTTAAGCTTGTTTTCGATCTCCATGACCCTTCTAGAAATTTATTTTATAAACTTAAGAGGCGGGATTAGGTGGGTGGGGAGGGTAGGATGTCTTGGTTTATTGTGGACTATTGATTTGCATAGATTGAGTTGATAATTATTATGCAACAATTTAATGTCTTGTGGCGGTACCCACAATTCGCCTAACAATCCTGCATCGCGCTATCGAAGTTTCGGAGAACGGCAAGATATATACAACGTCTGAAATGACGTCAGTGGGCTTCGGCCTGACCGAGCATGCTATCTCTCTCGGTCGGAAGATCTTCCTTTTCGGCCGCCACTAACACCGTTAAATTGGTGACCACCGACAAGAACACGCATCCTTCTGGACATCAATCATCATCAACACTCCCCGCCCCTCCGCACCACGTCAGCAGACATCAAGCATAACCGGGTCGCCTCGACCATAAGCCGCGTTGGAGGTCCGCGCCGGTCGAACCCGTGTCTGGCTTGAACGGGGCAGCCATAGGCTACAACGACCGGTCAGCAAGCAGAGCACGGGGTCCCTCTCCTGGTCATTGCACGCGTAGCTTCGGCCCACACCTGACAACACAAGCGCATCGAAGAATACCACAGGTCTTCGGGGGGGAGTGGTGTGGCGGTACCCACAATTCGCCTAACAATCCTGCATCGCGCTATCGAAGTTTCGGAGAACGGCAAGATATATACAACGTCTGAAATGACGTCAGTGGGCTTCGGCCTGACCGAGCATGCTATCTCTCTCGGTCGGAAGATCTTCCTTTTCGGCCGCCACTAACACCGTTAAAGTCTCATCATTTGGTTAAATTCGTTTTGTAAAATTTTACACCCGCAATTTTACTCCCCAATGTCTTTCGTAGGAAAACTGAACTCAATTACTTCTAAGTACCACGAAAACGTTTTAGACCATTTTAATAATCCTAGAAACATTGGGTCTCTTGATAAAGATAGTATAGAGGTTGGTACCGGCATTGTTGGGGCACCCGCGTGTGGTGATGTAATGAAGCTACAAATAAAAGTAAACAGAGATAATGTAATAGAAGATGCCAAATTCAAAACATTTGGCTGTGGCTCTGCCATAGCTTCTTCGAGTCTTGCTACTGAGTGGATTAAGGGAAAAACTATAGAAGAATCTTTGAAAATAACTAACAAAGACATTGCGAAAAAATTATCGCTGCCCCCGATTAAACTTCATTGTTCAATGTTGGCAGAAGATGCTATAAAGTCCGCAATAAATGATTTTTATAAAAAAAATAAAAAGGAATAAGCCGCTAAAAATTGGAGATAAATTAAAAAATTAAAATTTTAGACCGGGATGTTATTAAGTTATTTGTGATTTTGGTAAATTATTTGTGTATGGAAAGCGTGTACGTTCAATAATCAATATTTGATTTGGCATATAATGGTCAAATAAGCCCGTGGAGCATCGAAAATTCATATTCTTAACAATAATTCATGGGATAGCAAGTTTTTAACGCCCGCGGTTCACAGATAATCTATTGTGAACGGTGTTTTGGAATTGTTTAAACGAGCCTTAACTATACAGGAATATTATAGGTCCTGGGGGTGTTACTAAAATTTGGAAACGTGCAGGGTGATATTGTGTGTGTCTTTTGTCATATCAAGAGGCTACATAATGTAAAGTAATTATCTATAGTCGAAAGTACAAGGTGATAGATACTTTAGTTAGACGAACACACTACAGCTTCGGGGTATGCAGTATACTAGAGCTAGACCAGCCGCACAATCAGCTACCCTTTGCGATAGCCTGCTTACACTGTCACGGGCTACGCAGGTGCTACGGACCCACTGCCATATTCCAAGGGGGCGTGCCCCGTGTCTAGGCCAATCCTTTTTCAGCCAGTACAAAACTATACCTACAAGTACCCGCTAGAGTACTTTAAAAAAAAGTAAGTAAATCATCTTAACGTCACTTAGGTAATTTGTTTCTGAATGCATGGATTATAGCGACTACTTAGGCTTTTAGGAATATGTCTACACCATTGTCCTACCAGCGCAACGGCGGTTCCAGGTTGATATTATTTATATATCCGGCCGTATGCGTTCCAGGTTGGTATCGAAGCCGGTTTCACATGGTTTCTCCGTGGACAGTCTTCCTGACTATTTTTAGAAGTTCCCTAGTAAAACAACCAGTGGTAGAAGGTTTCAGATCTACTAAGAGCAAGTCGGTGAACCCGGTTTTTATAGTCAATTGCGACCCAGACGCTTAGAATATATTATCCTATCAACGTAAGCTTAGCTTTCTTGGTGTAATAAATGATATTTTGGATATACTTGCATGATATTAGTTTTATAGAGTTTCAAATAACAATAACTTAATATATTGCAAGTCACGATCATGAACTTTTATATTCTTAAACGGATATTGAAGAGTTTAGAAATAATATATTAAGTTTCATTTAGCTAGCCACATTTTCTACACTTGTGTAAAACAAAGCTTACTTGCTGCATATATTTAGAAATAAGCCATATATATTTCACACATCAATTAAAGAATTTAAAAGAAGTTTAAGAGATTATTATCTTTATGTATTCTTTCTGTATCTCGAAAAAATCTCTTGACATCTTCTTGGACATTTTTAGTGCCCTCTAGATTATGAATGTCTATAAAGTTTAGAACGTCTACCTACTGCTTTAATATATGTCTAACCTACCTATATTAATTCAGCCTAAATTCGTATTATACTTTATAGTTTAACCTGCCATTGATGTTAATAATTTCTTGAACAAATTGTTGTCTATAGTTGTTTTTGGTTTTATATACATTATTCTAGCAAAATTTATTATACAATGCGTTGTTTTTTATGATATAGCCTTTTGTCTGTTTGATGATAGAAAAGCGATCAAAAATAATATAAAAAACTGATAAATAGAATAAATAGAATAAATTTATATAAATAGTTTAATTCTTGTTATCCCATGATTTTCATGACACTCAAATTTATTTTGTTTCCACTATTCATTTCGATTATCATAGCCGCCTTGGAGTCGAAAATGAATTCTGGAAACTTATCTAGACTTTTGATCGAAAGCTCCCAGACGTCAAATGAAATGTTTGATTTTATTACCTCAATAAAGTTTCTCTCTAGTACGAAGGGCACCTCTACATTCTCGCCAATATGTTTTGATATTAATTTGCTTATTCAAATGTACAAATCTGAATTCGGACCGGAGTTTGTTGAACCAGCAAGAATTAGATTAGAGAGTATGAACACAATGGTTATAAATCACGATTCTACCTTTAGTCTATCGAATTCTATCTATCTTCCATCCGAAACAAGTTTAACGGAAACTAAATGGGAGCCGCTATTTATGCTTACTTACTATAAGAAGGAAGATGCGTATTTTCTTTTCAGGAAACACCAAGAATATGTTAAGATAAAAACTGATTGCCAAATAATGCCTTTTGTGAATCTTGAAAAATTTGTCTTGAGAGAAAGAATGTATCTCTCTTTCGTATGCTTTAAAGTTCTTTGGGCAGAAAAGTTTGACAAAGCTGATATCACAAAAGATAAGTTTATGACGAAAAATGACTCAGAAGAAATTCGAGATTATATGAATGTTGCAACGACCTATAAGCACATTCACGTCACTAATAAGATATGCAACTATAGGATGCTAGCTTTGCCTTATGGAAATACTCGTGGTCAATTTCGTTTTAATCGTTATATGATTTATCTTATGCCAGATGAACCTGATGTTGAATTGACAACCTTATGGGAATCATTTTACGATTCCAGTAAGGACGGTATAGTTGATATGATTAGGAACTTGGATTTTAAACCTTTGAAACTTTCCATACCTAAAATTGAAGGATTGAGGTCGACGTTAGATTTGTCTGATATTATGTCGGGATTTTTTAACAATCATCATTCAATGTGCGTATCATCCGAAATGAAAACGTACTTGCGGGTCGATGAAGATGGTACAACTGCTGCGCCAGCTTTAACCTGTTGCATTGATGGACCCACCCCTACCCCTATTGAAGACAAGGTCAATGTTCCTTATATCGCATTCATATACGATGTATCGATTGAGAGGATTCTATTTATTCTCAAAGACGAGGGATCCAAACTGAATTAAAATCTTTGGTTATTATTCAAAAACGTTATTATTTGTAAATACTTAACTTTTAAACATTTTCTATCGGTTATTATTAAAGGCAATCATTATTTATAAATTCTTTTATAATCTATTTTAAGTAATGGGTAAAAAAGAAAAACACGGAGCTGAACAAAATTTTAATAAAACTGTATCAGCAGCTCCTACAGGGGAAACAAACTCACAGAAAGAGAAAGATGGTGAAGGAAAGGCCGAAGAGCCTAAAATTACCAATGCTCTTGCTTCTCTAGAAGCAGTACTCGGAGAAGTGCAAGCTTCTCAACGAGACTGGCCAAGGGAAGCCTTTAGTGCTATCTTGAGCAGATGGAAACAGATGCCAAGAGGCGGATGGCCAAAAGCAACCACCTTCTTCTGTGATAAGTTTCACACAAAGCTCTATGAAACTTTGTTCAAGAAGAATGCAAAAGCTATGCTTAGAACACTAGCAGGAAGTCCTATTGGAGTTAGAGGCTTTAAACAAGAAGACGGAGTTAAGCGTGCTAAAATGCTCGATGAAATCTTCAAGGTAGCCTCGCTCAAAGATACGGAATACAAGGGCGAGCGGCAGTAGAGTTCCTCCAACACTGGAGAAGGTTTCTAAAGGAGAGGTCACTGATGTGACTCCTACCCGCAAAATATGCACACTTAAAGTCAATCCAAAAATTTTAGGCATGCTGGATGAAGTAGTAGGAGACTTTGTGAAATCCCACCCTGTGAAGAATATGACGGACATCGTTAGAATTCTTCAGTCTGTTCAGCTCTCTTACCAGAGCCTGACAACAAAAAATGGAGTCAAAAGTGAATGGCCTTCGAATATCAATAAAAAGATTTCGGAGATTGAAGCTGAAAAGACTCGTTTGTGCATGTATAAGAAGGACAGCACTTCCTTAAAAGGCGAGAATCTAAAGGAAGCACGGAGGATAATGAGTTCTCATAGACTCATACTCGCCAAGCCCGACGATCTCAATAAGATCATCTCTCACTTGAGTGACAGGTCGGCTATATACACCGACAAAACCAACAAGTGGGAGAAAAGGAAGATGTTCAGACGGGAGAACACAAAATTCGAGCTCTTCCGAGGAAGGTTTTATAGAGACCTCTCCGAAGAAGTGAAGCCGAAGCACAATATCCCTACCGAGGATATCGTAACCACATGGTCAAAGATGTGGGAGAAAAACGATAATCTCAAAACGGATGAAAAGCCTTATGCAGAATACCTTCTTGAGTATTCGGCCGGCGACCTTGAAGAAGTATGCTTCCCAACAGAGGACGAATTCTCCGATATAGTCAAATGGCTGCCATGTTGGAAAGCTGCGGGGCCTGATAGGATCTTAACTTCTTCATTAAGAGGATAAGGTCTATTCATGGCCCTTTGTACAACGTTATTAGAGACATCTGTCTTAATAATGAGACCCCCGAAGATTGGTTCTTTAAAGGGATTACTTACCTGATCCCTAAAGGAACACCACAATCTGGTAAGGACTTTAGACCAATCACATGCATGTCTAATTTGTACAAATTGACTACGAAGTGCGTAACTTCGGTCATGCAGCTCATGGTAGAGCAAAGAGGACTGGTTTCCGAAAACCAAATGGGAACAGTAAGGAAAGTCTTGGGTGCAAAGGAGCAAGCGCTGACAAACATCATGATGAATAAAGCTAGTAACTACAAGCTTAAAACAGCATGGATTGATGTCAAGAAGGCGTTTGACTCTGTAACCCACGAGTACTTACTGGAATGCATCAATCGATTGGGAATGCCTCAGTGGATCTCCAAATTCTTAACTAAGACTATATCAAAGTGGAATTTGGAAATAAGATCCAATAATGAGGTTATTCTAAATAAAAGAGTCAAAAGGGGAATCTTACAAGGCGACAGCCTTTCCCCCTTACTCTTCGTATTGTGCATGGACCCCCTCAGCAAGCGACTAAATGGCTTATACCCAAAAGTCGAAGTTGAGTTAGAAGAGGTGCACTATACGTGTAACCATCTACTCTTCATCGACGATCTTAAGCTGTTTGCAAAGTCGGATGAGGTGCTGAAAAGCATGGTTGACGAGACAAAAACATTCTTCGGAACTTAGGCCTCGATATGAATGTCGAGAAATTAGCACCAACTCAACCTCTTGTGAAGGTGACGCGAGACTGCTGGGATCCCATGAAGGGTATAAGTATCTCGGAATTGCCGTAAATAGAGTTGGTAGGAATATGACTGAAACTGTTGAAAAAATAGTAAAGTCTTCTGAGGCCAGGGTCGAAGCTTTATGTAAAACAAATCTAAACTCCAAGAATTTGATAAGAGCCGTGAATCAGTTCGCGATTTCATAAATCAATTACTATGGTGGGATTGGTTAAATAAAGCCAGACCAGTTCAAAGCCATTGACGACATAATACGGCGTATTCTCACGCGTCATCACGTGTATCAACAACCCGCGTGTAAAGAGAGGTTGTATTTACCAAGAGATGAACTTGGAAGAGGATTCTCAAGTGTTGAGCACAGGAGTGAGCGCATGCTTCTCTATACTCCGATGCAGCTTCTGAGAATGTAAGAGCTAAAAAATTTGATCCCCAGGACCCTCCAATTCCAAGTCTTCCCTCCAACTGTGAGTCGATATTAATGTTAAAACACTACAGTATACCCCCATAAATAAATTTTATTATCAAGATCTGGGTATTCATTTTTTAGTTGACCCACTATTTGTATATATGCTTGTTCAACATTCATATCATTTTGTAGTGGAAGGATTAGACTAGTTCTTAGACTCGAGCTACCCTTTGAACTTTCATATGAAAAAAATCTTACTATATCATTGTTTATAATCATTAACGACTTTGCATAGTATTGTTCTATTGGTTTCGAGGTATAATTGCCTTCGCTAACTTGGCATTTAACAATTTCTGCAATACGATCATCAAAATGTCCACATGTACATAAAATTGTATATATAATTGTGCATAGAATCATATAATGTGTTTTAACTAATTTCTCTTTTTATAGGTTGGATTAGATTTATCATGTTTAGTAAATCAATTTTTTTTTACGTTAACACCTAGACTTAATAAAAAAAAAATAAAATGCAAGCGCGTATATAAACAAACTTATTTGATTGTTATGCAAAAAAAAACACAAATCATAGGGTAAAAGAGTTGGTTTTCTGTAAATACATAATGTGGTTTTCTCTGAAATAAGCAATCAAAATGTTCATTTTTTGAGTTTTGAATTGATCAGAAAACCCACGAATTTAAACTCAGTAAAAAATAAAGAATTTTTATAGTGTCGTTATGTAGAAATCCTATTTACGAAATGGATAAATATTTCATTACATCAAAGACTACAATTGTAAAGATGTTTTAGCACTCGATTATTTAAACTTTGTAATTCAACATTTTAGCAAAATATACAAGAATCTGATCAACCGTAAAATAAAATCATTGGTTAATTTGGCCTAATAAAAGGTTTCTTACAGAAACTAATGGTTAACATTACAGGGGTACAAAGTCTATTTGACATGCTGTAAATGCTTTTTTATTTCAAATTCTATCTTACATGACAACTGAATCATGCTTCATTAAAGTGATAAACTTGTTTAAATCAGATCTTGTATTTTTGTTACAATACTGTTTATATAAAAGACACTAACAATCTTTTTCTCAGTTGTTTAGCATATATATATAAGTATAAGATATATATAGAAGTTATACATCAATGTAGTTGATAGGAATTATGTAGCCACCGTAGTGTAGTGGTAGCACAGCATGTTCATACATCGAAGGTGTGGGTTCGATTCCCGCTGGTGCTTTACTACTTAAAATACAGTAATTAGAACTTACTTGAGCTTAACTATTGTTGAAAGGATTTACTTAATGTAGAGTGTGGGTCGTATGAGGCTTTATTGGCCAGGCCGGCTTGAGCTGCTTGTTCCAAGTAGATCTGAAACTTTCCACCACTGGTGGTTTTACGTAGGTGATACGAAGAACATGGAGCGATAGTTAGGAAGACTGTCCATGGAGAAACCATGTGAAACCGGGGGTCGAGACAAACCTGGAATGCATACGGGCGGAAATATAATTGAATGAGGACATGGAAAAAACCGGAACCTTCACTGCGATATTAAGCCGAGGGTGGAGACATACTCGGCCTAGGTGGGCCTGCGTAAGTCGCTAAGAGCACTCCATGCACGCCGAAACAGGTTACCTAAGTGACGTTAAGAGGCCGTGCATCTTCTCGAGAGAGTACCCTAGCGCCTACTTGTAGGTGGAGCTTAGTATCGGCTAAAAACGGTCTAGATCGAACGACCGGGCACCTGGCACGCCTACTTGCAATATAGCAGTGGGTCCGTAGCACCTGCGTAGAACGTGACATGGTAATCAGGCTATAGTAGGGGGTAGCTGATTGTGCGGCATGTCTAGCTCTAGTATACTGCATTTCCTAGAGCTGTAGTAAGTCTCTATTTTAACTATAATATCTATCACCTTGAAACCTCGACGATAAATAAATACTTTATGCTTGTTAGAAAATATGTACCGGATTAACTTTCAAAGAGCGGAACACCTGCCTTATTAAGTTAAAGGCTTTCGTAGACAATTAATTTCTTTTTAAAGATATTTTTCTGCTTTAATTGACTAGTGTTGTAAAAAAACAGAACTCACATATTAAAGTAAGAGATTTCAACTGAAGATTAAATGATAAGTTGTTATTGGTCTGGAGCCTTGATACTGCTCTAGGATCGACAATTAAATAGAAATTAATCTCCCACACACTCAGATTTCTCATATAATAGATATTTACTATCTTAAGGGCTACAAAGGTGCTACTGAGCCACTGATATAATGCAGTTGACATATCACGTGTCTGGTCGTTTGGTTTAGACTACTTTAGCTGTGACAAAGCTCCACCTACAAGTAGGCGCCAGGGTACTTCTTACAGACGATGCACGGCCTCTTAACGTCACTTAAGTAATCTGTTTCGGCGTGATCTTAGCGGCTTACGCAGGTCCACCTAGGCCGAGTATTTCTTCACTCTCGGCTTAATATAGCAGTGACGGTTCCAGTTTTTTCCCAAGTTTGTATCCAATTATATTTCAAGCCGTATGCATTCCAGGTTTGTCTCGATCTCCGGACTCACATGGGTTCTTTATGGCAATCTTCCTGGCTATCGCTACAAATACTTTCTATCCCCTAAGTAAAACAAAAGTAGTTGAAGGATTTAGGTCTACAGCGAACAAGCCTCTAAATATAATTTCAAACAGCCGTTTAAGACCCAATGCTTACATTATATGATCTTTTAATTCAAATTATATTTACTTTGTGTCATAAATTGCTTTTTTGTTTAATATGCATATATTATTTTTCCTTGAATTTAAATAGTTATAACAATTCCAAAGCAAAAAACAATACCATCTCAATATTGTTAAACGTCTTGTTTGTCACAGTAAAAGATCGGTTATTAATAATGTCACTTAAGATACATCAGACTATGATGCGGACTATAAAGTGATATTAAGCGATCAACCAATTCCACTTATTCCATTTTGGATGAATTAATCATATCCCATTATCGCAACGCACAGATCATATAAAAAATATATATCTTCTTTGTGATAACCTCATTTTCTTCACTTATATAAAAAAAAAGCTTTCTTGATATATTTAGTAATTATAGCCAAATCAAATTTTGGTATCAGAAAAAGGATTTACAAATAAGTTCAATATGTTATTGAGTTATAAATTTTCCTGAAACTAAAGAAAGACTCTGCTGATCGTTAAAAATTTTATAACCATCTATATTCTAAATGTTCAGGAGGGTTATCAGAAATTAAATGCTTTAATATATCTATGACCCAATTTATTTGCTGTTTTTATAGATTTCTTGTTTATAAGTCGAAGCTCGGATAACATAGGTGGTAAAATATATACTAATAGGGTAACTAATGGCATTATTATTTTGTAACTGACGACATGGGTGGCTATGACAGTATTAATTCAGCATCAAAACGTTTATATGAATTGGTTAATCGACCATAAATGTTATCAATTTCTAAAACTTAATTCATTTATTTGGGTATATTATATTGTCTAACATTCATAGCCTCTAACAATTGGAGGAAAGACTTGGGATTAGAGGGTCCTGGGGACCAGCTTTGCTATCTCTTACATTCTCAGTAGCTGCATCGGAGTGTGTATATCCTCTTCGAGCTTCTCAATTTCTAAAACAAATTATAATTTTAGATAACTTAGTCCTTACGAACTTAATAACCAACAAAATATTCTACAGTACACTGCTTTGTCTGATATTGTATTTATCTATTTAATAATAATAAACTGCCGTAATATTCGAAACTGATAAATGAGTTAAATTTCTATAAATAGTATAAATTTATGCTATCCCATGAATTACAAGACATTGAATCCATTATTGTTTTCGATATTTATATCGATCATCCTAGCATCATTGCATTCAAAAATGAACTCTGAAACGTTCTTTAGAGTTTTAACAGAGAGTTCGCAGACTTCAAATGAGATGTTTGATTTTATTGTCTCAATGAAATTCCTCTCTAGTACGAACATGACCTCGCTATTCTCTCCAATATGTTTTGATAATAATTTGCTAATTCAAATGGACCAATGTGAATTCGGACCGGAGTATGTTGAACCTGCAAGGATTAGGTTCGAGAAGTGGAAAGCTTTAATTAGAAATAACGATTCTAAGATCGAGATAAAAACATCTATTTACTTACCTTCTGAAAGAATTAAATCCGATACAAAATGGATGCCATTTTTTATGTTTGATCACCATCGTAACCAAGATCCAAATATAGTGTTCAATAAAGACAGAGACTGTGAACAGGAAAAAACTGAAGAAAAAATATCGTCACTAGTTAACATTGAAAACTTTGTATTGGGTGAAAAAATTTATTCCTCTTATACGTGCTTTAAAGATCTGTGGGCAGAAAGATTTGACAAAGACGATACTAAGAAAGATATGTTTGTGTTGAAAAATGGGGCCGTAGAGATTCGAGACTTTATGAACATCGAAAAGATTTATAGGTATAGTCACGTCACTAATAAGATATGCAATTATAAAATGGTAGCCCTACCCTACAGAAACACACTTGGCGACATCAGGTTAAATCGTTATATGGTATATCTTATACGAGATGAACATAATGTTGAGTTGAAAACCTTGTGGGAATCATTTTACCAAACCAGTAGGGACGGTATTTATGATGAAATAAGGAAAGCAGATTTTAACCTGTTGAAGCTCTCTATACCTAAAATTGAAGGGCTAAAATCGACGTTAGATTTGTCTGATATCATGTCAGGATTATTTAAAAATCATAATTCAATGTCCGTATCCTCAAAAATGAAAACTTATTTGCGGGTCGTTGAAGATGGTACAACTCCTTTGGGGCTACCATTCCCCTTTTGCATCGATTTACCTTTACCTGCTTCTGTTGAAGTCAAGGTTAATACACCCTATATCGCATTTATTTATGATGTATCGATCAAGAGGATACTCTTTATTTTCAAGGATGAGGGGATTATCAAAAATTAAAAGCCTTTTTTATTTGTCTCGTAAAATGTGAAAATGGATTGTGTCCGTTTTTTTTTTATCAATCCATGTTCCAAGGTGGTCATCAATGTCTTCCATCACTATAAATTAAGGTACCTTCCCATTAGACGCCCGCTTTGAAATTTTTAAAGGGGTAAAATAAAAAAAAAGTAAAATGAAGTATTTATTCTTTCAACTGTAAGAGCAGCAACAACATATTAAATCGGACATTTTTTTCAATTTTATACTCCCAAATAAATTGAATGAGATCGTCAAAATGTTGGTCAGAATATATGCCTCTTTTTTGACGTAAAAATTGTTTCGATAATGACCAAAAACCTTCTATATTTTGAGTGTAAATTGTAGAGTCTAGAGGATTAACAAAATTATATGTATGATTTACGGTTTTATGAGTATGATTACTCACTTGATTGATTGCGCTAGAGTATGCGCGCCATTGATCTGTTATAATAATGATGTTCGGTAAAATATTTGTCGTTATAACATCAACGATTGTAGCTGTATCTCTAGTAGCTACGGGCACAATAAACGCCTTTTTTGCGCCTCTTTCAATGCCTCCAATACCATTGTCCATTTTCACGTCTACCCCAATTATATTTGGCCTTAAAAAATAAACTTTCATCAACTTCGACTATCTTAGGTAGACCATCACCGTCTAAACCACCTATCTTCTCATTTGATGAGATATGGAATTCGAAAATAGCGTCCCTTACTAATTCGACATATAATGTTGTAGTGTTTTATACACTTGTAATTCATATGATATCAGAATATGAAACTCTTTTGATATACATCTACATGATATATAATATCGTCCATTGTATAGAATAAATCTTTTCCACAATTTTTTTTGTTGAGTTTCTTGCCATCTAAGGGTCCCCACTTTAAAATTTCAAAGCGGGCGTCTAATGGGAAGGTACCTAAATTAATAATAAATGTAGCTTTATCGTATCATATTATGTATATGATCCTAGATACAACCTTCTTTATAATCACAAAATAAACAGTGTCACATGAGATAAAAATTAGAAAGACAATAGAAATCATCTTTAATATGATGTTATCTTATTAAATAACATGTTTTGGCTTACAATTAAATTGATGAAATTGTCTATCCGCCATATTGCGACCTGATGAATATAGTATAAATTCGAGATTTATTTATGGACTCGGTTTGTTGACCTACAAACCCTAAACATTTCAACTTCCAAGTCCTCGGACTATTATCCAATAGAGATATGTGTTTGATTTGGAAATTAAGTTGTCTGGTCTTAATGATAAAAAATTAATTTATCTTTTATTACAACTTTTTTAAGATTACAGACAGAGTCTGTGGATTCAGTCAAGACAGTAGATAATTCTTCTAGACCCTTCGGCTGTGTGATCTTCGGTGGCAGTCATGCTCCCAGGGAATTTAGGCTCATGAGGACATTGCTTCCCCACTACTTATACACTAGAATCGACTAGTTTCTCCACGACTTTCGCACTCCCCTCCTCTCCAACAACATCATGGTCAAGTCCTCGCCTTCGATCCAAGGAGATACTCTCCAAGGTTTTCTTCAGCACTACAGACTGGATGTATGCTTCCAAGGATGGTTGGATATCCAGCTCTTGGATGTACTTCTTGTAGAAGTTCGTTTGTCAGCTCGATCCGTGTCATTACATAAAGGATAATTCTTGTCTTAGCTTTGTGGATTACTCCAAGCTCATTTGCCAAGAGGTCGTACTTCCTTTATTTTTCATTCTCGACTATTGTTAGGATGTCTTGGTTGGTTATTCCAACCTCGACAATTAAGATTTCCTTCCTTTTCCTATCCAAGACAAGAATATCAGGCTTATTATGGTGACAATGACATCCATAGATATCCTAGTATCTATTCGTAACTTGGCATTGTCATTAGACATTACCTTCTGTACAGAGTGAGACTTAATTTTATTGGTCTTTATAAAGCTATATTTCTTACATAATAAGAGATGTAGGCACCTAACTACCTTGTTGTTTTTTGCAGATATAAATTAAACATCAACTATTTGTCCACACTTGGTAGCTAGATGACCTACAGTCTTCCTTTGCGATCTACAGTGAGGACATTGGCCCTCCTGTCCGCAGAATATATTTCTATCCTGCAGGAAGCAATATTTGCTTCAGATCGAGTCTGGTTATTCCCCTTCACCATCCATGTAGAAAATCCCTTTAAGCTTACTAGCTTGTGGTCCTTTGCTTTATACAACTTTGAATGGTTGTAACGATTCTTTATTTCGTTGTGAGGCGATAAACTTTAAGCTTCGCATAGTACTTTTGGGGTGACTAATCCATCTAGATGGTACTTTGTTCTAAGGTACCCTACTATCTGTGAAAGACGCGACTTAGAGTCTTCTTCCACTTTTAGTATCGCAGCACGTCTAAGTGAGCTATTTCTAGACTCATTCAGCGAGTTATACATGTTAAACACTATGTTTTCACTCCTGTGATCAACACACGCGAGGCCTCTTCCCATTTCTCTTCTAGGGAGGTATAGTCTCTCCTTACAGGCTGGCTGTAAGTGGATATGGTGCTTTATTAGCACCCGACGAATGTCAAAATCAAGACTTTTGTAGTCTTCTGGCCCGAGTTTCAGAAGACAAAGTGGTAATTAAAAACCGAAATCGCATGCTCATTGATGGCACGAAACATGTTCACACCATTCAACTTCGTCATACAGAGTCGCTCGACACGACTCAATATCTCAGTCTTTACCTTTTCAAAAGTCTCTCTTTTGATTACACAGAAAAGTCCTTCATGATTCCTATGTACTTATATTCCCGTGACCTTTCTAGTAAGACGGCATCGTTTTCTACTTTCTTACAATTAGTGGCAGATTTCTCTCAATTAACCTCAAGACCCACTACCGTAAAGAACTATTTAGAGTCCTCACTTAAGGCCTTAAGGTTTTCTCGTTATCTTCCAGGAGTTGCAGATCATCAATAAAGGGAAGATGGTTGGCCAAGAAACGACTGGCTGCCAGTTTGTACACCTATCTTTGGATACAGTGAGTTCAGTCTCCTGCTCAAAGGTCATTACATATGACGAGCAGGAGGTGGGAGAATAAAACAAATGTAATATTTTCCTCTTTATTTTCTTCTCCAGGATCATTTTTGGCCCTGTTCTAATATCAATGTGTACTCGTTTACATATGAAATATTACTATAAAAAAAACTCACTGTGGTGAATATTTAGCCGTGTGGATAGTAGTACCTGGTAATCTACTACACTTTATAATGGGCCCTTACGTTCTTTTCTTTCTATATGGAACCATTCCATAAAAAAAAAAAACTTCTTTGTGTTCACATTTATACCACTGAAAATCCGAATCTGGTTTCCATTTCTATAAACCTTATATGTTTGACTTGGAACCATAATTTCTCTGGTTGGACTATTGTTACGGATCTTCCTATTGGTTCAGTTTCCTAACCCACATCAGGAGACGCGTTTTTGCACGTTCGATATTTTTTAACAGGTCAACATTTGATATCTCACTATATATCCCATTCTCTAAATTTACAGCGAAATGTAGATTAGTTTAAGAAGTTTTTTTTTTATATTTATTCATGTATCAAAATGCTTTTTAAATATTTTGGCACGTTTTGCTGTATCGCACTTGTTACAATTTATGAGAAGGAATGCACACGTTTAGTTTTTCTTTTTTCGGAATGTTGCCCACATCTAGATATTTCGTGTTCTAACTCACCGGCTGCAATATAATAAAGTATTTATTTATAGTCGAGGTTTCAAGGTGATAGATGATTAAGTTTAGATGGAGACGTACTACAGCTCTAGGAAATGCAGTATACTAGAGCTAGACCTGCCGCACAATCAGCTATCCCCTACGATAGCCTGTTTACCATGTCACGTTCTACGCAGGTGCTACGGACCTACCGCTATGTTGCAAGTAGGCGTGCCACGTGCCCGGTCGTTCGATCTAGACCGTTTTTAGCCGATACTAAGCTCCACCTACAAGTAGGCGCTAGGGTACTCCCTCGAGAAGATGCACAGCCTCTTAACGTCACTTCGGTAACCTGTTTCGGCGTGCATGGAGTGCTCTTAGCGACTTACGCAGGCCCACCTAGGCCGAGTATGTCTCCGCTCTCGGCTTAATATCGCAGTGACGGTTCCAGTTTTTTCCAAGTTCGTATTCATTATGTTTCCGGCCGTATGCATTCCAGGTTTGTCTCGACCCCCGGTTTCACATAGTTTTTCCATGGACAGTCTTCCTGGCTATCGCTACGAGTTCTTCGTATCACCTACGTAAAACCACCAGTGGTGGAAAGTTTCAGATCTACTAGGAACAAGTAGCTCAAGCCGGCCTGGCCAATACAGCCGATTACGACCCACACGCTTACATTGATTATGTCCTTTCAACGTAAGCCAAGCTTATGTTTTTTTTTATTATTATTGTTTTTAAATAATAAGTAGCCCCAGCGGGACTCGAACCCGACACCTCCGTTGTATGAACACGCTGTGCTACCACTACACCACGGTGGCCGCTGCAATATATATGTATATAAATACATCCTCTGGTGATTTAATGTTCCAAGATTTTAGTCTCGTAAACAGATCGTAAACTATTACCAACAACATATTTTGGGGCTATTTTTCCCCACTTAACGGTTTTTAAGTTCGTAGTTTAAGCAACAACAAAATATATTCGATATAAGCAATATAGTTATTCAAACGCTGATCCTGTCGTGTTTCGAATGTCAAAAAATGTAATAGAAACTAGTTGTCGAGAAAAAACCCCTGGTGCATATTATGAATAATTTTCGAAATATATGGAAGTTTTGACCGTTCAATTTGACAAGAAAAATTGTGTGATATTTGGTGGCGGTGATGTTTCTAGCCATTAAGAAAAAATAAAGAATAAATGGAGTTGGCTGGTAGCTTGATATGGCTTTCCGATCCGCATAACTGTTTGGTATTTTTAACTAACATTTTAGATGAGCCCAAGTTTTCTGCGACCTCCATGATCCTTTTTTTTTCTTCTAAATACCTAAATTGAGCATGTTACCGGTCGTCTTTTTTGTACAAATTAACTTTTATTTAGTATAAATTTTCATTTTCATCAGCTAAATGTCCAAAAAAAACAAAGATACATTGTAAATTTTTTGTTTTTGACATGAATTCGTATCGAGTAATAATTGAGTATAGATAAATATCTTAGGCGTTAATATTTATCTATACTCAATTATTAAGTGAACTTTAGAAAGATCTGCTGTAATTCATATTTCTTTAATTAAAATATTAGCTTGTTTAGTGCAATGCAAGCAATCTTATTTATATGTACAATAGGCTTACTCTTGTTCGGTCTGGGTATTTTTTGCCTCATACAAAGCCTACTAAAAGCATTGAATAGGGGTTCTCTCGCCAGCTGAACGGATTAGACAAATATATAGGTATATTATTGCATCTAGCATACTTTGCTTGTACTGACATACTCAGATCAGCATATGGCGAGTTTGTCATCCCCTTATATTAATGTCCAAATGATGTCTCAGATGACTTCTTGTTAAGCCTAAAATCTTTGAAAATTTAAATTCTAGGCTCTTACGGCCTAGTATCTAATAGTTTATCATTACACATCTTCTGGACTTTTGCTATTCCTACTTCTTAAACCTTCATACAAACAACTGTCAAAGGAAAGATTTGCAAGAATAATTAGCATAGTTTGTACCTAATAAAACAGATATAAACGATTATATGCATTCAAAACCAATTTTTTAAGACGTACTCTAAGTAATGTTTGTAGAATTAATGTCATTTTGGTTTCATTATTATGATATTAGCTTTATATATAATCAAAAGATAACCAATACCGGTAACACAAAAACAAATTATACTGCTAAAATATCACCAGCGAGTCCCTAAATGCCTGCAAAAGATATGAACTCCTTTCAGAACTATGTTAGTAACTTGTTGTTTTTATTCAAAAATATTTTTAAATAATTGCTTGTCTTAAATATAAACTCACAATCAATTTTTATATCAGTCGAAGGAATTATCAAAAAATCCCTATGGTATAGATTGTAGTGTTTCCCTGTGAGCCTAATTTAATACTAGTCATCGTCTTTGATTTTAAATGTTTCTAAGTAGAAATCAGATTTCATCGAGTTAAATATTTACACGTATTACTATTTTAATGCTGCATCGAAAAATACAAGTACTATTAGTTTCAGTCTCTACACATCTAATAAATACTAAAAACAGATTAAATTTAATGCCATTCTAATGTAATCAATCCAATGAGGCACAGAATTGTCTCTAGACTATCTTTACCTCTCATATTATCTATCAATTATATTTAAAAAGAATTAATTAAAAGCAATATTAGCAAGTGATATATTGTCTTAAATCTCTATAAATAGTGGCAATCCAGTCATCCCATGATTTTTAAGACACCAAACTTTATATCGTTTACACTTACGATATCAATTATATTAGCAACATTACAATCAAAAATTCACTCAGACGAATTCTCTAAAATTTTGACAGAAAGTTCGCAGACTTCAAATGAGCTATTTGATTTTATTTCCTCAATGAGCTTTATCTCTAAAGCGCGAGGGACCACTCTGTTCTCGCCGATATGCTGTGATATCAATTTGCTTATTCAAATGTACCAATGTGAATTCGGACCGGAGTATGTTGAACCCGCAGGCGCAAGGCTAGAGATTTTGAAAACCTCTATTTTGAATCAAGATTCTAAGTTTGAAATGTCAAGTTCTATCTATCTTCCCTCAGAAACCAGTTTATCTGATACAAAATGGGAGCCACTTTTTATGCTTGATTACTATAAGAAAGAAGATGCAAGTTCTGTATTCAAGAAACATCAAGAATGGGCGCAGAAGAAATCTGAAAGCAAAATATCTTCCCTTGCTAATATTGAGAATTTCGTTTTGGGTGAAAGAATTTATTCATCTTTTGTACGGTTTAAAGATCTGTGGACAGAAAAATTTGAGAAAGCCGATACTAAGAAAGATAGTTTTACGTTGAAAAATGGCGCTGAAGAGATTCGAGATTTTATGAACATCGAGAAGACATATAGGTATAGCCACATCAGCAACAAGATATGAAACTATAAAATGGTAGTTCTACCCTATGGAAAGTCAAGCGGTTACTCTCAGTATAATCGTTATATGATATATCTCATACCAGACGAATCTAACGTGGAATTAAAAATCTTGTGGGAATCTTTTTACGATTCTTGTAAGGCGGATATAACTGATAGGATTAATAATACAGATTTCGAACTGTTAAAACTTTCAATACCTAAAATTGAAGGACTAACCTCGACGTTGGATTTGTGTAATATCATGTCAGGATTATTTAAAGATCATACTGCATTTTACGTTTCCTCAAAAATGAAGACTTTTTTGCAGGTTGATGAAGATGGTACAACTGCTGTTGCTGCAGCATTAACCTGTTGCATCGATGGACCTTCGCCCAAATCTGTTGAAGTCAAGGTTAATGTTCCTTATATAGCATTTATATACGATGTTTCGATACAGAGAATGCTATTTATTTTTAAGGATGAAGGTTCAATACAGAATTAAACCCTTTACTTTATGTTTAAAAGTGATATCACACCACAGAATCCTCTTTTTTATAATGCATATTTAATGGTATCATCAATGGTATTATTTTGTTTATCAATTTATAAATTATGACACTTTTCGTATCAAAATGGTTTTTATATCCAACGAACACCAACGTTTTCTGAATGGTTACATAATAATCTCTGAGAAATATAGTACATATGTCGCCCACACTTTAACTTATTTTTCTTAAATGTCATCGTTATACTGTTTGTTAAATTGCTTACAACTAGATAAAAAGTTTAAATTATATGGTTATCCAGAGTAACTTCCCCAAAAAAGATAATTGTGTATAAAGCTTTAAATCTGATGTAACCGCATCAGAATTAATGATATATCCTCTTAGTTTGTGACTTTTTTATTGAGGGAAAACCATCTTTACTCCAGCTAAGACATTCCTCTAATTAGAGGCATCGTAATATTTCAAAAACAGAATCTCGACATAGTTTACAGATCACTTCGTTCCTAAGATAATGTAATTAATGTTAAAGGCGTTCCTACCTCTACAGTTTCATCCAGGTACGTTCTCTCTTATATCTAAAAGTCCCTTTCCAAAGGTTTATTTACCAATAATAACTGCTGTATGCTTTATACACCGCTTAACTATCTTTCACATGCACATTGTTTAAAAACTCAATTACCCGTCTCATGTCATTACACAAGGGTATTTTATGTCGCTATCCTGAACTCACTATAGACAAATTAGTAAAATATCCGACTTCAAAAGATCATAAAACTCGGCTTTCTTTAAAACTTCATTGATGACATTATAATCTCGACAACTATAAATCCTATCTTGTTCTCATCTGAGGCAAGATTTCTGGTATATTATGACTATTTATTATATCTGTGAATATCCTGGTGTATAGTTCTATGTCGACATGTCAGCCATTGTTTCTTGTGCAGAGTGGGATCTAGTGTTTTAGACAGCTTAAAATCATACTTATAATATGGTGCGGTATCGGCACATTTTCATCTCGTTAAATCCTAATACATAATAAAAAGATCAAAAATTTTTTCATTTTTCGTATCTAGAGTATCTACAGGCCTTATATGCGATAAAATGTGAGCATAATGTCTCTTGTGTATGAGAAAGATGGTTATTGCCGCTGATCGGCCATAGTATTTCCCATTACCGGCCATTTGAATGATCTATTAAAACTTTTAAGACCATTAAACAAACGAACCTGCCTACATATTTACCACAGAAATAGTATACAGATTTTAGACCTCATGGCAAAAGAGTTGGCAATAATTACCTTTCGGAACAAAAAAAAACGTTAAGATGGTATCTGCGTTTCTTAAATAAACTACAAAGACGACAAAATATCGTAAAACTATAGAAATCTTGAATTTATAATTTTCGTTTATAAGTGTTTGTCACATTTAAAGTTTGTTTAAACGCCATGCTGAACTCAATTTAAATGTTGGATACGTTTACAAATAGTAATAAATGTAGTTCCAGACTTTTTCATGTTCTATAAATCACAACACACCCACATGGTCAGAATAAATGATACAGTTGTATGTATGGCCATAGGTTGATAAACACTATTAGATCTGTGGTCTAATCATGGTGTTTATACACGAAAAATGTATGTTCGATCACCGCCAGAGCTTTACTAATTGCAACATAGTTTTAAAGGTTGACCATTTGCTTGAATACGTTGAAAAAATATTATCAGTGTAGCATCTGGGTTGCAATCTGCTAATTTGGCCAGGGCGGTTTGAGGTAACTGTTTCTAGTAGACGTGAAAATTTATGTCACTGGTTGTTTTGTGAGGGGATACGATTACTCAAAGCGATAGCCAGGTAGACTGTCCACGAAAATCATAATATGCCAAGGGGGGGGGGTGAAATATTTTTAGAATGCTTATGGGCAGATAAATATAAATAAATTTATAAAAATGATCGAAAATCGTCATTGCGATATTAAGCCGAGAGTGGAGACATACTCGGCCTAGTTGGGCCTACGTAAGTCGCTAAGAGCACTCCATGCACGCCGAAACAGGTTACCGACGTGACGTTAAGAAGCCGTGCATCTTCTTGAGGGAGTACCCTAGCGCCTACTTGTGGTTGAGCTTAGTATCGGCTAAAAACGGTCTAGATCGAACGACCGGGCACGTGGCGCGCCTACTTGCAACATAGCAGTAGCTCCGTAGCACCTGCGTAGACCGTGACATGTTAAACAGGTTATAGTAGGATTCTATAGTCGATGTAAGGCATACTAATCCAATGCTATGATGCAATTAGACGTGCTCCGTGCTCGATCGTTCTGTCTAGACCGTTTTTAACCATTATTAGCTCCACATACAAAGACGCTAATGTCCCACCTCGAAAGGATGCACGTCCTTTTAACGTTAAATATCTGCTCATGTCGACTACACGGAGTTTATGAGCCATTAGTCGAAATTAAAGGTCGTATATTATGTCTTTAATCTCGGCTTAATATCGAAATGCAGCCACCATATTTTTTGTTTATTCGAAATCAATTTAATTGGCCCACTTTTTTAATGTTTTTTTAACGGTTTCTATGAATAAGGTCGTTTTGGCTATTTCTATAAGCTTTTTGTATCACGTACGCAATTCAAAATAGGTAAACATATCAGAACGACTATAAACTAGGCGCGCAAGCTACCTGGCGAATTTAAACGATTGAAACCGCCAGATCCATCTATTAAACCATTTAAAGCAAGCCTTCCTGATAATAATTTCATACCCCTAGTATATTATGTCAATAAACATCACTTGCTTTACAGTACATCTTTTCGTTATTTAGCACCGTATTCGAAAGACCTAACTAGGTCGATATAACATGACCATTAGAGCCATTCCAATCTAATAACCGAATTCTTGCAACCCTATGCGTATTTATCATGTTGTCTACGTTATTACGCCTTTTTATGTCCCTTTTACTGTATTCGGATTTCACTTCATTGGTTGTGGGCGCTCAATAATAAGAAAAAAAAATAAGTATTCTTTTCTACAATCTTCACTTTATTACGATACAGAGAAATTACTAGATGAACAGCGCAATAAAGTTAGTTGAACGCATTTAGACAACTCTATAATGCTCTAACATCCTTTTTTGGATCTCATTTCTCAAATCACACTTTTTTGAAGGGTTAAAAAAATCTCCTAATTATTGTTATTCATTGTGTGTGTGAAAAAGGCTGTATAATTTCCATAGCCCGGAGAACATGAATAAAATATATATGGAACTTGTTCGTGAGGTCTCGCTGGCGATTAAATGCCCGCAATACATTTCTCATGACTTATACTGACTTAAGCACTAAAATTTAAGTGTACCATGTCGTCTTCGTCATTTACTTAGCATGTATGAATTCAGCTAGGCTGACTTTGTTAAATAAACTATAATAAGCAAAGAAAACCCAGGCGCATGGCTTCGTTTTGTGAATAAGACAATGTGGTGTGTGGGTAGTAATCGCCTGAACTAGATATGCGGGATGAGTTGGTTGTTCCAAGAAAATTAAAAAAAACACTAATGGTTTTTCATATTTCTAAAAAGAACTTGTAGTGATGGCCTGGAAGACAGTCCAGTGATAAACTATGTGAAAGGACAGCAACCTTACAAGCCCATATACTTACGGTTATAAATATTAAGTTACCATATACCATTCTAAATTGTTTTTGCGATATTAAGCCGAGAAAGGAAAAAAATAAGACCAAAATATCGTAACTTATTCGCTTGGAAAACTCCATTCACGTCTATATGGGTATCTACGTAACGTTAAGCGGGCGTGTATTTTTTCGAGGGAGCCAAAAAGCGTCTATTGTATATGTAACTAATATCGGATGGTCTGATTGAATGAACGACGCGGTGCACGTCTACATACATTATAGAATTGTATTAGTATCCCTTGCATAGACCTTGGCATGGTTAAAAGTAATAAGGGGTAGCTAATTGTGCGCCAGAACTAGAACCATTTCCATACGTTTAACAGATTTAGTATGTCTCGATTTTAACTTATAAATTATCCCCTTGCATTATCGACTATAAACACAGTAGACTTGAAACATGAGTCTATGCGAAGCATCGCGCCTACATTAACATAATGTGCTGGCCAATAACACATGATGTCTTGCATATCTGATTATTTAATGTCGTATCCATATGATACACCATCCATATCTTACACCATCCATATCTTACACCATCCATATTTTATCCCTATTTTTGAACGTAAGAAATTTGCCATCCACATGTTACACCATCCATATTTTACCCCTATTTTTGAACGTAAAACCTTGCCATTCCATATTTTACTCCTATATTTTTTCTTAGAACGTGTCAACATTTTAAGTTTTAAATTTTTTTTTTAGTAATATAGTTGTCGATAACAAGTTTATGGTAAGATATTTATTGGTAAATCCACCCCTCCGAAAGTGGGGTTGTTTATATAGTTTTGCGAGGGAAAAGTTCCCTCCAAAAGACCATCCTTCGAATATGTGGTTAGAACAGACTTCAACCTCGTAGGAGCCAGAGGCACCTACGACAATAGTTAAATCTGTAAAGTAGAATAGAAATACCATAGAACAATGAACCATTAATACTGCTTTATAGTGTACTATCGGCCAGTTGTATAGAGAATGCTCCAAAAATTTCAAAAAGTTACATGTTCCCGCCAAAAATTCTTCATTTAAAAAGACATTTTAGATTATATAACTTGTAAATTAATCATTTTACCTATATGTTTTGTTGGTTCACTTCTGTTATAATGTTGGCGATGCAAAAACAGTTTAGTTTTATTTACCTAGTTATTTTTATAATGAGCACTGACCTTTAACAAGAAAAAACGTGTATTATGATTCTGATTTTCCTTGGTTATGCCAATAGATGAATATAAAAAAACTCATGTATCTATTAATTTGCAGGTTTATGACATAGACAGCATGTATTAAACTTTATATTAAATTTAACCTAATGTTCGAATTTGTAGTATTTAAACAAACATAAGTCAAATGATTTAGTTAAGATATACAAATGTTTGCAGTATGATTCAAGATGAATATTCTATACACGAATAACAAAGTTTTCTGGTATTACACAATTTTTTTTGCGAACTTTAAACACAACTACGACATTTTTTCTAATTATGTTTTTTTTTTACATGGGAAACTACTACTACACTGTACAATGGCTTATAATAAAAGTAAAAAGGTAAGCTATCACCTATCAAACCTTAAGGAGTACATGCTGTTTCATTACTATAATTTGGAAATAGCATGGCAGAGAAATATATGGCGGGAAATTTCGTATCTGTTAACATCTTTTAAATGCATCAACTACATAAATTTTTCGAACATACATTGTCTACATATAAGATTTGAACAGTATTGCGAGCTTTTATAATACAAACACTTTAATTACTTAAAATAGTTTAATAGGTGAGATTGACTAATTTCAAACGGTTTTTTTGTACGACACGAAACACTTTTGAATCTTGACAATTTTGAAGTTTAAACGCGTTATCACCTACTTTGTTTAAGATTATCCATGTACCAGGCTCGTAGAAATCCGAAAATTTTTGTTTTTTTGTTTTAACATTAGTATCGAATGAGGAACTAATTAAAACAACATCCCCGACTTTAAAACAAATCTTATGATAATGCACATCAGCATCCAAAACCATCTTATCGATGTATCTTTTCCGATAGAGTTCGTTTACTATTGGTGATCAGTCGATAAGATCATCATATACGCATAGCGCTTCGTCGTTGAGGTGCTCATGGGTGATAGATGTATTTTCTCCACTTTCCTCTTCATTTATCGGCAAACTCAACTCTGTATCTTCAGTATGAACCTTTTGCTCCCTAATAATCCCAGATCTAAAGCGAAATGCAAGCATTGGACTCACATTTGTGGCTCTATGCCGTAGAATATTATATTTATAAACGATAGTATCATGTATATCTAGCCATCGTTTGGTTTCGCTTATGGAAAGATATTTCGAGATTTTTCTCATCAGTGTCTGATTTACCCGTTCAACTTGTCCCTGGTTTTGAGGATGGCGAGGTCTTCCGCGCACAAAAGAGACCCCCCATTTATTTAGAAGATTTACAACTGATGCGTTTACAAATTCTTTACCGTTATCCGATTGAATAACCTTTGGTGGTCCTTCGCATAAAAGAATACCTTCCAATAAGTTTGCAATATTCTCGCCGCTTTTGTTTTTAAGAGCAAAAGAAAACAAAAATTTTGAATAGCTGTCCAATATATTGAGGAACCAGCCATGACCTTCATTGACGGTAGAATGGTTACGCAGATCAAAGCAATCCATTTGCACAATGTCTCAAGGAAAACGAGCAACAATAGGCGTGATTGGTGCAATTCTTTTAAGCGGTACGTGTCTTAAACAAACAAGGCACTTTTTTTACATATTCATATACATGACACCTCCTAAAACCTACATATAATACCTTAATCATTTCATACATGGCTGTCATCCCAGTATGGTCTGGTAGATGGATGTCATCAAGTAAACATTTTAACTTTTGTATATTATCGTCAGCAATAACTTCTTTAAGTCATTGTCGACGAAATGATATAATTTTACATCTATGAACTTATAACTTTTCATCTTACGCACATAATTTTTTTGCGTCGCATTTTTACCATCTGACCATTTACTGTCTTGTAGAAAATAACTCTTTGCAAGATCAATATCTTCTTGTAAAAAATGTATTTCATGGGCTAAAAACCAAATTTTTTAGAAAATCAATATGAATCTTAGGTGAAATCTGTCAGCCATATACAGATTTAGAAGAACCGAATGAAGAGAGATTTTCTTTTTATTTCAGCCGGCAAGTTACAATCTTTCTATAGAATACGAGAATCATATAATAGTTACATAATTTTTACAATTATATAAACATATTGATCAAATACCACATAAATATAACGACATGCTTTTTTTATAATTGCTGTATTGACACGTATTTAAAAGTTTGACTTAAATATTGGATGTATGTTTGCAAGCAAAAGGATAATTAAAACAAGTAATTTTTAACCTCTAAATTACATGGTAAGCAAGCCAAATGTTCAATGAAATTATATTAAACGTTCAAGTCTTTGTATTTGTTCGATAGACGTTAAATGTCTACATATTTAACAAAGTTCTAGACCCTATAGGGATTTAAGAAATTTTCTGATTTAAAAGATTCAAGATTTTTGGGGATAAAAAAATGAAAAAAAAAATCGCCCTTTCCCTCCAAATTCGTTTAATTTATCAGTTTGATTTTATTTTCCCTCGCATATGTATATAAACTAATTTCGCTCAGAGGGGTATGAATATTGGCCTATTACACTCATCGTAATGTTCTGTGTTATATAACCCCAGCTTGTTTTTGTTCCATCGATTTGAGGTATCCTAGATGTTCCTTTGGTGTAAGATATGGATGGTGTATCATATGGATACGACATTTAATAAAATCTAATGCAAATATAATTGACGTTTGCACATGTAACTATTTACTGTTACAAATAAAACTTTAAAATCTTGAAATTCACTAAGCTGCCATATTTACACAATTATTACTTTTTTTATAACTCTTTTATATACTCTAGGAAAAATTAACGAATGTCGCTGTATTGACATACCATCACATAATTATATGATAGAAAATGACACGAGAATATTGTAGCTTCAAAATGCGTGTTCAATGATAAGGAATTGCAAAATAAAAATGACTAGATTAATGATTTAGTAAAATAGAAATATCAGACTAAGTGCACTAATATATTCTGTATGACGTCAAATCAACATAAAATATTTTGTTGAACAATGTGCCAAAAATTAATAGATAGCTGTGTGTCGCTAGAAAATTAAATTCACACAATGTGTCGCCTTTTTATACATAGCACTGCTTTAACGCATTGGCGAAAATACTATCGGTGCAAATTCTTTTAATTACCATTGTACACTGCAAAATAAATGTCCTACAATAAAATGAAAAATTTCTCCTGTATTTAATTGTAGAAAAAAGGCAATGATCAGCGCGCTTTAAAATAATATAAATGACTTTTTTTATCTATCAAAAGATTTTTATCAGCATGATTGTTTTTTTGTTTTTAATCATCCTCAATTGATAAATGTTATTGCAAGCGGTGATATTTATTTTTTGTAATTGCAGTTTATTGGAGCAGAGAGCAAAGGAAATAGTAGAATCAAAATATAAAAAGAGGCACTTTATCTCAAGCCATCTCCCGCAGTATTATAAGATGACGATTTTGGTTTTAAATAATCATCAGATAAGATTCTATAAAATGCAAATTACTAAAAGACATCAACCGAAAAACGCATAAATTTCTGCCATCCACTAGTTGAATTCTCAGATATTGATAAAATACATAAGTCTGTCATGATTCATTTAAAAAATACGCAGCAGTACCTATGTGATTTACGTTTTTTGTTTATCGAAGTAGAAGACTTTCAAGATTTGGACGCCATAAGGATTTTTAAATATCACGAAACACTTGTTAATAAAATACGAAATAGTGTTAGCAAGCTTAATAATTATAAAATATTGGCATACCCAATGAGAGATTCAGATTGTTTTTTTGGTAATAGTTTTCCATATGATTTGAATTTAGAATACAAACACCCATTACTTCGAAGGGCAGAGGAAGCGTATATACTCGAATTAATTTCAGCCAAAACACATTGTTTTATGAGCATCTCATCTAAAGATTTATCAGACGAATTATACAGCAGTTTAGATTTGCCGTCAAATATAAATGGTAATAATATCATATCTGACCGAGATACTCATAATTTTTTTACTAAGAATATTGTTCCTGATCTTCTTCGAAATTTTAATCAAGCTGTTTTGTGTTTTATGTGCAAAAAATTAAGTTTAAATATCTCGCATTTACTATCTGAAGAGTCTGTTGCATATATTTCCTGCTCTGAAAAAAAAAATGTCATGTTATTGAACTCACAATGTTTTAAAAAAAAAGTTTACCGAATGAAATCTCTTATGTTGAAATAATAGAATGTTTGCATTCATTCCCTTTTTTGGGCCCAGTCAACAGATTTGTATTACTATTAATACTGATAAAAACTAAAACATTAGAGTGCGTTTATAGATCTATATTACGAAGTAAAGATAGTTGTGTGGTCGATTTATTTCTAGAGTTGTTGACAGAATATGGGGTAGTTACAGCTGGTGAACAGACTTTTATAAAAGAGCGTAATTATAGATTAGACATTTTAATATTTTATGAAGAATATTTTATTGAGGAATTAATAAGAAGAATCTATGTTGCTGAAGGTATTTTAATGTCATAAAATATTGAAAATAATCGTAAATTTCTTATCTTAGTATATCTGACCTATATAAAGAAATACAAAGATTTTGAAATGATTTCGATAATGGAATATCTGGACATCATTTGCTACAAGGATGTTGAAATGATCTATTCTAAGAAACGTCAATTTAATAGATCATTTTGGGTTACGGCGTGTAGACATTTTAAAGAGCTATGTAATCAGATTTAGTATTGGTAAATTCTAAATATCCTACAACATAATTCTGTTTTTATGGTCGGATACCGTATTAAGACTGATTTAGACCAAGGCATGTTACTAAAGTTTCTATTATCACAACACCCGATTTTATTATAAGCACACCTTTGTCTCATTGACATGATGATTTAATTTATACTTTAAATCAATAAAAAAATGATTAAAAGCATTTTAGTTTATCAATCTACGTCCTATAAGTATACTATTTTGTCGGGCAATATAAAGTATGTCTATTCGTTTTCACATCATCAAAAAAGTCTCACTTATTATTGTATGTAATTTCCAATGACAATGCAGGATTACGAGTAGACAAAAAAATCTATGAATAACAAGACTTTCAATAACAAACCTAAATGTCTTGTCTTAGATAAGAAGGAAAGAATAAAACATATTCATCGAGGTGGAAATGACCAATCAAGACATCTCTATAGTAGTTGAGAATGAAAAATAGATTGTACGCTTCTTAAATTATGAGTTTGGAGCAATCCATGCAGCTATGTGATTATTTTCTGTATTATGACATAATACGCGTTATAACAAACTTTCATAAGAAGTACATCCAAGAGCTATATAACTATCCTTGGAAGCATACAGCCAGTCTGTAGTGCTGGATGAATCTTTGAGAGTACTTTCTGAATCCAAGGATGAATTTTGATTGGGATGAAGCTGGAGGGACGAAGATCGAGAGAGATGTAGAATCTAGTAGATTATAATTTAGAAGACTGGAGAACCAATTTTCACATGTTCCTAAATACCAGGGTAATACGACTGTCCTTGAAGACCCTTAACACACAGCCGAAAAGTTAGGAGATGCATCTACTGTCTCTGCCGATGCCACAGACTTGGCTGGTTATTGATAAAAATCGTAGAAGGTGTACATTATTTAATGTCGCGAGCCCAGCTCGCGACCGTGCCCAGCGCGCGACCAGGTTCGAGGCGTAAATTACCTCTTTTTTATTTTTATGACACAAAATGGGACCACGAAGTTAACATATAAATACAAAGATCTTCAATATATACTAAACACTGTTTATAATATTAATAGAATTGTTATTTCTTTACACAACTCATATTCACTGTGATAACCTCCCCGTCGATAACTATCTTAAGTACGTTGTTGCTTAAAACTTCTTCAACACGGGCCTCCTTGTGGTAAAAAGTACCAAATTTCTGCTTTTTATTTTTTTTTAATAGCATCAAAATCTTTCTTGAATAATACTTTATCACCAGCCCCCTGTGGCCGAGTGGTTAGACTTCTGAAAGCTAACTTACAAAAACCGAGGGTCGAACACACCAAAAGGGGTTTTTTTTAATGTGAATCCGGGGGTATTAAGAAAATGTGGGTAACCTAGTGTAAGAGGTCCACATATGTTAATATACATAAGGGTTAACTTCCGCGTGCCTTTGCAGCTGCAGGGACTCTCAGAACTCAGCTGCTTGCCTTTGGATTTCACATGTCCCGTAGTTTAATGGTAAAACACCTTCGGTCAACGGAGGAGATTGTGGGTTCAACTCCCAACCAGGACACATTCACTAGGGGAGTGAATGGTATTAAAGGGGAAAATCCGGACATGGATGAGCATCCTTAGGACCTTCCTTTCAGAGGAGGAGGAGAGTTCAACCATGAAGTTGATAGTGTAAGTATTGCGGATATGATAGGGGTGCAATAAGCTGTGAAAGTCGGTGACCTCTTCCCCGGGTTTGGACCCCACGCCCGTTAAGATCGGCCACTGTGGGTCCTGGATTGAGATAGAGGATTAGGCTTCGAATAGTGGGGGAGTTCGCCTGGAACCAAAGCCCAATGGGTATGGTATCGCTTGTTGCGCTAGAGGTTATATACGGAGGGAGTTTTAGTGAGTAAGAATCTCACAGTATCCAATGTAGAAACGGCCACAGTCGTGCTACCTGGATCTCTATGAAGATTTCTCCCCACCTCCTGCTAGCAAAAAAAAAAATACTTTATCACCGACTTTGTAATTGTATATAGAATTATGAACCGCTTTTTTATTCATACGATCTAGATATTTTGAACTGGGGATACTTCTCTTTAGTTCCATAATCGATGAGTCATTTTGTGAAGAATTGTTAATAGAGCCAGCATCTTTAGAATCAAAGAGGTCATCATTCGAACAAAGAAGTGTATTATACCCTTTCTACCGAAGAACATTTCAAATGGTGATTTTTCAGTTGCAGAATGAACTGCTACGTTATAATCATATACCACTTTTTCGATATACTTAGTCCACCATATTGTCCTAAGATCATCTCCATTTTTTAGACCATGCTTTACGATATATCTGGTCAAAGTTTGATTCAACCTTTCAATTTGCCCTTGAGATTGAGGGTGTCTTACTCTCCCATGAATTAGACGGACATTATAGGAAGCATAGAGAATAGAAACAAGAGAATAAGTAAACTCTTTTCCATTATCACACTGTATAATCATTGGTGGACCGAAAGTAGTAAAAAGGGTTTCTAATGAATTTTTAACTTCCTCAGAGCCTTAGTGTTCAAAGGATAAACAAAAGCAAACTTAGAAAATTCGTCAATAATAGTCAGTAGGAATTAAATCTCATTATTACTACTTTTATATCTTTTAAGATCGACTAAATCAATCATTATTCGTTCAAAACAACGTAAAGCAATGATGTTTTTGAACAGTTCGTTTTGTTTTAGGGGCTGTGTTTGGTTGCAAACAGTACAGTCTGCTACAACTTTTCTCACAATGTCCAGTGGAATCGAAAAAAAAAATGATCCTTACACTGATTATAAAGCCTATTCTGACCAAAATGATGCTCTTTGTGTAGTCTTTCGACTTCCATATGCATTAATGTTGTTTGTGTTTTACATACAACCTTTCTATGGCACCCCTCCGAAACCTTTAAGTACATAACGTTGTTTATCAAGATAAATAATGGAATTTCTGCTTTAGTCTATAAAGCTTATGTTTATCCATGACTGTTAAACAATTTTCATCTTGTAAGATGTTTTAAATTAACTCGTATTCGGTTTCATTTTTTACAGGTTCTACCATAAGGGATTAAATTTTATCGTGTTTATTCAAAATTTTAATAAAATCTGAAAGGAAGTTTTAAGAGCTACAATGATTTTACTTGTTCCTGGCTGATTAAACACACGAACACGTTCAAGGGAGGGTATCTAAGAAAAGCTTAACTTGTAATTGATTTTCCTATTTTTTATGACAGTAGGACGATATAGCAAAAAATAATTTATTTTAAAATATTTTCCTCTTTTTACACACTTGTGTTTTAATCTTTTCTACTTTTTAATCAATCTTTGTTATTTAACATGGCTTGTTAGCCAAGTGGTTTGATTTCAAATTCTGAAATAAACCTCAAGGTTCGATTCCCAGTTGATGCAAATTTTATATGGAGAATACATTAAATAATTTCTACCTCTGAAATTCCAGTTATAAATAACGCCCTTTGGGGAATGACCTCGGTCGCGAGCTCGCTCGTGACATATCTTTTTGATCAAATCCTTCGATGCCATATTTTTGGGCAATCAAGACAACCTGTATATTTTTCTCCAATTTGCGACTTTATTAAATTAAAGTATTTTCTCTCGCGGAAACATCGTACAAAACGTTGATTTGAAGGTTGTTTCGGCACTACATTAACACTAAATAAAATATTCACGAAGAAAAAGTTTAACAGGTTAAAAAATTGAATCGGAAAGTGAACTTAACTCTTTGCGGCAAGGTCGCTTGCACTTACAAGTAGATAATCGAGAGATTTGGTTTTTGGGTCAACCTGCATTTGTGAAATACAGATATCACAAAAAACCGAGTTTCGTATACGGCCAAGTTTCGCAAAAAACTCGATCGCGCCTAAACCACATAAGTTTATCCTACGGATGACAGAAGCATCATTAATCTTCGTGCCACGTATTTCGTTGCATGTATACATCGTATCGGCTATTTCAGTTCGCAACTGTTTTTTGACCATAAGATCTAGAGCTGTCTTTCTTTTATATTTAAGTTTCTCCTTTTTTTTATAGCGGCTATTAACTTTTATAGTAGTAAATTTGTGATTTTAACCAAGCCTTATTTCTAATAAAAAGGTTTAAGTGGATTACTTACTTATTTTGATTCGTAATACCTTTTTATGTCAAATTTTTAATGTTTTAAAATTGACGTTTTTTTTTAACATTTGACATATTTTACAGGTTATTTAACTGCATAATAGATTTTCAACATTCAAATTTTTTAAAATCTAAGATTATAGTCGAAGTTGGAAAATAATCAGCATTCTATTTTAAATAATGACTAAATATGTTCTACGGAATACAGTGAACCCGTGGTAGATCTACTTCACAATTAGCTATCTCTTACAATAGCCAGTTTACCATGTCACGAGCTAAGCAATTGCTAGAAACCTATTGAATGTTCTTATCAGACGCTTTTAATGCCCGGTCGGTCGTTAAATAACGTTTTCAGCAAAAATAAAGCCACACTTACAACGAAGCGGTAGGATTAACCTCTAAATATTAAAGCATCTTATCGTCATTTACATGATAGATTTCATCGTGCATAGTGTGCTCTTGGCGACTACCGCTAGCCCCCATGGGCAGATTATATCTCGGATCTCGTCGGAATATCGCAGTCACGATTACCGCTGTTTTATGTTTATTTTTTATTGTATTTGGCGCCTTTTGCATTAGTATTTTGTTTCGACCCCCGCTTTCACGTGGGTTTTCCATATACAGTCTTTCTTGACTATCATTACAAGTTCTTCGTATAACATACATTAAACTACCTTTGATAAAATTTTAAGAACTACTAGGGACAAGTATCTCAAACCGACTGGCTAGTATAGCCGATATCGACTCGCACGCCACATTAATTATCTTTCTTCTAACTTACGCCAGGCTAATAATGCGTCTTGCCTACTGTGTTTCGAGTAAAAAACACCAACGGCAAACAACCCAATACCGCTCTTTATTTCCATGATCTGACTACTAAAGTAAAAAAGCTCACCGACTTTTCTAAATACATACCATTTATCATTAATTAAATACCACGTGAAAGTAGTTGTGTTTAAAAAAAAACCTCAACTTTAAATTATTTAATTTAATCTGTGTGAAAATGCAATATTAATCTTAAAGTAAAAATCAAAATAATTTTTTTAATATTGGTTACTTGCTTATTAGAAGTTTTGTAAAGCGTTCTGTCGCTTTTTTGTGAATAAACCAAAAAACTTTTGTTGCATTGAATAAATATTTCCAACGTTCTTATAGCAAGTGAAGTCTAGAAATTGCATTAACGAAATCATATTAAGATCTTTATAGGTTCTTTTGTATGTTAAATAGATCATAATCAAAAATTCTTGGTTGTATTCCAAATTGTCTGACATAAGAATGCTGTCCGAAGTTTCGATACTTCTTATAATCTTCTCAATATAAATATTTCGGTATACAATATCTGCTACTGTTCTATAATCCCGACACTGTAGAAACGCCAATTCGCCTTCTGTAATAACGCCATAATCTTTCATCGATTCTAAAAAACAGCTGACAACGAGGCTATCTTTACTGTTTAAAATAGATCTATAAACGCGCTCCAATGTTTTAGATTTTATTGAAATTAATAGTATTACAAATCTATAGATTTAGCCTAAAAAGGGAAATGATTGTAAGCATTCGTCTATTTCATCATAAGAGATATCATTGGGCAATTTATTATTGTTTGTGAATTTTGAGTTTAGATCCACAACATTATTATATTCAGAATCGGAAATAGTTTTATCAATGTCTCCGGATAATTGTGGGACATTTAAACGTAGCTTTTTACACATTAAATTTAAAACAGCTTAATTGTAGTTTCGAATAAGGCAAGGAAGGATATTTTTTTTAACAAATTCACTTGTAGCCCTATCGTGGATAAAATATTCATCGTGCAATATTAAGGAAGAAGTCAACTCATTATATAGCTCATCTGATATATCTTTTGGTTCGATACTCATGAAATATTGTGTTTTATTCAAAATTGTTTTGATAAAGTACTTTACCTCCTCCCTTTGCAAAAAAGGGTGTACGTATTTTATATTCAACTCGTAAGGAAAACAAATATTTCGCATGTCTACTTTCTCGATTATTGGGTAGCCTAATAGTTTAAAATTAGTTGACATTTCAAGACTAGTTCGTATTTTATTGACGAGTGCTTCGTGGAGCTTAAAAGAATCAATGTCCTCAGAAATCTTATACGATTCTACTTTGATGAATAAATAGCAAGAGTTACAAATATATTCCTCTTTAGTTTTTAAATGTTTCATTACAGAATTATATATTTCATCAAGTTCAGAGTCTTTCATCATATAACGGCTAAATTGGTAATAGCGTCCGCTTTGATCGTTAGTTGTTTTTTTAATTTTATGAAAACTTATTGAATACTGTTTTAGAACTAAAATAGCCATTAGATAACATTGTGGTAATTGGCTCTTAATGTAGTCTCCTTTGGTAAATTTCATGGCAACACAATCTCTTGTTTCTCGCACTAATAAACTGGAACTACATAAAACTAGGAACGTGTTAAATAGCATTTATCAATTGGGGAAGAATCAAGATTTAATTTATACTTGAATTTAATAAATATTCCAATCAAAAGTGTTCTGCTGATCATAAGGGGATTTGTTAAAATAACCAATGAGCCTATTTAGCATGCTAAACACAACCCTTGCATGCTAAATGGCATTCGGGTTTAATATATTTGTCATATTTAAAACTTTTATTTGTTGCTGAGCGAAGTTCAAATAACATGGGGTAAAAAAAATATATATTTTGACGGAAAATATTAAGAACTAAGAGTTTGTAGCCAAAGATGTTTGTGGCTACGACAATTTTAAAACATATAAAATTAATCTTCTATTTCGCTTAAATATAGAGAATGGGATAATTAGCGGCATGTTGGAGATTGATTCAAAGACGGTCAATTAAAGAATATTAAACATTCAAAAAGCATATCCTTGTGTGGTTTAATCAATGAACCAATAGGAATGGCCCAAAACAATAGTCTAACCAGACGAATCATGTTTAGAAAAGCGTAAATATAACGTTGGAATAATGGAAACCAGGTTTGTGTTTTTTTTTGGTATTGATGTCCGTTCTAAGAAGTTTTCTATGAAAGTGCTGCCTACTAGAAAGAAAACAACATTGAGGCCCATTATAGAAGATACTATTTTAGCGGGTCCCTATTCACACTAATGAATATTCAACATATTTACGTTTTTTTAATAACTATTCTTCTTACGTACATAAGTATGTGAATCATACTACATACTTTATAAATCCTGTGCGTGGTTTAGACACTCAAATCATTGAGAATCTATGGTCCCAATTTGAAAGATTTAAAAGGCGTAACAGTTACGGTAAGTTAAAATATTTATAACATTATCTCGATGAGTTTAAATTGCGGAATTTTATGATAGATGTAATAGGTGAAAATAATTCAATACCATAAAAAAATATATGTTCAACTTAAAATCATGATGTTTTTGTTGTTGTATCTTTGTAACAAGTGTTCCTCTTTTTTGGTTATTTTTCACTCACATTTTTTACCTCTAAAATTAATCAATTTTCCCGTCTGGTTTTTTCCCTTCTTACAAAAAAGTATCTCTATTTGATTAAAGGTTTTATTTATACTTTTGTATTATTCAGTAGAAGTTCTTTAAATCGTCTACTCGCACTCAATGTAACTTTTCTGAAAAAGTTCTGTTGTTGTGAAAAAATCCTCCCAACGTACGCGAAGCAAAGAAGATCAAGATATTTCATTATCTCTAACATATCAACATCTTTATACGTCCTTAAGTAAGTTAAATAAACCATAATTAGAAATTTTTGGTTGTCTTCTAAATTGTCTGACATCAGAATGCCATCCGTAGTTGCGATACGTCGTATTATCTCATCAATATAATATTTTTCAAACATAATATAAAATTCCAGACTGCGATTACGCTCTAGTATAAATGTTAATTCCCCAGCAGTAATAACACCATAGTTCTTCATCATTTCTAGAAAAAATTCGACAACAAGACTGTCTTTACTGTGTAAAATTGACCTATAAACGCACTCTAATGTTTTAGTTTCATTAAAATCAACAGTAGCACAAATCTATAGACTGGATCTAAAAGGGGGAATGATTTTAGGCATTTTTGTATCTCATCATAAGAGATTTCATTGTGCTTTTAATTCTTTTTTATGCATTCTAAGTTTAGATCCCATATATTATTATATTCAGAATATAAAATATCCTCATCAAACTCCCAAGATAAGTGCGAGGTAGTTATACTTAATTTATCACAAATAAAACTTAAAACAGCGTGACTAAAATTTCGAATAAGGCAAGGAATATAATTTTTTTCAACAAATTCAGATGTATCAGGATCTGAGATGTGATAATTCTTAGTTGGGATTAAATACGAAAAATTTTCGTTGTATAACTCGTCTGATAAATCTCTAGGTCTAATACTCATGAAATATTGTGTATCATCTGTAAGTAATTTAAGATAATACAATCGTTCGTCTTTTTGAAGTAGAGGATGTTTGTATTCAACATTCAAATCATAGGGAAAACAATCACCTTCTCTGTAAACAAGCTCGCACACAGGGTAGCCTAATATCTTATAATTAGTCGACTCTCCAATACTAGTTCGTAGTTTATCGACAAGTTCTTCGTGGAATGTCAAAGATCTAAGGCCTCTAGGAGGATCAAATGATTCTACTTTAATAAATAAATAACAAAAGTTATGTAGGTATTCCTGTTCATTTCCTAGATGACTCATTACACTGATGTGTATTTCATCAACATCTGGGGGATTCTCCAGCGCATGCCAAAAATACGTTTGTTTTTCTTGTTGATCCTCTTTGGTTTTTTTATATGTTAAGAAGTATATCGAATGAGTGTTCATAACTAAAATAGCCATTTCATAATATTGCGGTAACTTGCAAGAGACAAAGTCGCCTTTCCTAAATTTTGAATCTACAATATCTTTAACCTCCTTCCATAATAAATTGCAGCTACATAAAATTAACAATCCAATTTTCATAAGCAATATTATTAGGGCTACTAAAAATTGATTTATACTGTAAAAATAAATGGATACCCATCAAAAGTATCAACTTATCATAAGCAGATTGAATAGAATCCAGCCTGTTAGACGATTTCAATATATCATAATTAATTCTTATAAAATAGAGTACACGAGTATAATATGGTTCTTCTTAACTTTTAATATAAGATTTATATCCAAAAACTGCTTTATTTTTGTGAAAATCTTCAAAAAAAATTTTCGTTTGGTGTTTTGAACTAAAACTGATGTGATCAATCAAGTCATACTGAAATGTTCTGTCCAAAACTCAGCCATTTCCTATTATATAGTGCATTGGCCAATGAAGATGATACTTTTTTTTTTATATTTTAAATGACAAACTACACGATTTAAGACATAGGCTAATTATTATTTATTTTACTTAATTAATACTTTGATCAAAAAGTAAACTTTAAATCTTGCCACATTGTAGTAAATGTTGACGTGGCATAAATCTTTTAATTCTACTAAGATTCGAGCTTCTAGTAGAAAGAAAGGAATTGATAATCTATATGGTTCTCCAATCTAGTGTTACATTGCATATTACATATTAGTTAGATCGTAATTTCAAAAGCGTTTAATATTTTTTGATTAAGTTATAAAGTGC